>JAOYFF010000039.1:1415633-1439079 GCA_025773925.1 Cryptomyrus ogoouensis | reverse complement strand
AGACACACACACAACACAGACACACACACAACACAGACACACATACAACACAGACACACACACAACACAGACACACACACAACACAGACACACATTGAGAGAGGTCTCAATTTTTTCCACGGCCCTATATACACACGGATAACGAGGGCTAACGAGGAGCAGGTGAGATCAATTAACAGATACAGAAGGTTCAAACACCAAGGGAAACTAAAACAAGGAAAACTGAACTTAAAACAACCTTGACGAAAACAATAAACCACACCAAACTGTACCATCTACTGTCAGCAGATGGTACAGTAACTACAAAAACCCTTAGCTTCCGCTAAGGAGAAATACAAGACCATCACTCTGCCACTTCTGGGTAGTTCTGATTACAACATGGTACATCTGACACCAAACTACAAACCCATAATTCAGTGGCTTCCGGTCACCAAAGAACCATGAGGAAGTGGATGAAGGAGGCTGAGGAGGCTCTGCAGGACGACTTGGGGAGACAAACTGGAACATGCTCTCTGAGTCACACTGGGAAAATTTTAAGTGACTCAGCCACTGTATCATGGAATGATACCCTTCTGTGTGAACAACAACGTCACCACAAACCATAAATCACAAAGAACCTGAAGAACCTTCTAAACAAGAAGATGAGTGCATTTAGGTTTGGAGAGATCCAATTGCTGCTGTCAGAACTGAAGTAACCACTCTGCAATAGGACAAACTGGAGTACAAGAACAGTTTAACAGGGTGAGGGGAGAATGGAATATTATGATGACCATAGTTAGTGTAATTCCGTAAATCTGCAACTGTTTTATTTGCATATAAATGGATTCCATTTGTAAAACACTGTACAGGCAGTGCGGCCAGTAATATACTAATCATATGATACCCCACAGGGCATAACGATAAGAAAACTTACAGCTTAAATCAAAATTATTCAATCCCCTTAACACTACAAATTTAAGTTTATCTGAAGACACAGATTCTTTAATATGTACATCTGTATCATTTTAGTGACACTGAAATTAATAATGAGGATGTATAATGTAATATGTCTGAAAAGCAAGATATTTTTGCAATACAACCATATCCCAATTGTTAATTCCCCATTCAATAATACTGTTGTATTTCCTAAACCATTAAATAATATGTAACAGGGCTGTGCAGAAAACCAAGGAGGCTATTACTACAAGGTGTTAACCTTTGGGAGACGTGGCAACATTTAAAGTTGTCCCTCAGTACCCACAGCACCATTACATGTGCTTGATGTATTTATCTGCGAAACTTTGTTTAAACAATTACATAATTGGGGATGGATTCTAATACTTCATTCGCTACAGCTACAATACATACACTGTATGGACAATAGTATTGGGACAGCTGGCTGTTACACCCATGACATCCCATTCTAAATCCAAAAGCATCGATATTGAGTTGGTCCCCTCTTTTTTTGAATTTGAATTTGCACCTGTAACAGCTGCCGCTTTTCTGTGAAGGCTTTCCACAAGATTCTGGAGTGTGTCTGTGGGAATTTTTGTCCATTTATCCAGAAGAGCGTTTGTGAGGTCAGGCACTGATGTTGGACGTGAAGGCCAGGATCACATTCCCTGTCCCAGTTCATCCCGAAGGTATTTGATAAGTTTGAGGTCGGTGCTGTGCGAGGGCCAGTCAAGTTCTTCCACACCAAACTTACGTACCCATATCAATGTAGACCTTGCTTTGTGCACAGGGGCACAGTCATGCAGGAACAGAGAAGGGCCTTCCCCAAACTGTTCCAACAATGTTGCAAGCATAGAATTGTCCAAAATGTCTTGGTATGCTGAAGCATTAAGAGTTCCCTTCACTGGAACTAAGGCACCAAGTCCAACCCCTGAAAAACAACCCCATACCATAATCCCTCCTCCACCAAACTTTACAGTTGGCACAATGCAGTCAGGCAAGTAACACTGTCCTGGCATCTGCCAAACCCAGCATCTGACTGCCAGACAGAGAGGCGCAATTCATCACACCACAGAACACATTTCCACTGCTCCAGAGTTCAGTGGTGGCGTGCTTTACATTGCGCTTGGTGATGTGAGGCTTGCATGCAGCTGTTCAGTCATGGAAGCTCATTCCATGAAACTCCCAGTGCACAGTGTTTGTGCTGGATTAATGCCAGAGGAAGTTTGGAACTCTGCAGTTATTGAGTCAACAAAGTGTTGGCATTGCAGTGGTGCGTTTTGGTTTGCTTGGATTCTTCTCTGTGTGAAACCAAATGGAACCAAGGGAAAAATGCTCCAAGTTTATAAACTCATTGACTGATTCGGAGCAGACAAAATGAGCTATAGGTGTGAATATGTCCTAAGAGCAATATTAAACAAGCGAGGGTTTCGTAGCCAGACACCTCACCACATCCAACTCTTAACCAAGAAGCATGTACAAAGTCTACTTTAATATGCAAGAAGAAATACGGAAAAGCTTATGTTCTGGGAGATTTTAGAAGTGATCTGACTAGATTAGAGCTATTTGGACCCATGGATGAGAGGAAGGCCTTCTTGTCTTGGCTTATGACAAGAATAACAACAACCCCTCGTTTAAGCACGGAGTTGGCCCAGTTCTCAATCTTTTATTCAGTTCGATGAAAGAACAGTCCTCCACTTACTCCAGACTAAAGTGACCTACCAGTGATCTTATTCACATAATTGTATAACAACAAAAATGCTACATTTTCTGTATTATCAAAACCACTGAACATGCTCCGAGGTTAAAGACACCAAGGAAGATCAGGAGAACTGTGGGTGAAACATACTCTGTCATATAGGAATTTGCCTTTCCTTTACTGAATACAGCCTGAAACACTTACCAAAACTGTCGGTCATTTCAGCTCAATTCAGTTCAATTCAGTTCATACTGCATTTCAATACTATATTGTCTCGAAGTGTTTTACATTGTACCTGCCCAGTGCCCCCAAGCCAGACGTGGCACTGTTGCATGAAGGAGAACTCCCTAGTAGGAAGAAACCTTGGGAGGAACCAGACCCAAAGGGGAAGCCAGTCCTCCTGGGCCAGCAGAGGAAGTCCAAAGTCCAAAATAGCAATGTCCCACTTAAAGTAAAATTGTGTGTAGTTGTTCAGGTATGATAACTAGACTAACCATGGGTTAGGAATTGCCCAGTTAAGTGCCATAAACACTAGGAGTTCTTTCACAGTTTTACTAAGCAGCTTGCTCCTGAGGGAATGTACATTCAAAGAAATGTCGAGTTCCAACAAATGTGTACCTGGGTTGACTGTGTTGGTACCTGGGTTGACTGTGTTAGTACCTGGGTTAACTGCACATATCAAGCCTTGTGGCATGGCACATGCTCTTTCTACATTTGATAACCCTACAAGTCCCTCTCTACCTTCCAGCACAACCACGACCTCCAAATGCTCATCTTCAGAAGATAAAAACTGCAGTGTCAAACGTCATTATCTGCCTGAATAAGATCCAAATCAAGTTCTGAAATTAAATAAACACCATTCCCACATTCTTTACTGTACTTTTTAAATTGTCATTAGAATGCTAAGACACAAAGAACCTCCATGCGTGAATATAATTTAGTGCTGAAAAGAAAGCTTCAAATTAAATAACACTAGTGTACCCAGATGGCAATGTTCCCCTGGCAAAGTGTTCCTTTTCAGTACAATTATTTCTGTGTACATAATTGCCCATGTGAAATGGTTCATTTAACCATATCTAACTATACAAATAAATTTTGTATGGCCTGAGATGTGCATGGAAAAACCACTTGTCTCTGTAACAAGGAATTAAACGACCTCAATATTACACGGCATTTTCTCACTTGGCAGTCTCTAATCCTCTCAATTTTCAGAGAAGTACAGAATTAATCACTGGATTAGAATCAAAAGAAAGCACTGAATGACACATTAACATCAAGATACATCAGCATTACAATAAATATAACAATCAATAAATATAATAATCAAGGAAGGATGATATAACAGCAACAATAAACCAGTCATCATTCATTAAATGTATCTGTTTATCCTATTCAGGGTTATTGGGGGTCTGGAGCTTATGGGCACAAGGCAGGGAGCAACCCAGGATGGGGGATAACCCATCACAAGGAACACTGACACATCATTTACTCACACACCATTCACTCACACACCAGTCACTCACACACCATTCTCTCACACACCATTCACTCACACACCATTCTCTCACACACCAGTCACTCACACACCAGTCACTCACACACCATTCTCTCACACACCAGTCACTCACACACCATTCTCTCACACACCAGTCACTCACACACCATTCTCTCACACACCATTCACTCACACACCATTCTCTCACACATCATTCTCTCACACACCATTCTCTCACACACCATTTACTCACACACCATTCACTCACACACCATTCTCTCACACACCATTCACTCACACACCATTCTCTCACACACCATTTACTCACACACCATTCTCTCACACCTCATTCACTCACACACCATTGACTCACACACCATTCTCTCACACACCATTTACTCACACACATTCTCTCACACACCATTCTCTCACACACCATTCTCTCACACACCATTCACTCACACACCATTCTCTCACACACCATTCTCTCACACACCATTCACTCACACACCATTCTCTCACACACTCATTCACTCACACACAATTCTCTCACACACCATTCTCTCACACTTCATTCACTCACACACCATTCACTCACACACCATTCTCTCACACACCATTTACTCAAACACCATTTACTCACACACCATTTACTCACACACCATTCTCTCACACACCATTCACTCACACACCATTTACTCACACATGCACACTTATGGGCAATTCAGTAACTCCAATTCATCTTAGCATATTTTTGGACTGAGGTGGGAAACTATAGTACCCAGAGGAAACCCCATGATGACACGGGAAGAGCATAGAAACTCCACACATGGAGCCACAGTGGCAACTCAAACCCTGGTCCCAGAGGTGTGAGGCAACAGTGCTAATCACTGCTCTGCCACACTGCCCCGATAAAGCAGGTGTCTCCTGTATATGCCTGCGCCAGTTACTGAAAAACAAGCCCATCTTCCATCCAACAGTGGCTCTCTTATTGTTTAACAATAAGAAGATAGGAATCTCTCAGTGTACTTGTCCAGGTTTTCCATGAATGTTATTTCAAAATTGATAGTGTTTATTTCCGGCAGAAAGAGAAAAAATAAGAAGAGTTTTAGGATGTAAAATATTTCTCAGAAAAAACCTGAAAAATATAATTTGGTAGTGGTTGACTTAAAAATTTTAATTCAAATCTATTCATTTATTTAATTTAAAAAACAGTTTAAAATCTATAACTATCTATAGATTAATATGTACCTGAACAAGTTCAAACAACCCAGGATATCTGTCTTTCAGTACAATGGGGCTGCTTTTTCCAATTTCCTGCCTTCTGTAGAGAAAAGGTCTTAGCTGTCTTCTCCTTCAAGCTCGACAAATTACCATCTTTCCTGACCACACTCAGTAGGGCAGTCTGCTCAGTCTGCAAGTTCACTTCTGTTTTGGCTTCTTCATAGATTTGCTTGCAGATACAAACAAACCAAATACACGACACATAGTGGCCCTAAAAAGGATCATTTTGTTTCACATAAGCTGAGTTATAGTTGAATATTTTTGACACAGTATGGTGCTCCTTGATTATTGCTGTTACTATAATCTATGCTTTTAGATCTCGATTCTTCATTAACACTTCACAAGTACAGTAATGTATTGCAACGCTGTCATTAGTTTTCTGTGTGAGAGGTAAATAATTTCTTGTTACATTTTTTTATTATACCATTATTATACCATTAATTAAATGGAAATAATTGCATTACCTGTTGATGTAAGCAAAGACCATCCTTACTATCTTACAGTAGATTAACTGAATGTTGCATCAGATGACAAACTAATAACGCAAGCCAACCCAGTGAAGGGCCAGATAGCTGTTCTTTCTAATATTAGTGACTTACTTTTTAAAGTAGTGTGATTGCTTTACTTTCTGCATTTACATATGTGGTTTAAGGAGGCCTTGCCCTGCATGTGGAAGCGTATTTGCCATGCTGTAGCCATGACAGCTGCTGTTAATCAGTGAGCGGTGTTTAAAAAAGAAGCATTAAAATATGGGAGGGTCCCCACAATATAATATAAACCTAATCCACACACACACACACACACACACACAAACATAGCGTTGGTATGAGGCTGGGGAAGACAACAAAAACCACTGGAAGTGGAAAGGATAAAAGTATACTGTAAAGTAACTATGAACTTAATGAGACAGACACATAAAGTGTGGTTTAAGCAGTAGGCTATAGGGGACAGTGGACTTCATTTTTAGATTAGATATTTCTATACGTCTTTACTAATAATGGCAGTGTGTCCATTCGCTGCCAGTGACTGTAAGAGAGTGACAGCTGCTGAATGTGAAATGCATGTGCGAACATTCGAATATTAATTCAAATTAATCTGGAAAAACAAGTAATTACAAAAGTAATCTGGAAAAACAAGGGGGTGTGTAAGGCTTCCTATATACTCAAAATACTAAGCGAATATCTCATTACAGCAGAGATCGCCTCTTTTCATAGATATTAATAAGACACATAGCGAATCTCTGCGCTGTTGTGGCATCTGTGCTTTCCGGGAGCATCTGTGCCTGGTGTGGCAGCTGCAGCTCCGAGGACCGCAGAGCCCCACAGAGGGTGATACGATGCAGCCAGAGAATCACCAGGACAACACCGCCCACCCTGCAGGACATCGACATCCAGCGATGTAGGTCCCGGGCATTAAGTATCACCAGAGACACTCACCACCCCTGCTGTAAACTGTTCCGACGGCTGCACACAGGCAGGCGCCTCCAGAGCCTTATGGACGGGACTGAGAGCCTGAGGAGAAGCTTCTACCCCCATGCCCCATTAGGATCATTAACAACACCAATTACTAACTAAAGTAAGGTATAACTGCAGTCTGCACTTTGATGATTTTCTCATAACTTTTATCTTTACTTTTATATACTTTGTATATATTTCTGTATTTTACAAAAATTATGTTATCCTTCTGCTTTGTTTATTGCTGTCACGCCCACAGGGGCGGCGCAGCACAGCTGCAGGCAATAATCACCTGACGACAGGTTCTATATAAAACAGACGCGATCACTATAAAGATCGCGAAGTATTGTTGCCATCATAACACATACCAAGCATTCATTTGTCTATTGTCTCTCCCGCTTGCCTTGCCTGTTCCGTCCTGTCCTGCTGTCTCGCCTGCCCGAACCGCCTCGTCTGTCCTGCCTGCCTCCTCGATCCTGTCTCCCTGCTTGCCTGCCCTCTCCGTCCTGCCTGCCAGATCGGCTCTCATCGTGTTCCCCGTCCCTCCGTCTCCTCGTCCCGTCTCTCTACGTAGGACTGATCTCCTAGGTATCTGACCCTCCGCGACCAACCCGACTATTCTACTGGATTCTCCCTGTCTGCTTTGGTGTACCCGATCTTACATGTTTAAATAAACGGCTCTCTCGCATATTGGGGTTAGCCTCCTCCCTCGCCTCGAAGTGTGACAATTGCACAGTCTGGAGTAGCAGCAATTCCACTACATTCATGCATGTGACAAATAAAAATCTTGAATCTTAAATAAACAGCGTGCGCCTTGGCTTATGGGAAATAATTGGGTTAAAAAAAAATAGGTTCTACTTCAATTGTGTGGAAATGGTTTGGATTTGTGAAAACTGATGAGGTCCAATCTATAGTAATTTGCTAATTTTGCAAATATATGTTCATACAACAGGTGGCAACACCATTTTATTTATCTATTATTTGTATGTAGTTGTTCTAAATGGGGTTCCGAAGTACAGTTATTAAACAAAGCGGTAATGTTCATTTGTACCCAAAACTTTCAAAACTCTAGCGAGTGAGAGGTTAGGAGTTACAGCACATTGCTGCACCAACCACATGACAAAGAACCTTAGAGATGAGAACCTGAGTCCAGCCGAGTGGCACCTCAGCACCACACTAGTCCGAATGGAATGGAACAGTGAGTTTTTTCCAGTGGCTGGAATGCCAGTCCTGCCACCAACCCCCAAATTTCCCCTGTAAGTTGGCGGACCTGCTAGACAAAGCAACTGCAAATTAAGGGCCTTGCTCAAGGGCCCAACAGAGCAGAATCACTCCTGCCATTCACACAATAAAAAAATAAAAAGCACTTTTGCTATAATGAGTCAGTTTCTTCTATATGTACAGCATATTACATGCCTTAATTCATTTTATTATTGTTATGCTACAAGCGGTCTACTTCTAAGGATAAAATTGCTGGTTAAGTGGTTAAATGGTAAATTAACTTGGTTTAAATATATTTGGTTATTCGTTCACAAACAAACAAACAAAAAAAAGTGATCTATATACAAAAAATCTCATGTTGTGACATTTTGGCAATATCGTCCAACCCTATTCTGCTGCTTCAGGCACTCTGGACCTGAACTAGTGCTGGCCCATGGCTTTGGCCCACCTTGGCTGCTCCTGCATCTATTCCCTCTCTTTTGCTGCAATCTGTGATGGCTGCCCTGCCACAAACTAACGGGTCCGTTTTCATATCTAAGAGGTACACAAATTAGTCCTTACAGATAACAAACTCAGTACCACAAAAACTGTAAAAAGAAAAAAAGCACAATACACAATATGTGTGAACATGCTTGTTGGCATTGTTTCTATCATTTACTCCAGGTGGCTATAATAATTTTAAGACTTAATTTAGAAAATAATTAATTCCAGAAATTGCACCATTTGGTTCATCGGTGTCTTGAGAGAGAGTATCACATGTATTCTGTATGCAGACTGCATTAAACCCTGGGCTGTATCTATGGAATTTTAGCAAGGTGTTATTATGGCACATAATTATTCTTTCACCTGCATCCAGCAAATAAATTACAGTGCAGTTAAATGGATGCAGAGGTGTGCCATATGGTAAGAATAACAGGATAAGAGAAGTGTTATGACAACATGTCAACATTACTCAAAATAATTCCTTTTAGAATCCAGTTTCCATAAACAAAAATATAAAAGAACACACTTAAAGAAAGAAATGAGGCAGTTGGATAATGGCATGTTTTTGTGTGGATTTTCTCTAGATGTTCCGTTTCCTTTTGGCAATCCAAAAACAGAGATTTGATTAGGTGATTTGTTGTCTTTGAATTGTCTATTTTTTGTGTGTTTATTAGTGTGAAAGAGACTATCCTGTGAGAGTGATAATCTTTTCCCCGCCAAACCCTAGATAAACCTGCCCAGTGCATCCTGGGCTCACTGGATAAACTTTTTTTTGGAAACAGAGGCATAAAGAAATAGTTTATAAAGTAAAAAGGTATATAAGAAGTAGCCTGGGTAATAATATTTCAAAGGATATTTAAAAGTTAATATTAAATTTAAGGATGGTTCAGTAGACTTATAACAATAACATTATCAGCAGATGGTACCCAGTAAAGCACAGAATAAAGTTTTCAAATATAGATTTTAAAAAGGTCACAGTTCTTCCACCTTCCCAGATCTAATACCTTAAAATGGATTTTGAGATGAAATTAATAAAGTAAAATAAACATATTTATACCATTTCAAATACAACATGTTTACTTTTCATTAACATCCTAAGACAAAAAAAAGGCAGAGATTTGGAAAGAAAGTATAGTTTTACTTGCCTGCGTTAATTACTAAGTTCCCTAGGATTTATATCAAGCAAGGTAATAATTTCCATCTGACTTTAAAATTAGCTTACCAAATCAAATGTGAAAATTATGGAAATAACTGAAAACACCTTACCGTAACTGTTATCATCATCTTACTGGCATTCAAAATACTATTAAAATATATTTATTCCACACATATTTTGAGACTGCTATATGCTTAGCCAAATAATTACAGGTGTACAGAAACTTACATCACGATTTATTCTTTATCTTAAAAAAACTTTGCATATACAGTGCCAGTCAAAAATCTGGAGACACCTACTGAAAATCATGTTTTTCTAGAAACTAATGACCCCAAGCACCTCAAATGAATGTAAATACTGCATTATCAAGGCATGAGATGGAGAGTGGTGACAGATGACCTGCCCCTCCCCCAATCCCCCAACCTAAAGCCTATAGAGCTGGACTGGGATAAGTTGGATTGGGGAGTAAGAGCCAGATAGCCAACGTGTGCCCAGAACCTGTGAGGTCTCCATCAGGACTATCGGTGAAGCATTCCAGGCGGCTACTTCTGGAAGCTGGTTGAGAGAATGCCAAGAGTCTGCAATGCTGGCATCAAAGCAAAAGGGGGCTATTTTGAAGAGTATAATAATTTATTATATATATAACATTATAATAAATATAAGAATTAATAATTAGTATTTGATATGTCTTCATTGCCTCGAGGTCTTTTACTATAAGGTGAATCACATGGCTAAAACAGAGACAAATGCATTAATAGCAGGTGTGTCCAGACTTTTGACTGGTATCGTACTTAATGTACCTCAGACTATCTGTCACCTATTATAAGCATCATATTATCAGCCTAGGTTTCCTAATCCGTATAACAATAGTGCTAAAATTGATCAGTGATAAAAGTATTTTTTCAAATTTAAATCAATCTAGATGAAGTTCATCTTCCATTATTTAAGATACGTTAAGAAATATGAAAATGTTTGTATTTTTAGTTTAGCTGCGGAATGTCTTATTGTATATTTTTCTGAAATGAACATTTATTTACCATTTGCGCGAGTGCAGGCACATTAAAGTGCTTCTCTTTACCTACTGTACCTCATCTTGCTCTCCATGAGACACACAGACACATATGCAGGTGAGAGCAAGCCTGGGGGGGGGTCACAGTGCAGGATCAGACAGTGGGCAACACCACTGGAGCTGGGGGTTAAGGGCCTTGCTCAGGGGCCCACCGACATGTGGCTGTTCTGCCGAGGCTGGAACCAATAATCTTCTGATCACAGGCAGAGTGGCTTAGCCAGCCGAGCAATCCACTGCCCATTGAGCAAGTTTTTGGTGCGTGGCTGAGGAAGATGCACAAATTATCTGGTGTAATTCAGATAAAATCAATAACCACAATATTATAGCATCATATATTTGATTTAGGTAGTGTACTAATGGTTAATTTGACATCAACCAAAAAAAAACAACAACACCAAAACAGCAAATTTAAATGGGATTAACAACTGGAAATGTAACAGGAAGCCAAAAAGCGCTTAATTTATTCAACAAAATCTAACTGAGAAAAGGTTAAAAAAAAGAGAAGCAGATTATACAGATGTCGGTTTCAGGAAATTTATTCCTGAAGCAATCTGGAGAGAGATACCAGTGCCAATGAGAGAGAATCTGGAGAAGAATCAGATGGAAAATGTTCTTATGTAATGTAAAGTACAAGTGAATATCCAACTACTATGCCTCAACCATCTCTGTACTGCTATAGAACTAATTACAGGTATTCAAATCTGTACGCTAATTTCCCAAGAGAGTTCAACTGGTCGAGAAACGTTTTACTGATTTCTTTAAACTGGAGTGTTTTTCCCCCTATATTTCACATTCACATTTAAAAGTGACCACATAACAAAAAAAAACCACTTTTAACACATTCACAAGTTCATGTGACCCTTAATTGTTCTGAGAAGTTCTAGTGGTAAATGAAATAAACTTGGGAGCAAGTTTTCAGTTGCAACAATCTGGATATTTAGAAGAACAGGGATTCGGCACCACAGGTGGCACTAAATAAAAGGAGAGCCCCTACATGGGAGATTCAGATCAATACCACTTGCCATAGGCACACCTACTGTAGTGCACAGGGACTGTGTTTCCTTTGTAGTCTGCCATCCGTAGCCATTATAAATTTCGTAAAAGAAACCAATTGCACACTATGATCTCATTGGCATGTTTTTTTTAAAGGTACAGTGTTACATTAATTGAAAAGCTAAGAAATATAATACAGTTCAACAGTCTTCATTTGCATGTAAGTGGCATAGAAACCAATGCCATCTACAGAACATTTCCCTTGAATGTCAATCCACACACAATGGACAGATTTTCAGTTTAAACAGGATCACGTATTGTCACAATTAAAATGATTTTCAGAATGCTGCTGTGCTCGTAAAATGACATCCCTTATATACCGTATCATTTTTTAATCATAAAAAAAGCACCAGTTGTAAACATGTCTCTGCAGAATGATATAAACCGCAGGATGACTGATGGGCAACACGCTCAGTTGCTAAGTGTATATCCTGCTGGTTCTCAAAATCCTGGTCCCAAAACTTCAGCACTGAAGCTGGAGATGACTGAAGCAGGTCTCGCAGAGTCTTCATTTTGAACTCTAAAGAAAAAGAAGTATCGTCATTAGTTTTAACAGGGAAGAATGCAACCACAAATGCAGCCAAACACCACTAGGATTTAAAGAGTAAAGTTGACTGGAATTTAGCTTGTTTATTACTCATTGGTACAACTGGTGCAAAACAGCGAAGGACGAAGCAAGCATTCTACGTGCGTCCAGCTATTTCATCGCAGCGAAGAGTATGCAGAATGGTACACTTGGTTTCATTGTTTTTTATAGTGTAATGAGGGAAATATCATAAGTAACCCAGACAATTCTTAATGTATAAAGTACAGCGTTCATTACTCATTTTTATGTATCATTGAAAATTGCAATGCGCGGTACGTTAGAAATACGTTGTCTACTTTAAACAATGAATGTACTGACAAACAACTAAATGGAGCATACATCAGAAAAACGGCATCACAGTCACTTGGCTTTTTCGGCAGGTGAACAGCATCCATATTTCAGAGGCAAACATACAAGGAGCTACCTATACAAGTAGCAGCAGCAAAAATGTCTCACACAGCAAGCGTACCTCGTCTTTTGTGTTCAACAAAGCTGATGAGGATTGTGAATTCCCTGCACTGAAGCACGCCAAAAAAAAAAAGGAAGAAAACAAAATCAATACACAATGACAAAACATTTATATTAGTCACGCTTAAAACTAATTTGTTATTTGCATCGGCAATCCATTGTGTATGTGTATAAACCTTTTTCCTAATTACTTGTTGCATGATTTAAAAATGAGCAAATATCACAGAAGAAACAAAATATCTCTGAGGGAAGAGTGAATTTATTTATTCACTATTGTAACTGAGGATGACAACAGGAACCTACATAATTCTAAGTATTCAATTTTGTTTATCATAAATTGTAGAGTAAGAAATAAACAGTAGGAAGAGAAGCTAATGCATTTTTTTAAAGCTGCAATGGGATTTATGAAGCAATTTCCCCCAGAGGGAACATCAACTTTTGTAATTAGTTTTTCTATTTCATTATTATGCCCATGCATCTATTTTGTATGAATTCCAAAGAATATTGCGTGGGGGGGGGGGGGGGACCACCACTTTGTCTTTTATTTTTTTCCCAGCCCACATTTGAAGATCTTCATTCTTATTTTGGCTCCGCACTTTTTTCTTTAAAATCTCTGATTACAGTTCACATACCTCCTGTTTTGCCTTGAAGCATTTTCAAAAAATTTGGCTTTTGAAGCAACACTAGGGAAGAAAAAAAATGTATTGGCATTTTCAAACTAGTGACAAATGATAATTACTGTTGGCAAAGTCTATTGTTTTGACTGGACTAAATGTTTTTCAGACCAATACAAAAATTCACTTCTAAACCAGGGTCAGTAATCCTACCTGCCCACAATAACACTGATTTATCTATTTTTACATTCTAAAGCATAGTATTTACTGTAGGCATATTTCACAAGTATGATCTCTGCTGAACTAATTGTTTAGGAAGCTTATTAACTCTATATTTCTAACAGAGAACACAAATGAAGTTTATTTTCATGGTATTAGCTAGCCATACATAATTGGCAACTACAATGGCATAAATTATCAGTAACATTTTCTGTAACAAATGAACACACTGATGTTTTAGTACTGCAATATCAGATAATCACTTTTAGTTTTGATGTGTTCAGAAACTTGCATTAAAGTAATTTGAACTGACTGGTAACTTTGTGTAAGACATTTCCTTCACAGGGTCCTGACCATTAAAACTAGCTGCTGTCAGAAGGAAATCAATGTTTTATCCAAACAGCCCTGTCACCCCACACTCCATCCAGTCCCAAATCCTCCACTCTACAATCAAATACTTTCAGTTACAAGTATATTCTGCGGCCTCCATTTCCTTCCTTTGCTCCCACACAGCACTGCTGCTTCAATTTCAGTGTGATTTGTCTCCATTTGGAACCAGAACTTCATCCATATAATGTTTTAGTGAAGCAGCAATAACATCCATCAAATACTTTTTGAGTTATCGCACTAACAATTCCAGAATTTCAGAAGTCGTGCTGTGAATAGACAGGACATTATAAACCTTTGTACACTAAATGCAACATTTTAAGTCATTTTTCACCTAGATGGGTCAACTTTATACTTTTTTTACCAGGAACTAATTTGTAAGTTTGTGTCACTAACAACCTAACTATGAAAAACTGTATTTGGCATTAATTTATGAAGCAGTTGTTTTACATATGTAAATTAAGTGTTATCATTAGATCAATAGTTCTGTTAATATGTCAATTGTATAACTTTAAGTATTTATCCAAAGTACCATACAGTTGAGAAAGCAAGGTCAGCCCGTCCCTGAAGCAGCTGGATTTGAGAGCCTTGCTCAGGGGGCCAACAGTAAAATCACTCTGCCCGACCATGGGATTGGAACCAGAAGCTTTCCAATCACTGACACTGAGTCCTAATCTGCAGAGCCACACCGGCCCAAACTCCACATAGACAAAGGTAGGGAATAAACACCAAGGCCTGGAGGTGTGCACCACTGAACCAAACTTTCGGTGGGTCAAACAAGTACTATATGTCCATTCATAAGTAAGGCAGATAACATCAATGGTTGATTTTAGTTGCTCTTGTTTTTCACTAGATTTTAGATTGTATTGCCTGCCTGTCTACATGCCCCAGTCCATTGCTCACCCACTGATAATGCAAGAGTTACTTACTAAGAAGCTGAAGTTGCCTCAGTGGTTGGTGAGTTTGGAGATTTTTGAAGTGCTGGACATTGGACAGGAGGGTCAGGTGGTCTCATGGGAGGTCTACAGATGGGATGGCGCTCTGGTTGGCCCCTGACTTTGGTTATACCATTGGTATTGCCTGAAATCGAGGACATCGGGGTTACCTTGAAAAATTAGGTTTAACTAAAATTTAAACACAAAATAGAGACTCCAACAATCCTTTAGGTTCATCACTTGGTCATTCAACATAAAATTAAATGCTGCTAAGCTACCTTCCTTAGAAGGAGACCTTCTGATCTGGAAAGATGAGGATCTGTTCACTGTGATGGCTGTGTTAACACTTGACGTTGCACTTTCTGGTCTATGAACAGTATCTTGTAATCTCGAGACCATTTTAGCAACTTCCGAAGGGGAGTGCACGTCAAGCCGGATATTTGGTACGGGCTTCAGGGGGTGCTTTGGTGCCATCTCTCTTCCACTGACATGAGGACTGTAATTGGCCAGCTTGGTCCGTTGGAAGGGCACTGGACTGATTTGGTGTTCAGCCTCCATCTCCACCTCTTGTGACCTACTGCTGTTCAGTGTCTCGCCAAAGATTTCAACTGCAGACAACACATTTGTGATCGGGTTAATGAAATGTTTCCCAAACCCACTGAAATTTCAAAAAGCAAACCTCCAGCACAGCCCTCCTGAAATACCTGACCGCTACAATTTTGTGCTACAAATTTGCATTTCTAAACCTGATACACACCATTAGGGATGTCAAAAAGGCTATGATTGTTGGCTGGGCGTGGTCGAGGAGGACGCTTTGAAATAGTGATTGGCTGACGCTTCCGTGGGTTGACCCGGGGAGGAGGCAGGGGCGGGGCCGAACTTTCCTCCGGTGCAGCACTGAAAATCTGCAAATCAAATTAATACAGCATTAAAGGTTATGAGGTTATGATAGACACACTGAAAGACAGCACTCAGATATTGAAATGTTCAAATACAAAAAAATTAACGGAAGCTAAACATAAAAACGAAGCAAACAAATTATGCAAAAAACTGATTCTCACTTTATATAGCAGGGGTGGCCAACTCCAGTCCTGGGGGGCCGGAGCCCTGTGTAGCTTAGTTCTTTCCCTGTTCCACCATAAATGATTCAGCTCAAGAGTTGTGTGGTAATTAGCACAAGGAGTGGAATCAGGTGTGTTAAATGAGGGGAAACCCAAAAATGTGCAGTGTTCCGGCCCCCCAGGACTGGAGTTGGGCACCCCTGTTATATAGTAATAAAAGCAGTGGACTTCCTAACAGCTTATTTGAATAAGTAATTGTCGCCACCCATATTAAACAACTGGATATTTCTCTTGTAGCTTTAATGGTTGGAAACTAATGCTTCTTACATCTTTTGATCAGTCTCATTTCTTTGGTGGAATTTTAGCCCACACTACCATGTAGAACTACATCTGTTCAGCATTAATGGATCTTTGAGCTTGAATGATTGATCAGGTCCCGCTAGAACTCAATAGGCAAGACCTGACTAGACCACTAGACCAAAGCATTTCATTAACTCTCCATTAGATTTAGAACTTTGGATATTTGGTCTGGGATCATCGTCTTGCACTCTGACCTAGATGTGCTTCAACCTGAACTCATGGAAAGATGGCCTTTCAGTTTCCTTTAGAAATCTTTTCATTTTGAGTAGGGATGTAACGATGTAACGATACATTCAAGTCATGACTCGATACGATTCACGATTCTGAGTTCGATACGATTTTCTCACAATTTTTTAACAGAATGAGCTGCAGACAAATTTATTAAATTTTTTCTAAACTGTGCACAACGTGTCCTCAGTGCAACTGAAATTGAATAAAATACTGTTTAAAAAAAATCCCAAATCAAAATAAATTAAAAAAAAATCTTCAAATAAACGGTAACGCTTTACATTAACTGCACCTTCATAATGCTTTTATATTGCATTCATAAAACGTTCACTGCGCCTTCATAATGTATTCATTAAATATTCAGAAATTATTCATAAACATCATGGATGTATACCTTTACATCCTAACATCCTTTAACAGCTGTAATATACATTAATAACAAACATTATATAATAATAACACCATTATAATTCATGATATAAATCATGCAATGTTTGTTATTAATGTATATTAAAGCTGTTAAGGGATGTTAGGATGTTATGGTGTACTTGCATGCTGCTTATGAATGTTCTATGAATACATTATGAATGCATTATGAAGGTACACTGGATGTTCTATAAATGCATAATGAATGCATTATGAAGGTGTCCTTAATATAAAGTGTTACCAACTAAGGCTTGCATGTGCAGCTTTTTAGCATCGTTTGCCCTTTCAATAATCTTTGCTCTGGCGGTGGTTAATTGAGCTCACTGTGGTGCCGGTGGACATGCTGAAGCATGTTCGTTGTGCTATTTGTGTATCTTATCAGTCTTTTACAATGTTTGCACACAGTTTTTGTCTTGTCTGTGCTTTTCCCGCCGTTTTCGTTTGTGATTACCGAAAAGCTAAAATGCTGCCACACTGCCGATTTAAGATCGTCATATATTTACATCATTTTTAACCGATTTGCGATTCATCGTTACATGCCTAATTTTGAGCATAATTCACAGTTCCTTCAGTGAGGGTAAGTTGCCTAGTTTGCCAATGAAACATCACCAAACCACAACCATGCTTGACCAGTGATAGGGGGTTCTTACTGTGGCTAATGTTCTCAAGAGTTACACTTTTGATTTATCATTCCACAGAACAATATTCCAGAAGTCTTTAGAATCATCCAAGAATCTTCTGGCAATCTGAAGAAAAGTTTTGTGTTCTTCTCATTGAGCTCTAGTTTCTCCCTTGCTAGTGTCATGGACATAAGTCATGGACTCAGACTTCAGCTGACACAATAGTGGTCATCAGATTCCTAAATATTTTTCTGTCCTACTGTAGTAATAAGCAAGGTACTTCACTGAATGTCCCCCCAATATGTATCCTGGTTTATTGGGGAGCAGGGACATCCAGCGGTTGGAAAATGAAAGGTAAAGTTCACATTCATCCATATTACCTGTCATATATGATAAAGTTCTTTTTTTGCTCCAAGATTAAAGCAAATTAACCCAGAGCTTGATTCGTAGACGCCATTACAGGTGTAGGTATAGACCCAGTGCTAGTTTTGTCTGCTTGTTTTCCTTTGTGCTGACACTGAAACAGCTGTCATATAGTTTTGTTCCTCTGCTTCTTTGACATGTGTAAAGCTAATGCAATGATTTTTTTTTTACTGGCCCAGCCAGACAATGTGCAATTTTCCCCAGTAAATCACCTTCTCATAGTCTTCGATAAGGATCTCAATTACGATGTTCTGGAACTTGATGTCGAGCATGGCAGCCACGGTCTCCTCCTCAGCTCTCATGAGGGTGGGGCCAAAAATCACCCCCATATTGGACGGAGTCATCAGATTCTCTCTGCTGTAGCTGCATACACTAAGAATCAAATAAAAGACACGATTATGCGACGGCAAAGCTACACAATCGAAATGACCTCAAGCTCCTGGTGCTGGGATAGGAAGAAATTTAGTAAGTTCAACTGCCAGACTACAGCAGAATGATCAGAATACGTGTGATGGACACTGTTTTATGGATAAAGGATGAAGTTCTGAAAGGACTAAAATTTGTAAAATACAGTTAAATTTACCTCCTCGATAAGAGAAAAATATATAGGTAGCATTTGCACTGTTATTAGAATACATTAGTTTCCATCCACGTTAAATTCTTTAATTCATTTCCCGATGACAAAATAAGTCAGGAGTGTAATTATATGAGAACGAAATCTAGGCAAACATAACAGTCCATTACCCAGGAAAAAATTAAACAAAAGCTACAGCAGAATTTCAGCTATGTGAAGTCACGGAATCATCGCAGGCAGGCAGAAGCATCGGCACATACCTGACTAGGTGTCGAATGAGCAGAGCCAGCATCTCCCTGTTCTTATCCGGGAGTTTATAGATGAGCGAGTGAATGGCACCAAGTCGATAGTCAAGATTTTCCGATTCTACAAATTGAAACAGAAAAAAATACATACTTAATTTCATAAACATCTTTAAATTGACTTGACTATGTGCATTTAATATTGCATGAGTTTCTTTTTATATTTCAAAGAATGACTGTTCATTGTATTTTGTAACTGAATACTGTACAAGTATCTCCAGCTGTGCCTTAAACCAAAGGATAATCCTCTTTATGAAGCCACTGATTGAAAGGTATTACTGGAACCTGTTGTCAATCAAAACATATAGGAATCAAACATAACACTTTTCTTTTGTTCCATGGTCTATTAATAGAACAGATAAAAAATGGAACAGAAATATGATATACAGGATATGCAACTAAATTTCAAAAATAAAAATAATGATCTTGCCTCATGTACTACAGTTAAAAGTATTTTTTTCAAGCCTCATATACTTTTAAGTGAAAAACCTCCATTAACAATGTGATCTTTGCTTTTTATACTTTTAACCTCAAACTAGTAAATATATAAATATTTCAAAATAAATAAATAAAATGAAAAATAATAGGGTTTTTGGTAGCTGTAGTTAATACAGCTGACCTTGAGAATTTTAATTAGGACTAACATCAATGTAAATATCTGGCCTCATTACTAGCACGTTTCCAAAAAGTATTCACCTGAAATAAAGAGAAATAGGAGATGCAAATTCAAACATTCAAATGAAATTACAGGGACTGAAAGTACTGAAAATGTTTCTGGCCTGTTTGCTCAACCAAAAACAAAAAAGTAAATCAAACAGTTACCACATGCTTTGCTGGAAGCAAAATAATGGCTGTGGTCCTTTTTAATTTCAAACAGAAATTTAAAACAGAATGGCCTGCATCAACAGTCATTTCACAGTCCCATATTTCATGATTGCATTTTTAGCCTGTAAATAATACGAGAGTAAAATTCAACTTTAGTATCTGATACTTCACCTGATACTATTTGCTTTGCTCAGACAAATAGTAAAAGAAACATCCATATTTCAGAAAATTATTAGGCTTAGTAGACATACTATTGCCATGGTACAATTAGCATATATCATACAATAGTGCAAATTACATGTAACAACATATGCATAATAAAAATGTCTCCTTACAACACAGGATTCTTCATTCTATGACAGTGACATAAAAAATCTGGACAACTGCTGTTTTGTTACTAGACATAAATATGCTTCTCTTTTTCACTTTTTTCTTTTAAACAGGTGTTCCAGTGGCAGAGTGAGTGAAGTTACAGTCTTACTTGCAGCTAAAATAAGTTCTCTGTTGAGATTGAAGGTCATCAGAGGTTCAGCGAGATTCCTGTAACAAACAAATATACAAACAGATATATACATTTTCAGATCACCAATCACCATTGATTCATACTGCTTTATTATTCATGATCTACAATGTATTAACTTCACTTACTATTCACACTAATGAGGCAAATAGCACATTATGAACCCATTTCAATTTATAATGAATTTTTTTATTAGATTTATCAGCTTATTAGTTATTACCTCATGCCACACTATAAACATGAACTCCAATTACACATATGAATATAATTTGTTTTCTGTTTTGTTAACCACCACCTTTGAGTAAATCCCACTGATTCAAGTATATTGTTTTGTGAAATTGATTGAGTAATGCTTGAAATCCCTGTTCTCCACAGAATTCAAAGTGAATATGCATAGTAGGATTCCTAGAGAATAGAAGGATCTAGATAACCTGCACCCTCCAACTGAGATGTTCTCTACCATTCTGACACCCTACAAAATCCAGTCTCATATCTTTGGTCATGTTATTGGTGGAAAACAAGTTTTACCAACCCCCACAGAGTGAATGTGCAACAGAAGCTATACCTTGTTTATTGTCAAAAAAATAACAGGCGAGAGGCACTGATTTCACTTGTACTTTCAATTAAACCAAAACCTAAAATGATCCATACATCATCCACCCATTACAGGGTCATGCAAATGCTACAATCAAGCATTCAAATCGCAATAATGTGCAAAATATCAGCTCCATTTTTCTTACATCCAATCTTGCAAAACAAGTATTGTGTTTCTGGCTCTGTATTTACTTGTTATAAGTGAGACTGGCAATTTCACGTGGAAATGCATTTGAAAAGTACATTGGTCAGCTGTAAAATCACAAAAATGTTTAAAACTGGTGCTGCATTTTTAATAAGCCGTTTATCTGTTTTCTACAAAACCAAGGAAACCTTCGCATAAAGAATGATGATGTGCTTAGAGACAGTTATACAGACCTTTCAACAGCAATGCACACTAAATTGTATTTGAATATATTTGGATCAAGACCAGGGACAAACTAAGGAAAAGTGACATGAAGCTTTTTAAGATTCAAGATGACTGTATTCTCACACCAAGTGCCAAGCATCTTTCATTTACATATAGAATTTTGCTTAGCAAATAATTTAGACTCTGTGTTAGTGTATTAGGAAAAGTCCTATAATGGGCCAGGGTCTTTCCAGAATGTTCCCTGCTTTCAGGCCTAAAATACATAAGAAATGTCAATGGATGGAACAGTGCCAAACATAACTGCATGATTCAAATGCGTATGTATTATTATCGCTCAAAATCTTCTTTTTATATACTCCCTTTACAAAACTGATGAAATTTGTATAATCTAAATATTGAAAAGAATAATATATCCATCTTCTGAAGTTCAGGGTCACACATTCATTCAATAAATATCATAATATTAATACTAATAAATATTCATTACATTTCAAAACATCCTAACACTATGAAAACAGGTCAGCTTGGTAGAGAAATTTCAAGATAATAGTGTTTTTTATTCCAGGGAATATAAAAAAACATGCAGCTGCTGTATTATTGCTAAAGGACATGCGTTGGTAGAGCACATACACCGTTAACATTTGCTTACAAAAGGTGTCAGAAAATGTTCTGTAGTTGATATGTCCAGTTTTATGTCATCAGTGCTCTTGTATCACTTCGCAGGCTAGTGATATATTGCCTAGTCTGATTTTCTCAGTCGTGACATCCCCAAGGTCAAAAATATTTAAGTTGCGTTTGCCGTCAATGAAATAGGAAAGATGTTATTCCCAAACCTTATACTGTTCAATAATCACATTAAAGTGTTATATATAACCTTGTAAAAATGCTCAGGGTCTGCGAGACAGACAGCCATCCATCAATCCCTCCACCCATCCATCCATCCATCCATCCATCCTTCCAATTAACCATAAAATGGTTAATAAACATTACTATACACATTCCAGCTTGGTTGGTTTGTAAACAAAAAAAACTTTTGTTTTATATTTATATATTTGTTTTAAATTTATATTGTGGATTATAAGTCTAACCAAAAATTTTGCCAGTATCACCCACTCCTAACTAACTGTATTCTATTGCTGTGATATCTATATTCCCGAAGTTAACGTTTAAAAGTTATCATGCTGCTGTAGGTGTGGAATCACCAAATTCAGCACAAAAACATTGCACAACGATAACAAAAACAAAACCAAAGCAAAGCAGGAAGTCAAGCATAGACTGACAGTGAAGGCTTGTGATTTCAGAAATGCTTATTTATAAATCCAGTTCAGTGACTATCCTCAACAAATTAAGTTTATACAGTATTGTTATTTATTAAGCAAAACCCCATCTACACAATCTCAAGGACACTAGTTTGCACATCCCTACCAAAATTATGTGTAACATAACTGGAACTGGAACATCAGCTTTCAATGTAATTTAGTGAGCCTACAGATGAGAAAAGCATTAGATCTGGTAGGCGTCTTAGGGCTGTCTAGGACAGCTGAAACCAGACACCTCATGGAATCCCTCCGATTTAGTCCAAATCAGAAAGGCTGGGTTCATGCAGATAAAACGCTGCCCTTGAAAGAAAGTGTCTCACCATGGACTCCTGCTCTTGGAGACAGACAGTGAACACAGTGGCGCCGAGCCATAGCAACAAGATTACCCACCTTCACATTAAAAGCCAGCATACAGTGTTGGCTGGATGAACAGCTTATTACTTAGCATGATGGATTTCTTGGATATCGTGGTCGCCTCTTTTGTGAATAAATACATAGCAATGATGGCATGTTGGCGCAGGGCTGAGCGCTTTTCCTGCCTCCGATTCTATGTATGTGCAATTTACTCTATTTGCATATTCTTCTTTGCATTCTATGCCCCCTTTGTGCAGGAGGAAACCCCTATATTGGGTCTGTAAATTTCCAGTAGTGTGTAAGTATGTACCCTATCAGATCTTGCTCTGTACCCTATTTTCCAGTAGTGTGTAAGTATGTACCCTATCAGATCTTGCTCTGTACCCTATTTTCCAGTAGTGTGTAAGTATGTAC
>JAOYFF010000039.1:1386046-1402413 GCA_025773925.1 Cryptomyrus ogoouensis | reverse complement strand
TATCAGCCCAGTCGCTAATTAAATCAAGATCCCGTTGTAGCCTCTGTGCTGCTAGTTTAGTATCTGCTACACCACCCTCCTTGGTGGGTGAAGCAGTGTCCATCTAGCCATCCAACTAGATATCAATGACTTTTTGGAGAATAAAAGACATTCTTATTAGTGTTTATTGTGTTACTCTTAATTTGCATGTGTTCTAATGTTAAAGTGTGTTTTTTGTTTTCAGGAAATATACACTTTCTCCCCAGCTTTAAACATTTTACGACTGCCTATGATGATGTTTGTACAGCACTTTATATATGAAATAAATATATCTGTTGTAAATAGGTACTGTACATATAAAGCAAACTGTGTGTGTGTGCGTGTGTGTGTGTGTGAGAGAGAGAGATTTTGCTTATGTGTTTGTTTGTTTGTGTTTGTTCGTTTGTTTTATATTTTATGTCACCTTGACCAGAATAAGCTAGATGGGTGGAAATATATGCATTATATACATACAATAAAGTTATCTTTCAATATTCATCCAAGCCGGCCTTTCTTAAAACAAAACTGAGACAACTTTTATTTGCATCTGTAAACAATTTATTATTAAGTACTAAACTGAAGTACTGCAAGTTAAACATGGATTATACAAAGAACACATTACTGGCATATGATGCAGTTAAATCAATGTATGGGCAGTGGTGTCTGAATGGTTAGGGAAGTGCACTTGTAGTTGTAAAAGATTGCTGGTTCGAAACCCCGACCAGCAAGGAACCACTGAGGTACCCTGAGCAAGGTACCGCCCCCAAGCACTGCTCCCACGACGTCACATATGGGTTAAACGCAGAGGACACATTTCATTGTTGTGCTGTGGTGTGTCAACAATGACAACTGATCACCATATTCTAAAACTGTGCTCTGTTACACAACATGGAAACCATAGAAGATATGAGCAGATTTCAGAACAACAATTAAAAATTTTACATGTGAGAAAAGAAAATATACTGTTTATACAATTAACTCTCTAGTATTTTTATTGTCCCATGCATTGATTGTAAACTGTCGGATTTGGTTAGATTTCCAGAATTTTCTGGCTAGCCAATCATATTCTTTGATATTCTATTTCGTTTTCTCAACATGCAGAACACAACAGAATCCTATGACTAAAATGATGCTGCAGTCAATTGAAATGAATTCACAAAAAAAGGTTGTGAAAAGGTGATGTGGGAAATCAGGTTAGGGCCTGAATTGTGCACAAAATGACATGGACTGATTTTTTTGTACACCTTATGGATGACATGGATATTCAGGGACAAAGTACATAGCCTCTCTCAGGTCACCAAGATTCAAGTTCATGACGTTTGATAAAGCAAGGAAGAAGCCCTTCATCAATGAGAAACAGAGAAGAGCCAGGCTGCAGTTCACGACAAATGTATATTTCACACAGTCGCATACCCATAAACTGAGACATGAGTGAAACAAAAAGTTTGCTGTAGTCTCTTAATTTTTTTCCAGAGCTGAATATGCTGAACATGCAAGTGCTGCAGAAACTGCTTCTCTTTCTATCAGGTGGGTGAAGAAACTCAATGTACGCATTAAAAGTGGAAGTATATAGATCCGCGACTGAAACTATTATAACAAAACAGAAACCACCAAATATTTAAGAGGAAGTGAAACGATCTCTGTAGCGAATCGTCTCTGATACAAGACACTTGCTTTGCATGGACTCCCAGCACTTACCTTTGTAACTCCTATTTGCTCTTTCCGGAATTTCTCCAGTGGTTTAATCAGCAAGTCACAAGCATTCTGAACCTGCAATAAAAGTGGAGGCAGCAGAAGAATTTGATCAGACTTTCATTCCTCATCACAGACCTCTGACTCACTCTTATACATGCAGCCTTACGCCACCTCGTAGCCAATATACAACTCAAACATAATTAACTAAGTAATAGTACATTTTGGATACTTTATCACAGATCCACACACTTTCAATGCACAAAACCTAGGGTGTCTGACAGGTTCAGTAAGCCATGGTGGCAGTGAACATTGCTTGTAAAATATACTGTAGTGCATTTGGAAAAATTACCGAAAAATTACCGATGCAACTACGCCTAAGTCATAGATGTAAGCATTAGCAGGTTTTTAGAAATGACCTCTACTGCACTCTGTGAGATCTTCAAGAGATTGTTGAGTTAGAGATTTCAGACTCAATTGCTCCAGCAGAGGGCAGTCTTTCTACCTAAAAAGTATGTCACGGGTTTTACTCACCTATGTCACATGATCTTATCACTCAATAATCATAACAATAGTGGGATCGGTCAGTTTCATTTTGGTTTTGATAAATTATCGGGTACACGGTTTGGAAAAACACTGAGTCAAACAAAACAGACAACAAATGACCTATTTACAGACGAGCAAACAGAAAATTCAAAACAAGGCATGACTCGGCACAGACCAACATTGTAATAGTCAGGTTCAAATGCACATTGGGGTATTACAATTTAAGAGATAGTAACACCTGAACGGTTTCTGTAACCTATTAAGACATACCATAATTTAATGTAATGTTCCGATTCTTTGCGCTTCTTTTTTGTGCCAAAGTTTTTTTTTTTTGACAAAGGTTTTGATTCTGTCCCACTGCAGAAAGCATCTGCCATGAACAGGGTCATTTCATTAACCATCATTACCATCATAACCACCACTTGTAATCCAATTTTCAATGTTTGTATGTGAGGTTTGTCCGCTTCTAAAACAAACCTATAGCCATCAATTTTAAGTGGAAAGTGTCATGTATACATGCATAAATACTGTCTACGTCTACTGTGAGGTAAATAATTTGCATTATAATTAACATCCTTCTCATGTCAGACAGGGCAAATGTTTGGCTACTTTAATTGTATGCATTAAATCACTTCCGAGTTCCTTCTATGCAGTACATTATCACAGCAAGCCTGAAGCCTAATACCTTAAGCACACGTTAAAATACCATACAGGGTGTTTCCCTACACACGCGTACACAAACACACACACACACACCTACCCAGTCCCAACCTTAATCATAAATAACCAAATAAAATGCAAGACTTTTGGGTATTTTAGTGTTTTGATTGCATTCACAGATTTTTTTTTCTATTTGTTTTTGTAAAATTGAGGTTTAAACTGTGTAGGCCTGCAAAATGTCCCCACAAGCTAAAACGTAACAGGTTTTTCACATCGTGGGGACATTTGGTACAAACGCTAAATGTTCCCACAATGTGGTAAATACAAACCTGCACACGCGTGTGTATGCATGCACGCACACATACACACACATATACACACACAATTTAGACAGTAATACTCCTAAACTGAATGACTTCCAACAATCATAGAAAATGTGCAAATTCCAGAGAGACAGATGAAAATCATTCTGAAGGTATGACATCACAGTGCAACCTATGAAGTGGCTACACCAATCTATTTTATAGTGACCTCTTCCAAACAAACCGATATTTTAAGTAGGATTTCTTGTAATAAGGAAAAGCAATTATAAGGTCAGTGTAGGAAAATGGCCGTAATATCTATGTCATGTATTCCAAAAGGAAAAAGTGGTCGACCAGAGTATAAGAAAGCAAGAGTTATCTGATGTCTTTGCTCTCAGAACAAAGACACGTGTGATTGAATAACAGCACTCTATTGCACACGAAACAGCAGAGGAGGAAAAACATATTATATCATGCTTACCAGCATCATTCTGTCCTCCTCCACTTCTTGTAGCAGGCCAGAAAACTCCCGAAAAGACTCAGCTGAGAAGAAATCACACTTATCTTCAAAAAATACAGTCATGTGGGGAAATGATA
The DNA here is from genome assembly GCA_025773925.1 of Cryptomyrus ogoouensis. NCBI lineage: Eukaryota > Metazoa > Chordata > Actinopteri > Osteoglossiformes > Mormyridae > Cryptomyrus > Cryptomyrus ogoouensis. The sequence goes on along the minus strand of JAOYFF010000039.1, from coordinate 1,398,598 downwards.
TACAGTGTCCTCATACTGCAGTACAAAACTGAGACACAAAATGGGAATACAATTACTGTTTCAAGTCCCAGAGACAACGTGTTTAAACCTTCATATATTCAGCAGAAATGGGATTAAGATGTTTAGCACACCCTATGTTCAGCCATTATTATTTGACAGAAAGTCATACAGAAGTACTACTTCACTTACTATTAAAGTTGGGTGTGATGCGTCATATTGACTTTGTTCAGTTGGAGATATTTGAAATTACTGAATCCTAATCAAATAAATAATTCAGTTCAATTAATACCTGTATCTACGTTCTGAATTTTTAAGTCCTTAATCTGTCCACTTTTCATACATATGGTAATGCACTGAATAATATATTCTGTATATGGGCTTTAGAGGTCTACTCTTTCTTACACAGATCATTTAAAGAAAGTCAAGCTGCTTAACACGGTGTCTGTGACGAGGATAAGTGTTTAGAAGAAAAAGCTGTTTTTGGGCTGAGGAAAGAAACCTCTGTGAACAGGAGAAGAATATGCCACACAACACAGACAGACAGACAGACAGACAGACCACACACACAGACAGACCACAGACAGACAGACCACAGACAGACAGACAACACAGACAGACAGACAGACAGACCACACAGACAGACAGACAGACAGACCACACAGACAGACAGACAGACAGACCACACACACACAGAGACAGATCACACACAGACAGACAGACCACAGACAGACAGATCACACACGGACAGACAGATCACACACAGACAGACAGACCACACACAGACAGACAGACCACACACACAGACAGACAGACGACACAGACATACAGACAGACCACACACAGAGAGAGACAGATCACAGACAGACAGACCACACACAGACAGACAGAGAAACAGACCACACACACACAAGGTTAGGGGTGTGTACTGAACACACAGCCATTGTGGTGCATGATGGATACGGTGCAGCCAAAGATGCAACAGTTGAAAAGTTTTAGTAAAATAAAATATACAGTGGAACTGAGCCTTGGGCTTCTTACTTTTTCATCTTCATAGAGGGTTAAAGGGCCATTGCCAACAAGTTTAGCTATCAACCTGGTAATTTTTGGGTTAATTAATAAGTACACACAGTTACAAACGAGATTTGTTCCTCAAGTCTGTCTCGAATTTGTAAATGAGTCAAAACAGGTAATGCAGTTCTTATTTGGCGTCAGTAACTCAAATGTCTGTCTTAGTATATAATTTATATATATATATATATATATATATATATACACACACACACGCTACCTCGAGCCGAAGCCATGCAAAGTTTTCATGAGTTTCACAAAGGACTGTCTGCCTTATTCTCCAAATCAATAAGGATCTGGAGGCAGTTAGAGATGAAAAGGTTCACAAATTGTTGTCATACTTGCTCGCGTCAAAAAAAAAGGTAATCAAATTCTTTAAGGATCACTATCTCTCAAACCGGTCTTTAAAAAAACGCACCCAAATTTGCCTCTCCCACACTGGCTTTAAAAAACTGTCAATTCAATGGCTGTCTGAATAGTTTCCAATAAAGCTGTGAGTTTTATAGCAGGCATAACTGACGGACCTATTGGGATAGGCCTGGGTATTCACCCTATGTGGGCTGATGCTGATCTTCTGTTGAGGACAAAGTAATGACTAACAGTAGCCAAGTCGAGGCTGACAAACTGGCTTAACCCAACCCTCTTTTAGCTGCTTAGAATCATCACCCAAAAGTTTCTACAATAGAAACTGTGCTTATTTCCTGCACTGTTAATCAGTCGTGGCCATTGGACCTCCCACGAGGAACGCCAACAGAATGAAGGCAACGGCAGCTAATCATTCAAGAAAGTGGCCGTATCGCCTCTCACAGGGCTACTCAAACCCACATTAGGACAAGTTAGAAGGTGACTGGCAAACAACCTGCTAGTTTCTCTTTCTATCCCTGACCATAAACAGCTTAGAGACCAACCACTCAGAGGGGACTGCTGCCACCCTTCTGTACCTCCTGTGGCCTCCACTTGTGCCCAGCAGCATCAAGAAGGAGAATATGTCCTTACTCACAATGCCAACAACCTCCACCTTTATAGCTCTTCATAGATCATCCCCACACTGTCCCATTTATGAGTTTCCTCAGCAACACTGTGTTTCTTGAGCATCCTATCCCACTACACAGTCCACCACGCATCTATTCTTCATCTCAATCCTGCTCAGATGACTCTCACTTAACTCGAGTTATGTCTAAGGTTTGCTACTTTATCAACTACTAAGTAAAGTGTTAGTTCCAAATATAGTGTTAGTTGTTCCATTGCTTCAGTAACTAACAGTAGTGTTTGTTACACAATTCTACGGTCATTCCCCATCACTGGGGAGGCATCTTAGGGAAACCGAACTTGAACAGGCATTTGAGAATACTGGACATTTTCTTAACAGGTTTGACTTGGTTGCGCTGCTTAAAATAAAACTTAAAAGAAATGAGGAAAATGCTTGTATACTGGCCAAACTTGTATTTAATCTCTTCCTCTAAATGAACTACATGTTTGTTGGATCCTTTTCAGGCAAAGCATGTTAACGAGACTGCATTATCAATTACTAAATATGATAAACTCATACTGAAGGCATAGGTGTATTTCTGTTATTGACCTGTCCTTACGAAACCTGTACAGAAATATAACAGTTGTTTCAATCTTGGTTTAGACCAGGGGTCTCCAACTCCGGTCCTGGAGAGCTACCGTCCAGTAGGTTTTCTATCATACCTGGCTTCTGATGAACCACACCCGTTCTCAGGTAAATACCAGGAGCAGGTGTGGGTCATCAGAAGCCAAGTGGGACAGAAAACCAACTGGATAGTAGCTATCCAGGACCGGAGTTGAAGACCCCTGGTTTAGACCACATCACAGGATATGGAAATTGTGTCACTGAAAGTAATGAATGACTCGCTTATGGTGTCTGACCGAACACGTGTCCGTGTCTGAGCTTTGAGATCTAAGTGCAGCATTTGATACCGTAGACTCTGGCGCGACTTTGATTGTGGTTTCTCATTGCCAGCCTAAGAGGTGCTAAGTGGACATGCCTGGCAAATGAGGGTTACTCCAATCAGGGGGTGAAACCCTCCCTTTCCAGGCTTAAGAAGCTCCAGAAGAAGCTGAGGAAGGAGGGAAAAAAGTAAGAGATGCAGATGTGCACGCATGCTTTTTGTGGGTGGAAAATGGAGAATGGCTGCCCTGAAGAGAGCACCACCTCCTGCCTGCTGGGGCCTGCTGACTGCAGACACCCTTTTCCTATGATTTTCCCTCATGTTCCACAATAAACTTTGCTCCTTGTGGGGCTCTTGTCTTGTCTCTCATCTCCTTTTCCCATTATAAGACAATGAAATTCTTTTGTATCCATCAGAATCCTTAGTTGGTATTAAAAGGCTGGCTTTGTCCTGGGTAGGGGATCTTATCTAACTTCACATTATAAGTTTATATGAACAACAAACATCTGAATTAACCAGAGTGACCTATTATTGTTTACGCTGCATAAACTTGCTGACCAGAGCTGAGGTACGGACTTGAGTTCGGACTTGGACTCCAGTCTCGGAAATGAATGAATGGACTCTGTCTTGTCACACACTCCGGGTTGGTTTTTCAATCAGCTTTGAGATGGACTCGAACACCCGTGACTCTAAAAGCCTTCCTAAGTCCATAGTGTACGTCTGCAGCCTGTGTGCAGCTGCAGCTTCCAGGCCGAAGATACACAGCTATACGTATCAGTCAAACCAGGTGAGCTGTCACAGCTGTGAAAGATACAAAACCTTCTGTTGGATATGAGGAGCTTGATGGCTAGTAACTTCCTCCTACTAATCTAGATAAAACGGAAGTATTGTAACTTGGCTCTACAGGAGTTCAATGTTTGCTTAAGCTTGTAAAACTTGATTTTTTTTCTGTTGAACTTGGTCACGTGTTTAAAAATCTTGGCATCATAGTTGACAGATGCCATTTGATGCTCCCATGTAGCGTTTTTTTTTCCCATTTGACGGACATAGCAAGGTTTTCATTCCCTCTCCTTTTTATAGCGAGGTTAGAAAGATATTATTCATCTTTTCATTTTCTGTAGCCACTTGTCCCATTAAGGAAATACATGCAAACTCCAAACACATGGAGCCCCTGATCCCAGAGGTGTGAGACAATAGTGCAGCACCATTGGATTCACCCATGATCTGGGAACACTAATCCATGGCTTTATAAGTTTAAGATGGTATATCTGTAACGCAGTACTGTCTGGAAATATCGCTGACTCCTTAAAGACTTCAGCTGGTACAGAGTTATTACTAGAATCAGGAAGTTGGTTCATATTAGCCCTGTAATATGATAATATATTCATGACATGTGCTTCCTGTTAAGTTATGCATTGATTTTAAGATACTATGACTAATCTGTAGATATTTGAGTGGCCTTGATTATCTGTGTGATGTTTTAGTTGCGTACAACTCCACTGTTTTGCTTTGCTCTCAAGCAGCTGCTTATCTATTAATTGCCAGACACTCCAAATCAATAAGTAAAGGAACAGAAAGGAATTGTTTAGTTTAGTTTACAGCTTTTGGTAGTTACTCAGTCCCAGCTGGGGTTAGAGTCTGAGGCAGAGATCACCATCATCAGTTTTGGATGAGCTGTACTGTGAGGGCTATCACTCTGGCTTTGCATGCATCCATGAGTTACCAGAGTTCTGCTGTTATTCTTGCCTATGTCCTGGCCTGCCTTTGCTTCCTGGTTTTGCTACCATACCTAGTCATGCCAGAAGTTCTTTATGGTACTCACCTTGCTGAATTGCTTCATCACTTTTCTGATTTGTAATTGCTCATGTACCGTCCTGATCCACATCCCCCTGGGGGTCCCTGAGGATCGGCTTGAGAAACAATGGCCTAAGCCCACTTACACCTGTCAACCTGCCTGCCTGATCCGCAATGCGCAGAACTACTTATACTGTTCCACCATCTGCCCGGATGTATCCCGCAGGTATTCATGTGAACTTGTACTGTCCGGTGCAAGCCAGAGCAGGATGGTCCTTTACATCACAGCACAAATACAATTAAATAATAATAACAACAATAATAATTTTTAAAAAATCACTGATGCCTCACACCTCCAGCTTTGGGAGTTTGATTCCAGCCTCTGTTGAGCATGTGTGTGTGCATGGGGGGGGGGTTGGCATATTCTCCCCTTCTCTCATGGATTTCCTCCCACAGTCCACAGAAATGCAACTAATCCAATTAATGTCTCTAAATTAGCTGGTCCAGACCAAATCAGCCCCGATCCCCCCACCCTCCTAAACACACAAGGTACCCCCACGATATTCATCGGGGTTTGTCTGTACCATCCATACGCAAATCTACACCTTTGCAAACTGTGCAACAAAAGTGTTTACTTATCCCAAAGAGCTGAAAGGTATAGCTGCCTTATGTGGATATGATTCCACAGCATAAGAAAGGTAACTTCCTTCCATCACTAATTTCACTTCCTCCATTTCTCTTCTGTCCTCCCACCACCCTCAACCCTCTACTGTATACGGATGAATTCTTAAGTGTTATTTTGTAATCATTATCACAATGATTTATGCGATAAAGTTATCACACATTAGTAGTTAGCTACCTATATGGGAATGATATCTTTTGCAAAATGATATTCTTGCATTGTAGTTACTGACATAAATATAATGTGGTTGAAAGGCAACATGGACAATATACCTTTAAGGCAGATGAACACTACAGAGGAAGTCTGTCTGATTGGGTGATTCAGATCAATTACAGTACTTGCTGACTTATTCTAACTCAATTATTATTATTAGACCACTAATTACTCATGAATAGTTTACTTTTTCAAACCCTTAAGACTTCCTAGCGCTGAGAATTTCTTCTGTTTTCTATGCAATGAGCACTCAGATGAACCACTACGAAAAACAATATCTGTACAATCTCTTACTGCTTCATCCTGCTGTTTGGATGTAGGCTACCAACATAGAGTGACTTACAGAAAGTTATACTATTATAGAATAAGCAGATAACTTGAGTACCGTGTAGACTTACCGATATTCATCTCATCATCGGTCATGGAATCGCCAATGAAGTCAAACTGAAAAGCCTGAAGCGTGTGGGCAAATTTCTGAACAGCCAGGGAATAATCTGAAAAACACACACAGCTTATGATTACAGAGTATGATTAGAATATAGTAGGGAACAAACAAATTCTTTTTTATTAACATTTCTTTAAATAGATATCAGAGCACATCATATGGCCCAGAAGACAACATTGAAGGCCCTTACAGACTTCTTATTCAGAACATCAGGTACGACTGGGTGATGAACGTATAATTATTCACACAAACACTTGAGTTCTTGATAAAGTTACTGTTTTGTGAAAATGCAGGAGCCGCAGAAATTAATTTCTTTCGTGGTTCTGGCCTGCAGTGCAGTGCAGTGCAGAAAAGCCCGGATTGGCTTGTATATTCCAGTTCAGGTATGATGTGTGACTGAAACCAGAGGTCAAAGCTGCCACCTAAAACTGAAACTTGCTGTACGGATAGAGTCAGCTGAAAAAATAAGTGCCTGTGAGGCGAGTGCCCTTAAAAGAAAATAACTGAGAAAAGGCAGTAACCAGTACAGATAACTGAGTAACCAGTACGGATACCAACTACCAAAGCAAGTACATGTTAATGTTCATTCCATGATCTGCCAAAAACAACTAAGACAATCACACATTGTCATGCTGTTCAACCAACGCTAACGTTTTTTATACAATATTGACAACAGTAATATATATATATATAAACATTTCATTCAATCTGGTATAGAATACAGTATTCTCATACATTGGGCATTCGCTTCTTTAATATTATTGGCCATATATCGTGGTAACTAACTCGATACTACCAAGATGTTTTAATAGAATGCCAGGGTCAGGTTAAAGTCAGGGTTGGGAGGAAGGGGTGGTATTGCAGGAAGCATAGGGCACAAGGCTGGGGTACACCCTGGATGGGAAGAATATGCAAATTCCACATAAACAGATGTGAGCTTGGTTGAAGCTGCCAGGAATTCATCATCTTTCAAGAAGCTCAAAGAACTGGAAGTTCTCACCTGTAAAGGGTGTAAGTCAATTTCAAAGGGTCGGGTTACCTATGATGGCTTAACCGAACCCTGCTGGCAATAACTAACACTATAAATATAATGGCAACCATGGGACACTTTGTGTAAAGTAAATGTGTCACTGTGGGATGGACTGAAAAACGATGAGGGCAGGAAATAGCTAACCAACCGAATATTGATTATAAACAAAACAGTAGCACCTGAACGTGTCTTTAAATATTTGTGCTTAAAGTACACAATCTCCACAATTGTTCATCACACACTTGTCACAATCGTGTCAAATATTGCTTGCAGTTTCCTGTAAATAAAACCTTAAGTAGATTGACATTTGCTGGTATGAATGGTATATTATCCTCAGTCTTTTCCCTCAGTCTGAATGCTTGAAAAATGTTTTTTGAAATAAAAAAAGGAATTGCGGCTGGGTGAAGTCAAAAGGAAGTGAAACCAACCATTTCCAAATAGCAAACACCTTCATTCTGAGGCCCTTTTCTCTTCTCATTTCAAAATATGATGCCATTACACCACCACAATCCCTTTGAGAGGTTAGGAAGCATTCTTTACATAAAATTCAGTCCATTTACATTTATTTAGCAGAGGGCTTTGTCCAATGTGACATACAAGGGAGGCGACTAGCACATTAGCCGTTCCTGTGGAAGGTCTACGCAGAGGATTATGGGAGCTGAGTGCCAAACCACGTTAACCTCCCCACCGTGACTCATAGAGGGTGGCTGACAGGGATGTTAAAACTCAGCTCAACACTCACAGTCAACACAACACTTTAGTTTGACTGGCTTATATGTGTGTGTATATATGTCTGTGTGTGTGTGTGTGTGTGTCTATATATATATATATATATATATATATATATATGTGTGTGTGGTTTACATCCACCCTGTGTTGAACAGATGTCCCACAGCAAGGAAGTGCTGTGGTCTGTGTTTCCTGTTATAGGCTTAAAGATGACTAGATTAAACCTAATTGTCCCCATAGGGAAATTGGCTTGGACAAAGTGCATGATGGCTTTATATAAAAACACATTACAACACATCACAACATACAAAGAGAGACACACACAAAAAAAACAACACAACCACTACATTAAATAAGCAGTTATGTAAAATGGATGGAGTTTCAGGCGTAATTATTTGTGAATGACAGTTCTTAGCTATGTTGTTCTCTACTCAAAGAAGAAAAATATGTGAACATTATCAGAAGTAAATGAAGAAAATACAAAACATATTTAATTATCTATACATGAATAAATAGTATTAGACAAACCAATTACCACTCGTCAAATGGTAACTGTATGCCAAACACACATTAACACACTTAATTAGGCATCTCCTAAACCATTTATCTTCCATCCACTTTTCCAGAGCAGTTATATGAGGAAGTATGGACTCCATGCCAGGTAGCATGAAGCACAACACACTAGTACACACTTATCAGGATGCCAGTCCTTCAGAGGGCAGATACACACGCACTCTGTCACACTACCTGAGGTGGAAATTTCAGGTCCAGAAAGTAAGAATCCAGACCATGATTTAGTCACAGTCACAGAGCGCTCAACTGGTTGGTTGAAACTAAACCATGGTCTGGATTCTTACTTTCAGGATCTGAAATTTCCACCTCTGCACACTACGGCAACCAGGTTTTCTGGTGAAAGCCTGTATTAGCTGGGAAAAAAACATGCAACTTCAGCCACACTCCCAACCTAGAGGTGAGAGGCGATGTCTCTGCTATGCATCATGCCCCATATAAACAGGCCTCAAAATATAATGCTGATGCTCAACATGTGAGCTATTCAGCATATATTTACATAGATAAAAGACAGTCAGTCAAAGGTTTATAACCTGTTAGTTCGTGCAAATCTATTTTGACCACTGGTAATCATCAGAAGGAACTTGATCTGTATACACCTGTGAAGTAGAACTTGAGAAAATACCTATAATGAGCACAGGGGAATTTATACAATGTATTATTATACTTGTGTTATTACACTGCATTTGTGTACAAAATTATTGTACGAATTCACTTGTTCATAATTAATGTGGCACACAAAAAAATCGACTGGTACCATATCAACTGCTTGCTAAACTTGAATCTTTACATGTGTTTTCCCAACATGGTATAGCTACTGGTTAGCAGGCAGAAGTAATGCATAGGCAGTACATGTGCACCAGGAAAGCTCTATCCTAACATTCCCATGAAGGGGGAAGGTAGACCTCACACAAAAGCAAATAATACCCATATTGCTACAGGCAGAGTTGGAAAGTTCGGGTTCAGAAAGTACAAATCCAGACCAAGATTTTGTTTCAACCAACCAGTTGAGTACTCTGTAACTGTGACTCTTTATGCTCAACTGGTTGGTTGAAACAAAATCTTGGTCTGGATTTTTTACTCTCTGGATCTGAACTTTCCACCTCTGCCTACAGGTTACATGCCGCTAGCTATTTATTCAGGGTACCTGAGGATGGATAACAAGCCTACAGCCCAAAGTTGACTATTTATAAGGATGCTTAAAATTTGATTTACATATTTAGATTATTTTATAAATTCTTCTTACATATCTTACATCACATGCTATATTTAAAAGAATGGATGAATTTACACAAATCCTTCACCTGTCATGGTTTTCAACAGAATCTAAAAATGTCAGCATATTTTTTTTTATCTTGGATTTGGAGAAATAATGGTTCTGGCAGTTGCTCATTCCACATTTCAGTGCATCTAGATGCCAGAATTTGACTAAAGCCTTACAATGAATGAGGGAGATTCCAAAAGTAACAAGCACTTCTACTGTAGCATATGATTCTCACATCTTCAGCACAATAAGCCGCAGCAACAATAATTTAAATGCCTTATGTTGGTATTCTTGTGAAAGTGCACAAAAGAGCATTATTTATGCAGAATACAATGTATTTTAAACAAATAGAGTAAGTACTCATTCATCTTTGGGACAATACATGAAGACTATTCTAAAGTATTTTATAGAAAAAATAAATAAATAAATACATTTCATTAATGTCATTATGCTCAAGTATTAAGAGTATGTGATGTGTGTTTTGAGTATTTCTTTTATGAAACTTTTTTATATTTAAAATAAAACAAAGGGTGAAATAAATACATTCTAAATCATGACATAAGGCATTTTCCCATCAAGATACATTGAAATAAGTAAAAACAAGTATTTAAATTTGTGTAATACATAGCATGATGAATTTAGGACTCGTACATTTAAAAAAAAATCTTATTTATATATAAAAACCATGACCATGAGTATAAAACTGGCATTCTGAGAAGTTAGGTTGCTATATGTGCTTTAACAGCCCATTTCCATTCTCAGAACAAGAAAATCAAAATGGCTGCTCCCTCTGGCTCTGTGAGGAGGTAAACAATATGCTAGCTTGTCAACTCCATCACCATCACATCTTATCATTTTAAAAGATATAGTACAGAGTTTAAGTCGAATGAGATTGTGGGTCTATAATCAACCATTTCTCCTCCTCATATGAACATCCCTTATATTGTCTTTTATAATGGGCTACGTTTCAATAAATGTTTTTCTGTCTTTTGCTGAACTCCGTGAACGAACACAAATATTAAGACATTTCCCGTGGTCCATCATATATATTATATATATATATATATATAATCTGCACAGCCTATATGAATACTTTCCTCGGTATTTTCAAATATGTTGTTTTGCAAAGCCGACGTAACCCACGGATAGATGCAAATATTCAGAAAATGCGGCATCAATGACAATGCATTGATGACAGGTTACAGGAAGGTTTATCACAATGAAAATGCACAACATCATTGTCAAAACCGCATAAAAGTCGAAATAGTAAAGTGGCAGATACTGTTTGACATGACAGCACAGTCATCGGAAACAAAGTAGCTACCAGATAAAGCCGCATTCTTATTGACTGCTGAGCCTGGCTACTATAATAACTATCTGCTCCTTTCCAGAAGTGGAATAGTAAACAAAACAGCTTGGAATTATTAATATGCTCGATGTTATTTTCATGTGTAACCATTTTATTGTCGCTTTTTTTCTAATGTTGTTATGATTAATCATCACTATGATTAAATGATCACTTTTAAACAATACCATAGATGTAATGTGGCTTGTATTGTGGGATATCCTTTATGTTCCAGTCATCTAACCAGATTAAAAAGTCCCCAGAGTAATCCAAACACAGAATCAAGTCATTTTCAGATTTAATACAGATTTAATACCCGCCCGGATCAATTCTCGCCCGCCAAAAAAAGTACTTACTCTTGATTCCAGTTATCACACTATTGCCATCTTTAATTAAATCCTTCAGGAACTTGCTCGTTCTTTCCAGTTCCGCTTCGTAGCATTTCAATCTCTCCCGAAAATCGGGACTGTCCAGATAGCAGTCACTAAACTCCAGTGGAGGGTGTCCCATAGTTTCCGAGCAAGGAAATCCGCGTTAAATCGCCTAAAATTGATAAATTGACCTTATGGGCTTCAGATGACTCGGTAGACGCCGAAAGTGTTAACTTGGTATCAGTATTCCACCTTTTTCACTGCGAAGATTTCACACATCCTCAGCGGGTATGTCCTAAGAGCGGCTTGTTTTCCCAAAATCAATATTGATTATCCAGTCAGATCAGCAGCTTTCCGACAGCGTTTCTTATAATACATCTACTTCAGCGGTATTTTTCCCCTTTACCTTCGAAGCGGAATTTATCCATGCTCACAATTTCAAATCCGACCCGAGCGTTAACTTTTCAAGCGTAACATGAATCCGATCTTGGCTTTCACACGATTTCCTCGTTGTATGCTCTGGAATACTGTACAGTACACGTTGGGCAAAGCGATGGACCTCCCATTTCAACATCCATAGTTTTGCCTTAAAGAGATAGTAGCATATGCTCTGGTAAGAAAATGCATGCATGCATGCACACTTAAATAGGCAAAATAAATGCTTTGTTGGATTAAAACCTTCTCCAAAATCATCCTACTATAACCATTGACTAATATTCTTTTGAAATGATTGTTCGGATGATACTTAGTCCAAATGGTTGCTTGTGTTCTATAGGTTAATCAATCAATGACTAGATTTGCAGAAATTAGTACCAGCTTATTATTGCATATCCTATACAGGAAAATTATCAGGCGGAGGATGTTTGCAACATAACACGACTGATAGTGAAGCAAGAAGGGAATAGACATAAAATTCAGTTTCATTTCTGTGAAAAGACGATATTCTATAACATTGTCAAATGAAGTTACTATAAGTTCTTCCATAACATAATATAGTTTTTTTTTTTTTTTTGGGGGGGGGGGGGGGGGGGGGGGTTACAAGTTTTTCTAGCGAAAACAAAAAAAAAAACAAAAACACCTCGTGGGGGAGAATGTGTCTTTTTTTTATATACTGGGGTTTTTTTTGTT
>JAOYFF010000039.1:1344887-1364321 GCA_025773925.1 Cryptomyrus ogoouensis | reverse complement strand
TGGCACCCCACATAAACCCCGCCCCTCTCCATCCCAGCGCCCCACATAAAACCCCGCTGCTCTCCCTCCCGGTGCCCCACATAAACCCCGCCCCTCTCCATCCCGGTGCCCCACATAAACCCCGCCCCTCCCCCCCCCTTCCCCCCCCCTAAAACCCCCCCCCCCCCCCCCCCCCAACTTCAACTTTGTGTTGACAGACCATCTGCTCCTCAGCTGTGGAGTTCAAACAGCACCTCCCTCGCTGCCCTTCCCCCAAACACACTGGCACATTTTCATTCAGACAAAACAGTGGTAAAGCATGCAGGCCATGGGGGTATCTCCCCTGGCACGGTCGGGAAAGGGGGGGGAAGAGAAGCTGATCTTGCTTTCTAGGTGAAATATGTTGTATATACAGTAGTTTGAAATACTGATGAAAAAACAAATACAGTGGTTAACCTGTGAAGAGGCACTCAGATCAAACTAGTTTTCTCGTATTGATATCATGCAGTTTGACTGGTGTAGTGATTATTATTATTATTATTATTATTATTATTACTACTATTATTATTTAGGAAGAGGAAGGGAGGAGTTTTGAGTCTGAGAACATTGAAAACTTGATCTTACTGCAGGTAACAGAGAAAACAAATGTTAAAATGATGTCAACAGTTTTCACATCAGGCTTTTTTTGAATGGGAAGCTAAATTATATTTAAATATAAATGACATAGTATTGGTGAAATAGTACTCAGATATTTTGTTTTTTAATAGACCTTCATTACATAGATTTTTCTGATTTCATTTTGGCTCAGTTTATTAGTTTATTTTTAACGGCATTTTATTACTTTCGACAGTTTGAAACACCCTGACACTGCACAGGGTTTCAAAATCTCATGAAACTAATTTTACTTCCCTTTCCCTAAATTATGTCTGTCACATGTTATTTATTTGTAGCGTTTCAAAAAACCATGTATCAGTGAACCTGGAACGAAAACTTTTTCTTCCTCTTCACGCTCTCACAGGAAGCTGGAAGGGGGCAGGGTGAGAGGTTACAATGGTCCAGACTGAATCTTTTTCCTGGTTGCACTGCTTTGAACAGTAGACATGGCAAATTTGTTCTTCTATTATCCTTCTTATAAGTCTGGTGGACAAAACTGACCATGGGACGGAAGCACACCACTGCCAGTGCACTGTATTAAATAGGCAGTTTTTTTTTTAACTGTATAAGAATCATTAAGAGTCTTATTCACACTGGGAATGAAAGCGCTGTGGTTGTTATTGCTTGCCAGATGTCATGTTACTTGACCTTACATTTTCTCTCCTATGTTCTGTATTGCTGCAGAGAGAACTTTAATAACACACATTATATGATAATAACAAGCATTATAATCATACAATCATGTAATGTTTGTTATGAATGTATATTACAGATGTTAAGGTGTGTCAGGATGTTAAGGTATTATTCTTACGTGCTGCTTTTGAATGTTCTAGGAATGCATTGTGAGGGTACAGTTAAGTGTTACCAGCATTATTTTAACATTTTTATCTATTTATTTAATACAGTACTCACATGCCTTAGTATTTGCGTAGTTGATTATAACATTAATTTGCGTTATGTTTCTGTGTGTGTGTGCCAAAATAGACCAAACAAAAATTGCACTTGTCCATAGATTGTTTGGATATTTAATATATGCTCAATAAATCCCCTGTTAAACTATATAACTTGATTTCTAAGGAAAGGTGATATATATGCAATGCATATATTGAATTAGGGGCATTAGTCAGGCTTGGCCATATGGGGAAAAGGTGCCTTTCATGCAGACATTTTGTGCTAAATTGATTATTTAAGCTTAAAACAGAGAATGATTTTACTCATGAATCAATAGATAACATAAACAAGCTAAGAAGAACTAGTCTTCCAGAAGTTAGTTTCACTTAAGGATTATTATGTGACTAAACCAGAGTAAGCAACTAGTGAATTAGATGTAGGTTTGTCCTCTGCACAGTACTTTTAGTCTGGGTTTACCATTTGTTTTTCATATTTAATATGTACCGTTGACGTTGTTGCATTTTTGTTTTTTTCCTACTTCTCACTAGATTCAGAAAGTATTAAAACACACTAAGTCATACACAAGTGGCCTTAATTATTGTTCCATCCTTACCAGGATTTTCTGGGTTGTACAACGACACAGCAGTGGCGTGGAGTCTGACTTTAATAGGCAGGGGAGGCGTGGGAACCACATGGCTTTTTCAGGAGAGCTTGGCCTTTATGGCGCTCTGAGACTACGGGGGTTGTGGAATGTTTCTGGGGAGCAACATGTCGAGTCCCCTGAAGAAAAATGAGAAGCGTATTCAGTCCGGCCATAATGGTTCACCAACTACAAAGTTTTTTTTTTCTTTTTCCTTTTAAAGTTTAGAATTTTTTAATAATTCGATCAGGTTTCTTCAGAAAGAAAAAGAATTTGAAAACAATAATTGAAATTAATTTATTAAAATTGATCTAGCAGACAATTTGTCCAAAGTGATGAGCAAGTGAGGCAAATTCTTTGAGCTTTATTGAACACATTGAAAAGATAATAAAAATCACTAAGATATCGATTTATGCGAAATAAGTCGTTTGCTCTGTCTTTAGTTGTTTCAATGTCCCTGTGTCTGTATGGTACACTTCTTGTTTTCTTGTTTATAATGGCAGACGTGCGGTTTTCTTCTGTCACAATGATGAATTAGTCTCTGATTTTTCTGAAATTATTAGTCAGTCAAAACTCTGGTCTGTGTTTCATAGCAATGTGCTAAACTGCACAATTTCCAGAATTTAGTGACATCTGACAAATGTTGCTAAATTTTGCAGTTGTGGTTGGAAGTTCAACCGCGGAAGAAAATATGTTTAATTTAATCCGTTAGTTAAAAGTAAAGGACTCCCTGATTTGTGTACCGCACAGATTATTCAGATAAAGACCTCTCATATGCTAGTGAGACACCAGTATGCACTGCTATGGGCGTTTCAAGTCCTCCCTTGTGACTTGAATTTCCTGGTTAGGCTCCTGGCTCACCGCCCACCCCCAACTGGATAAGTGATTACGCAGGGAGGGGCAATGTCTGATGTCACGATTCAGTTTTTTCTTGGAATGTTGTGGCTTATATCACTCGGTCAGTTTCGTAGGAGTCTGTGTCCCATAATTGTGAAATATGTAATGTATCACGCACACTATAAGCAGGATGTGAAATGTTTTTGTATATGCAAATTCAACTTACCATAAACCTGAATCTTGACAGCTCTGAAAGCCACAGACTTCTACTTCATCTCATTTGCAACCTCAATACCAGCTTCAAGCCCAAAAAGTCACTCTGTAGTTGATCAATTAATGATAGCACATCTCAATAATAGTAAGATTTGTGCTACAACACTCGTATTCATGTCATACAATTTGTTTTTTCTGCAATTTTTTTCAGAATTGACAAAACAGAATTGGTTTAGAAAGACAAACAAATCCTGTAGTTAATTTTGATATAATATATACAGACGCTCCTCCACTTACGAACTTTAAACTTACGGACTTTCAGACATACGAACGAAGAGGACTGTAAGTCCAAATTGTGTTCGTTGGGTTCCCGTTTCCTGTCCGCAACATCAATCAATCCTAGTTCTTTGTACTTGCGCGTACCCTTAAAATGATGTTGAATAACGACTTACGAACATTTCAATTTACGAACGGCCGTTTGGAACGTATCTCATTTGTAAGTAGAGGAGCGTCTGTATATTCTTTCTTCAGTTTGCTGTATAACAGTATTGAAATTGAATGTCACAGATATCAACAACCCAACTCGGAGGAAGTTGGGACGGTACGGAAAAGCAGTGATAGCTTAATTCGTTTTGACTTGCAATCCATCACAAACAGTTTACTCTGTTTCAACTTCATTTTTTTGTAAACATACATCCATTCTTGCCATCGACGGTCTATATTACATTCCAAAAAAAGCTGAGACGGGGCAATATCAGGCCAATAATCAGTTAAAAAAAGAAAATGAAGTAATTTGAAACAGATGACGTTCAGTAGTCCTTTAGGAGCAAAGATGGGCTGAGGATCAGCAACTTGTCTAGAAATGTATGAGAACAACTCAACTGAGCATAATATAATTTAAAGATTGAAGGAATTTGGAGAAGTTTCAATGTACGAGCACAAACCTATGCTTGCCTGCGATCTGCAATCCCTCAGATAGCACTGCATCAAGAACAGTAATTTATTAAGTGACATATCTACATGCGCTCAGGAGTACTTTGGCAAACCTTTATCATACAATATGTAATTAAAGCCAAATCATATAGGTGCACTGGGCAAAAATGGAGGCCGTTTGTTAACTGTGTCCAGAAGCACTGTTGACTTCTATGGGCATCTGGAATGAACCATCACACAGTGGAAATGCATATTGTGGTCAGACGAGTCAACATTCATGGTCTTTTTTGGAAGAAATGCATATCATGTGCAAAGAAGAAAATAACCATCCATACTGTTACCAGCAAGTCTACAAGCCAGCACCTGTCATATGTTGGGGTTGTGTCTGTGTCTTGGGTAACTGGCACTTCTGTGAAGGTACCATTAATGGCAAAAATTGCAGTCAGATTTTGGAGCAACAATGCTGCCTTCAAGACAGCATCTCTTCCATGGACACCCAAGCATGTTTCAGCAAGACAAAGGCATGATTGCGATGGAAGACGGTGTAGATGAAGGACTGGCCTGCCTGTAGTCCTGACCTGTCCCCGATAGAGAATGTGTGGCACATTTTGAAAAGAAGAATGAGATAAAATTACACATGAAACACTACACCAATAAGTTGGTGTCTTCAGGACCTAAACATTTATTAAGTGTTGTGAGAAGGAAAGGTTGTGTTACAAAGTGGTAAATTATTTACTGTGCAGTTTTTCTTGGAATTTATTGCATGTGTTAAAATAAGTGTTTATTTTTGAAAAACCAGTTAAATTAATTTGTTGAAGCACCAAAATAATGTGCTATTACATTGTTTCCAGGTCAAAGATCATTTACTTTCATTTGCTGACCACTGATTTTTGATTTCATTTGAATTCAACGTACCATCCCAACTTTGTAAAATGTTTTTAATATAATTATACAAATTTGTTGTCATGATTAGTATTTACATCAAATGTAAAACTATAATCAAAACATGCAGGGCATTTAATGGCCCTGGTAACATTTTATTTTTATTATTATTAGTATAATAATTTAACATTTTCTGTTTTCCTGGCTCAGAACTTGAAGCAGCGGAAGCATGCAGCTGGCTACGGGCGGCTGGTTTTCCGCAATATGCACAGCTGTATGAAGGTAACTGTTATATTGACTGTAAAATATGGCAGAATATAGAGATGCTACATTTTTAGTGCAAGGATCCTTCATGAACTTCCTGAAACAATGTCGAACAGCCTGCTTGCTTCACAGGAAGTACTAAGTAAAGCCAAACATTAAAGTTTAATATTTAATTTGATAGCATTTGATAGTGAGGTGCAAGAAATGTTATTGGTAGATAAAACATTTTAAACAATGTCAATGCATAACATATCCTCCTGGATAATTTTACTTCTAAAACAGAATAACTTAAATGTTTGTTTTGCTGCACAGACTCTTGCACACATACACCAGTTAGGCCTAAGTATTGCAGGTTATCATAGTTCACATGAAATTTGTTTTTCAGATGGCCAATTTCCCATTGACATCACAGCTGTTAAAAACGATCATGATTTTTTGGATGAAGACTCATTGAAATCATTATGCAGGTAAAAAACACTTAAAAAAATAAATTCATTTTCATTATATAGTTTTTAATTTATTTCTTTTATATGATGCAACTAAGTGTATAATCAACTTGGTTACATAGTAGTAACGCTTCCAGGGTGAAAATCACGAGCTTCATGGATAGAATTACAAACAGAGACTGTCCATACATCTTCTAACCACTTATCCTGGTCAGGTCTGTGGGGCAAATACAGACTAGCTAGGTTTCAATTTAAAGTATAGCAAAGAAATAATGCATTTATACATAATTCAGTTCAATTCAATTTATTTTTATATAGCGCCTTTCACAACCATCACCCCAAGGCACTTTACATGGGTGTAATACATCCCTACATCATTTGTACTCAGTAATTCGAAAACAGGGAAAAGGGAAGACAAAGAAAGAAAGAAAGAAAGAGAAAGAAAGAAAGAAAGAAAGAAAGAAAGGTGACAATGGAGGGGAGGAACCAAAAACTCCCACGTGGGGAGGGAAAAAATCCTCTGGAGGTCAAAGGTCAAACAGAAAAAGTGGACTTGCTTGCTAAAAGCAAGGTGTGAACTGTGATCAAGGTCAAAGCCGAAGTCCATCAACGAGTCAGTTGTCTGTGCTGACCTCTGTGGGGGGGCAGATTGAAAGCTGTACCCCCCATTTCACTAGTTCGTAAGTCACATACATGATGTCATACTTCAGTGGCACTTAAACAGGACTCTAGCTCAGGATGTGGTACGGAAGGAGAGAATGTGGGTGGTCAGAACATGCGTGGACACATCGATGCAGAAGCACAGTAATGCAAAATAATGTTTTTGTTGTTTGGAATGAATTTCCTAAAATTGTAATGGAGGCATAGTATTTAGAATAATTCAAGTATGCACTAGAGAAAAGCAAGCCGAATTATTGGTCACTTCTCATTTGTAAATGTTTTTTATGTTCTTGTGTTGAACTGCTCCATAGACAGTGTGGAAACAAATTACAATTTAGATTCAAGTGTTTAACATGTAACACATTTTATAAATGAATGACATGAAAATTCCTTTTTGCATCACAGCCTTATTTAATGACTGATGATCAGCATATAGACCATGACACAAGTGAGAAAGCCTTGTTAATACTGTCTGTAGTTAGAATGTCCTTCCTAGAAACTTCAGCTGCGATTATTTAGAATCCGGTGTGAATATGCTTGTTTCTGAAGATGTTTTCACAGTTATATTTATGAAATACAATATATGTTATATTTAAATATTCTATATTTATATTTTGACCCATGTGCAGGAGACTGAAAGCTCTGAACAACTGTGCCTCTTTGAGGCTCGAAGTGCATTTCCAGCCCAAGCAGGTGGGTGGAACAGAGAAGCTATTTCAACAAACCCGCTTAATTGCCTGTCATGTCATTCCATTTTATCTTAGAATATGACAGCACATTTTGGCTTCATTTCATTGAAGCTTATTGGCATTGTTGATATTTTGCTGTTATGAAGAACTACAGTTTGGGAAAGTGCTTCCTCTGAAAAACACAATTTTGTATTAAATTGATGTATTCATGAAGCAATCACAGAACAAATACGAATCATTTCATAATCAAGTTCACGTCATTATCATCACAGCCAGAGCTGGTCCGCCCTAGTGCTGACATAGGCGATCGCCTAGGACGCTATTTAAGTTAGGTGGAGCAAAATAGCGAAAATGCTGGTTGCATTCCGTGACAAAATAGTTAATCTTGAGGTAGATGGTTAGCAGCTCAGCAGAATCTCACCTAGGCTGATCACAGCAATATACCTGGTGTATAATAAAATGAAGTGTTGTGCCTTTGGGCCCACAATGTGGCAAGCAGATAGGACTCAGGACACGCGTAACAGACGACACAAGATGCCGCAATGGGTAACACAATTTACACCATACAGACGTGGGACAATGAAACTGACTAACATAATGTTTGAAGTTTCATGCCTATATATGCGTGGCCTGGTGGCCAATCTTCACTGATTGCACATTCCATCAGTAAGAGCAGAGTGTGAAGGTTGAATTAGCAAAGCAATAGCACAGCTGTACATACAATTATGCAATCCACCCAACATAAGGGGAGACATGTACAAAGAGGACAGATTGTTAGTGCGTGTCTTGCGGGCTCATGACAAAACTGTTCTGAGGGCAGAACGAAAAATGATTGGTTCAGAGAGAGAACGAATTAGATTGTGGAAGAGGTGGGTCCAAGCTACTGGAGGAGGCGGGACTAAGACATCTGATTGGGGTGTTTTGAAGGAGCGAGTCAGGAAACGTTTTCCTCCACCAGCATCACTTAGTGACCTGGCCACTATTCTGCAAGAGGAGTGACTCAAAATCCCTCTGGTCACATGCAGGACTTGAATCTGTCATTCCAATGTCATTGTAATGTCTGTCATTCAAACTGATGCTGTATTGGCTGTAAATGGAGACCCTGCATCATACTAATAAATTATTGAGGTCTAATACCGGCTGATTCAGTCTCATTGTCTCACCCCTGTATAGTGCAAAAAATATGTACAGTACAGAAAACATATACAGTGCACTACAGTTAACATATACATCATTGTAGGACCGATGAGTTTATAAAACTATTTTAATGCTGTTTGTTTTAGTAAATGCTGAACTGATACTGAAGTTAATTTTTCAAAGCTCATCAAAATTGGCACAACAGTAGTCAACATGGATTAAACTATGGATCATTATCCGTGTGGGTATATGAAATGCAGTTTAATGAAGTGCATTAAACTGTGATAGGATTTTGAAGGTGAGATTGACTGATTAACTGTTCAGCTAAGCTGTATGTTGGTAATGCAAACTGTTTGAAGAGTTTTGAAAAAGTGACTTAAGTATGGAGAAATGCTTGTTAATGATTGTAAAAAGTGTGATTTGGGGCTTTGAGGATAATGTCAGTAATAAAATAATAATATAAATTAAGTTTGAACAATTTTCTGTTGTTTTTCCTTCTTTTTTTTAGAGCGAGGACTCGGAGGATGATGATCTCTGTGCAATAAGTGACCGTTGGGCATTTCAGCGGCACAGTAAAAGATGGTCTAGGTTAAATACTTTCACGCCACCAATGACTCCAAAAATGGGTGTTTCCTCAGCTACTGAGAGGACCTCAGCAAGCTCTGAGAGTATCCTGAGTGACTTTAGTGACCTTGACACCACCTCAGTCCAGAGCAGCAGTAGTCTGAGTAGCAGTACCAGAGGAACATCTTCCAGCCTGGTGACCATGACCAAACGACTGACCTCCTCAGACTCCCCTAACAGGTCAACCCACAGCAATCAAGCAGACGGTTCTTCAAAAGGCCAGTTGTTTGTCGAAGACAAGACGAAGAGGTGCTCCAGAAACATTTTGAAGAGATTAGACTCATTCCGGAAGAAGAATAAAGAAAGGGAGAAAATGATTGTGAAGGAGAAAGATGTGAAACAAGAAGTTCCGCAAGCTGATGTTAGTTTGCATTGTACCCAGACTTTGCCTGGTTTGAAACAAACCTTTTGTGAGAAAAGCAGCTTAGTGGACTACAGAAAGGCTTATACAATTTGTAGGACTACTGCAAGGCGATCCTTTACAGATGAGAGAATTAAACCAAAATATAAGGGATTCTATTTGGAGGATTACGAGATGTACCTAAAGGTAGCAAATTGGACAAAGCATTCAAGCAAACTTGGGAATAGACGAGAGAGTTGTTTGGTTCATCTTCCAACTGGCCACAAGCCAGGCACCTTTCCCAAGTCACTTTCTATTGAAAGCTTGTGTCCTGAACACCATAATGACTCAAATGGGTGGCAAATGGACAACACCGATATCTCTATGGCTAGCACTAGTGAGTCCCAGGACTTTGCAGGGTTTCAACTGAGGAGAAATTCCTGTACCTCTGTAGGGAGTGTATATGATAATGTGCTGGAGGCAACCAAGAGCACTGAAGACCTTAACTTGGAAGGAGACCAGGTTTTCCAACACCTGGATGATATCCTTGAGCATGTTCATGGCCTTCAGCATAGCATTGACGTGTGGTCGAGGAGAATCTGTCTAGACCTGGAAGACGGTGAGCTGGATGGAAAATCTGAGGAGCAGGTAGAAATCGCATATCCTTCAAGCCTGCATTTTGAAGAGCAATCCATGTCCGACATTGGCACAGCAGCAAGTGACTATGGCAGTACTGGAAATTCGCTGAATGAAGCAGAGGATATTGACATGAGAGAACGACGAGATTCTGGAGTGGGTGCCTCTTTAACCAGACCCAGCAGGTCAGATGCTTTTAGTTAAATTACCTGCATCATTGTCCTTGCACATCTCTTTGCACATCTATGCTATTATTGTATATCACCAACCAGCAGGAATACAGATCACTTAAATCATCTCTTGCCAAATTGCTGATTTTCGTTTTGGTTTCCAGGAAACTGAGGTGGCACAGTTTTCAGAACTCGCATAGACCCAGCCTGAACTCAGCCTCACTGGAAATAAATCGGCAGTCAGCTGCACAGCTCAATCTTCTGCAGAAATTCTCCTTGCTGAGACTGACAGCGATTATGGAGAAATACTGTGCGGGTAGCAAACTTGCCTGGAGCTGGTAAGTTTTCCACCGCAGAAGGCTGAATCATTCAGGCACTGTAAACATCTTGTAGCTACGTTTTCATAGAAGGAACATAACAGATTGTAAGATTTATGATTTTACTGTAACATTCTAGAAAATATCCGGTTTTAAATGTACTGCAACTTCTTGAAGTTAAAGTAGATATATAAGTATGTTGTAGCCTTCTCTGTTTTTCTGTGTTTACATGTTCTTCCCATGTTGTGTGGCTGCCCTTTGTGAATTTTGGTTGCTGTAGCCCATTTGGAATTAGGTGAATTGCCAACAGTGTATGCTATTGTGTGTGAACCCATGAAGGACTGGCATCTCATCCAAGGTGCCCCTGCCTCATGGTCCCTGGTTCCTGGTTAGGCTGTAGTAGCCCTGTAACCCTGTCCCCTGAACTGTGGCAGTGTGTGGCTCAGCACTTTAGGACTATTACCTGACAGTCAGACTGATGCCACTGTTGGAACCTTGAGCAAGGCCATTAACCCAGGGGTAGTAGACATTGGCCGACTCAAGTTTGTTTACACCTGTATATGTATCTGTGTGTGTCATGCAGAGCAACATAGGATAGGCGAAAAGACAATTTAGACTAAAGTATTACTGTTCCATTCTCTACTAAGTTACGGAAGATATGGATATATAGTGGGACATGTTATGAATTCATTCATTCATTCAGCTAATGTCGGGTGTATTCCCCAACGCATAGTTGGAACATGTTACTGAACAATTCCAACTATTAAGGTTGCTAACGGGAGCTCTTGGTAGCATTGCCAAGTATATTCATCCTCGTGGGAATATTGTCAAGTATCTTCATCCTCTTGGGAGTATTGTCAAGTATCCTCATTCTCTTGGGAGTATTGTCAAGTATCCTTATCCTCTTGGGAGTATTGTCAAGGATCCTCATACTTGGTTACAATACTGTGTCTTTGGTCCCCTACATGCTAAACCCATTTTGCGAAATAAAGCTCTTGCAAGTCTATAGACTCGCATAAGCATGATCTAATCTCCTTTTCTTGATTACACAGGACTATTCCAAAGTTTATGAGGAGGAGCAAGATTCCAGACTACAGGGACAGAAACGTCTTTGGGGTTCCACCCGTCCTGAATGTCCAGCGGAGCGGCCAGCCGCTACCTCAGAGCATTCAGCAAGCGATGCGCTACTTGCGTAGCCGATGCTTGGACCAGGTAAAATCCAGTTGTCCAATCAGACATGGTTTGTCGCCGATTTCACCGTATGTACGTTTTTTAAATGTATTTTCCTCCTTTTAAATGGTACGATTAGATTGGCATTTTCCGCAAGTCTGGTGTGAAGACCCGGATCTATGCTCTGAGACAGCTGAATGAAAGTTCCCCAGATCATGTGAGCTACGAAGGCCAGTCAGCCTATGATGTGGCTGATTTGTTGAAGCAGTACTTCAGGGACCTACCAGAACCTGTCTTTACCAGCAAGCTAACAGAAGCATTCTTACAAATTTACCAGTGTGAGTTTTGCATCATTAGTTTTTCTGTATATTTTTTTTATTTTGTGTTTCGTTTTAAATTTTATAGAATATTTTCTTCTTATTTTAATGCCAAGTAACTTTTATTAAAGTTAACAGTTATTAATAAGAAAATGTTCTTTGCTTCATTTAATTTCTCCCAGTATTTCATTTCAATGTGTGAAATAGAAACTGTTCTGTAATTTCTGACCTCTCTCCTACCTGCATCTCATTCCAAGATGTCCCTAAGGACCAGTGTTTGCAAGCAGCTCAGGCCGCGGTCATCCTGTTGCCGGATGAGAACCGGGAAGTGCTGCAGACTCTGCTGTACTTCCTTAGTGACATTGCCTCTGCTCAAGGCAACCAGATGACGGCCGGCAACCTGGCCGTGTGCCTGGCCCCCTCTGTCTTTCACCTCAACATCTCAAAGAGAGAAGGGAATTCGCCCAGGTAGGTTAGTCCACGGTGTACAGCACTGTGCAATAGCCTTAAGCAGTTAAAGAAAATCTTTAAACGTATCTGTATAGTAAGTGAACGTTTGCTCAGAAAAAAAGACAGTTTAACATTATTACATGTGCAATTAATATTGTTACTACAGAGATGAACAAGAATTTTTTTCTGTTCTCCAGTTAGTTACTGATATCTTCCTGGACGGCTAGAGGAACATAGCTGTGGTTCCCAAACCTCTCCTCAGGGGTACCTCAGCCTTTTTGTGTGCATTCCTTAAATTTCACAACCAACTCAATTAATTAATAAATGAATTAATTAAATTAGCTAAATAACCTGACGAGTTATTCATTAGCCAATCATGCTAGTGGGTGAGTCAAAAATACAGTTGAAACCAGAAGTTTACATACGCTGTATAAAAAGATACCTTTTTCATACTGTCTGATATATAATCAGACAAAACTTTTCCTGTTTTAGGTCAGTTAGGATTACCAAAATCATTTCTATTTACGAAATGTCAGAATAATGAGAGAAAATTTTTAGAGAATTTTTTATTACTTTCTTCAAAGTCAAAAGTTTACATACACTACGGTTACTGTGCCTTTCAAACAATTTGGGGAAGCCCAGGTAATGATGTCATGGCTTTGGAAGCTTCTGATAGGTTAATTGACACCACTCGAGTTAATTGGAGACACACCTGTGGATGTATTTTAAGGCACCCCTCAAACACACTGCTTCCTTGTGTGCCATCATGGGCAAATCAAAAGAAATAAACTAAGATATCATATAATTGTCTGATTATATGGCAGACAGTAAGAAAAAAAGGTTACGTGTCTTTTTATAAAGTGTATGTAAACTTCTGGTTTCAACTGTATGTTGGTGTTGGATGGTTGCTGCAAAATACTGAGGTGAATTTAGAAGAGTTTTGAAAATGGTTACACTGACACAATTGAGCAGATGTAATATCATAGTTTTACACCGACATGAAAACCATTTAAACATCATTGTCTTTGATTGCCCAACACTACAGTACACTGTAGTTTATCTACAGCAATGTCTATCACTCATGACCCGGTTACTCAAGATAATCCGCAGACTTTGTAGTGAGCAGTTTAATGTAGGGACTATTTTCTTCCACTGAACTCCACACACCAGTCGTATCACTACGCAGAAGATATGAGCACGAGTTCCCCGGCGGAATATACAGCGCAGTGATATGATTGGTGTGTGGAGTTCGGTGTAAACACCACAGAAAGAACGCCATTCGGTCCCATTATATTCCAGAGAAGAGTGGCATTTCTACGGCCAATGTCTTCAAAACTAGGCAACTCCCCAAAGAATAACTTTGATGGTTAGAAAGTTCCTCTAAAAGATCTTTTTTCAGTTTTGGGGTGAACTGCCCCTTTAAAATCTCCTCTATGTCTATGAAAATGATACATAAGATCAGTAGTGGAGGGGGGGCGGGGGGCCGATTATGGGCACCCCCCTGCCAGCAAATTTTACTGACCCCCCCACCACCCCTAGCCCCCCTGCTGTGAGACCCCTCCTCCTCCCCTGTATAACACTGATTTTTAATTAGTTTTGTTCTGTTACAGGGTGAAGCACAGGAGAGGTGTTGGCGGCAAACCGGATCAAAGGGATTTAAATGAGAACATGTGTGCTACTGAAGCCCTGAGCCGTATGATTGTGGAGTGCAAGAAGCTCTTCCAGGTAAATTGGGTTTATAAAACAATTATGAAATACTGACTGTTTCAAGTAGCTGAAAACAATGCAATACTTATTTTTTCCCCTACTTAAGAAAAGTGTTTCTTAATTCAGGTCCAGGTGACCATTTGTGTCACTTTTTTATCTCCTTGTTTCTAATGTCGGGCTATCTTTGTGAATTAATTCATATTCATATACGAGTAGCATGATTTAATTCAAGATGAGCAGCTTACTGCTGTTGCCTCAAGCCTGTCAGGCCCGGTAGGGAGTTGGAAGTGTCTCAGGGTCGGAAAAATACTGCCATAGTGTATGTATGTATGTATGTATGTATATATGTATGTATGTATGTATGTATGTGTGTATGTGTATGTATGTATGTATGTATGTATGTATGTGTGTATGTATGTATGTATGTATGTATACGTGTGTGATGTATGTGTATGTATGTGTGTGTGTATGTATGTATACGTGTGTGTATGTATGTGTGTGTATGTATGTATGTGTGTGTGTATGTATGTGTGTATGTATGTATGTATGTATACGTGTGTGTATGTATGTGTGTGTGTATATGTATGTATGTATATATGTATGTATACGTGTGTGTATGTATGTGTTTGTGTGTGTGTATGTATATGTGTATTTATGTATGTATGTATGTGCTCCACAATGATGTAATCCAGGGAGATCCCCTGCTTTCTACTTCATGTGCCTCCCATCCCCCAGTATTGGGTAAGCATTTGTAAAATGGATAGATGGATGCATTACTTAATTGTTACAGATGAGTTCTTTAGATAATGTTCCTTTATTTGATTTGTCAGACTAGTATTAAATAAATGTTGAGGGTTTTTAATTATGAGGTGAACCTGATTGAAATGGGTGAACATTTTCAGCCCGTTGAATCGTCAAAACTCGGATTTAGTTTTTGAACTAAAGGCTATTCGGACATCTTTTTATTCACTTTTCTGTACAGTAGATTGCAAATAATAACATTATTAAACATTAGTAATAACACCACAAAGTCAAGTTATTTATAATTATTTATAGTTTACCTGCAACCCTCAAGAGCAAAACTGGTTAGATATGGATGGATGAATGGATGGATGGATATGACACTGTTTATGTCATTCATTAACTCTTTAACGGCAAAGTAATTGAACCATTTCCTTTCCTTGGTGGGGCAGATTCCACAGGATATGATGCTGCAGTCTCAGAACTCTTATGTTGCTGCTGACGCCCATCCTCTTCCCCTCCACGGCACGGGCATCAATCTGAAGGGAGAGCCTGCAGATTACAGGGCCTATCTGGAGGACAGTATTCAATGCCTGCGGCGGGAGATGACAGAAAAGAGCAAAAAATGGCATGTCAAACCTGCCCCCGATAACACTGAACTGTCTTACAGGAAGGTAAAACATAATTGTGTCATTTCATAATGCACTTGAGAGTTGATCATTTGTATTCATGGGTGCGGTCCCGGGCTGAGACAGGAATAGGGTGGAAGTAGATTACTGGCAAGGTCAAAAAATGACAGCAAGGCAAAAGGGGCAAGCAAAGGGAAAATCCAGGAACGGGCTAAGGGTCAAAAACACGAGAATCTTCAAATAGGGTTGAGGTACAAAATGCATAGAGGCTAAGGCAAAGTTAGTAGACAGGTACCATACACAGCAGGCAAATGATCACAGACAAAGGAGTAAAAGACAATCTGGCAATTGAACAATGTAATGATTTAAATACATTGAGGAAAGAGATAATCAACGAGGAACAGGTGTGAGCCCTTGACTCATGAAGTTAACTGATTGGTAGTTGCAGTCAGGTGATCTCTGGGAGTGAGAGACTGGAAACATGCCCAGAACACAGGTACACTGAACAATGAGCCAGAACATCACTAGGGGGCAGCAGAAACAGGACCAACCCTGACAGTATTATTTACTTGTATAGATGAATTTTCTGGCCTAGGCATATACTTAACCTGTAATTATTATTTGTAATGCTTAGATGGAGAGGGCATGCAAGTACGGAACAAACACGTTTAAATTCTGAACTATAGTCCACAAATAGATTGAAAACCAAGCAGAGGCAAACAAACCTAAATCATGATCCAAACTGGTAGTCCAAAAACAGACTGAAAGCCATAAAGTTGATACGGGGAACACAGTGCAAATAACCAAGCCACTAGACAAAGGTCAGTAAAACGAGCAGGTTTCAAACACAAAAACTAGATCACAAAACTCTCATTTAGTATGATAGGTCACTTAATACTTCAGACGGGGATAAATGAGCACCAGGTGGTTTTATACCATGCCAGTTAGTCAAGTTAGTGAGTGACAAGTGTGCTTTATTCAGAGGAGGCGGAGCAACCTGACTGTGCGTGGCTGGATGGATGCCTGGCTTGATATGGGCGGACATGTTTTTGTCTCTGTTTAAGAAAAGAGATTAAACAATACTAATGTTAATGTGGAATTCACCGGACTTTCGCAGGATTCAACTTAAATTTCTTAAAATGGTGAAATATATCTTTTGTATTAACAAAATTCATTATATTACTTACAATAATAGAACTGAATATTTAAGAAATTTAAGAATATTTATCTTCATATTTATTATCAGTTCAGTTGGTCTATGAAGTCATCATAATTTATCATCACTTTCACTGCAGTCAGTTACGCTGGTATTTACTGAATTCTTCTGCTGCATGATATATCTTTTTAGAATTTTGAAAATGACTAGTTAAGAAATTTATATTTTTAAATAAATTTCCTTCGGAATGACACTGCATGTTGCAGCAGTGTTTAGTTTTGAGAAGTATAGACCAAATATTTCTTGCAAAGATGGGTAAATTCTGTTAAATCATTAATAAGGCTATTCTGATATGTGTTTTATTTCTCTAAAATGACCATCTCTGAAATTCTTGCCTATGCCTCGACTAGTGAAACAGAAATTTGATTGTTCCATTCTCAGACGTACGATTTTTGTCGTTCAGGTTGGAAACGGCCACCCTTTTCGCCTGTGGAAGGCATCCACAGAGGTCGAGGCTCCACCCACTACCGTGTTGCACAGAATTTTGCGGGAGCGCCATCTATGGGACGACGACTTATTGCATAGCCGCGTGGTTGAGGCACTTGAGGAGAACACAGAGGTGTTTCAGTACGTGACTGACAGCATGGCACCTCACCCTCGGAGGGACTTTGTTGTATTGAGGTACTACAGGGGCAATATTCTTTCTTAGGAGTGATATTTTTGGGTGGAAATTTAAACTATATCCTTATTTTATTTTATTCATCGAGTCAGAACCTGTGTGTTCGATGGAAATTTGGTTATAGTTTTTCATAAAATGTAAATTAAGACCTCGACAGGAAACTTTTACACTAGTCGTGTAATTGTTACGCTCCATCCACCTTACTCCAGATTGTTAGTCTAATGGAAACATTTTCCAAGGTTAAATTGTATCGAGTAATTAGGTAATACAATGTTTGTAACTTCATGCTTACATTTCATTGTAAATATGTCAGTGTTACTGACAGAAAAGAGCAGAATGCTTTATTTTTGTGTGTTGTGGCATGGGGAACATGGGTGCACTACATACCCCCTAGAGGGTGAAAAGGGTGCGGTTTATTTAGGGAATAGGGGAAAATACACAAAAGCGCTAGTGGTGATAAGGCGGCTGTAATTGCCTGGTCAAAGGAAAGCACATCGTCCCCCAAGCAGACATGGGTCAGTCTCTTCAGGTCGGTTGTCCTCCAAGCCAATGAGGCAGAGATAGCTCACTTGGGCTTTCCTGTCTCTCCCCCTGCTATTGGCTGGAGGATTCCCCCTTCCCCTTTACCTATACTCTATATGCAATAGACTAGTACGCCATCCAGTGTTTTTTCCACTTGTCCACAATGTTTTACTTTGTACACTTGTCTGTTAATATTTGAAAAAAGAAAAAAAAAAACGTAAGAATATACAAAACATAAGGCTCACTGGAAATTCAAAATTGTCTTTAAATCGTTGACGCCGTCACTTGCCTTGATAACTTCACAAACACGGAGTATTCAGGTTACAGCAAGTTTCAGCAGGAAATTATCTGATAGAAAGCTGGCCAGAACAAGCCCGTAGTCTTATACTCTCCTTCTTTGGCAGATTGTGTTTGCACAGTTTTGAGGGCTCAGAATTCTGCCTGCTGCTGCTATGTGCCAGAAGGCTTTACCCAGACTGTATCTGCATGTTCCTACAGAAGGTGGCACACAGACCCAGTGCAGGGGTTCTGCCTCTTGGTCTCCTCCTCTGTGGACCACAACAAAGGGCCTCTGGAGGTTGACCTTCGGGCTGTGCTGCTCACCTCTCGCTGGCTAATTGAACCATGTGGAGCAGGACGCTCAAGGCTGACCCACTACTGCCGGGCTGACCTTAGGTGAGTATTTTTCTACTGCATGGCCAGTGAGTGAAGATTCCCATAGAGTGGCAGTGTATCCAGAACCGTGCATACACCACTGCACGCAGTGTATCCAGAACCGTGCATACAATACTGCACGCAGTGTATCCAGAACCGTGCATACACCACTGCACGCAGTGTATCCAGAACCGTGCATACACCACTGCACGCAGTGTATCCAGAACCATGCATACACCACTGCACGAACACAAGTATGGAGTGCAGCAGACGCAGGGCCACAATGACGTCAAACATGTCTCTTCTCTAGCACACCAGACACACTGTTCTCTTATCTGCAGCCCTTGAATGCATTTGTACGGCACATATTCGCTGAACACAGTCACATGCACAGTAAACAAGGCCCCAAGCATATGACAACAATCCCAGCATCCTCAGCTCCTCTACTCCATACTGGTATCAGACTCCTTTAAATCACATCCACGTTGGATATATTTCCTAAAACCTTATTCAGTTATCCATTTTAAGGATAGAAGAGCTGTATCTCTCTTTCATTCTTCTCTTCTTCTTTCCATAACGTCCTTCTGTTCACAGACCATTTCTTACTGTTGTATGTATATTTTGGACCTTAAAGACTGATATATTCTTCTGTTTTTATTTTCAGAGGGCGTTCCCCAGAATGGTACAACAAAGTTTTTGGCTATCTTTGTGCTGTAGAGGTTGCCAAGATCCGAGACTCTTTTCCTGTCTTTACAGTTCGCGGACCAGAGACAA
This sequence comes from Cryptomyrus ogoouensis, assembly GCA_025773925.1. Taxonomy (NCBI): domain Eukaryota; kingdom Metazoa; phylum Chordata; class Actinopteri; order Osteoglossiformes; family Mormyridae; genus Cryptomyrus; species Cryptomyrus ogoouensis. Next base: position 1,345,210 of record JAOYFF010000039.1, on the reverse strand, counting down.
AACTGTGATCGAGATTTTTTCACTGTAATTAGGGATCCAAGTAGCGTTAGCTGCTGGATGCTGCTTGTTTTTTTTAAATGCATTTGTATTATGGGCAACATAATTCTACTGAATAGTCTGGATATCCATCCATGTTCAGTAGCAGCTTGTCCTATTCAGGGTTGCAGGGGTCTAGAGCCTTTCCTGGAGGCTATGGGCACAAGATAGGGAATAACCCAGGATGGGGCACCAACCCATTGCAGGGCACACTCACACACCCTATACTCACACACCATTCACTCACACACCCTATACTCACACACCATTCACTCACACACCCTATA
>JAOYFF010000039.1:1275413-1291875 GCA_025773925.1 Cryptomyrus ogoouensis | reverse complement strand
AAGGGTTTCCCTTTACCCTATAGAACCCCAGAGGGTTCCCTTTACCCGATGAATCCCCAAAGGGTTTCCCTTTACCCTATAGAACCCCAGAGGGTTCCCTTTACCCGATGAATCCCCAAAGGGTTTCCCATTGCCCGATAAGCTCCTAAAGAGTTTCCCTTTACCCTGTCAAGTACAATTATGTATTTTCTCATTATACAGATACTGCTTCAAGCCTGGCCTTTTGTGGGCCAGTATGTGGAGAAGCTGCTGATGGAAACCATTGCTCCCTCCATCAGGGCTTCTAGCAACCACCTACAGACACTGTCCTTCACCATGGTCAACCTGGGTGTGCAGGTACTGTAGCTTGGCTTTGAGCTGTATGCATGTACATACACTCATAAGCATGGTGTTTGTGAACATCTTTGCCTGTTTGCATTGTGTGTTGTGTGTGTTGTATGTGTGCGTGTGTGTGAACAGCCCATGCGGGTGATCGGCGTGAAGGCTCACACAGAACATGACAAGAGGCAAGTGTTACTGGATCTCTATATCAGGTAAGTATCCTCCTCACCCGCAGTCTGCCATTTTGTGATGTGCCTATAGATGTTGTCTTCTGTTAGATGTCTTGCGAAAACAGGCAGCTATGCAGAGTCACATGGTTACATTCTATGATGGTGACCACAGTCAGTCACGTGGTCACAGTTAACGTCTCCTCCTCCTTGAACAGCTATGTAGGGGACGTTGAGATCAATGTGGAGGTGAAGAAGTATTTCTGTAAAGCTGGAGTCAAGGGCGTTCAGGTGAGAAGGTGAAAGATGATTAATATGTGACCTGTATTCAGTGTGCAGTTTATGACCACATGTTTGCCCTGACCCTCTGAATCGCCCCTCTCCCCAGCTTCATGGGAAGCTGAGGGTCATCCTGGAGCCGCTAATAGGAGACGTGCCACTGGTTGGCGCCGTTACACTCTTCTTCATTCGCCGGCCTGTGAGTAGTGATGTCTGCGCCATCTGCTTTGCGCACGACCTTGGCGTCTCTCAGTCACTCACCCATGTTGCACATAACTGCCCACACAGACACTGGATATAAATTGGACAGGCCTGACCAACCTGCTGGACATTCCTGGCCTGAAGTGAGTTGCCTCAAACCCCTCCAGCGTTTCTCAGAGTAAATGGTGGCTTGTATGCATATTTTGTCTGTCTAGTGCGTGAATCTCTAGATGGTGATTGCAATATTGTCAGCAGATGGGTGGCGCTGTAATCATATGTCTGTGTCTTTGTGCATTTCTGTGCAACTCACAGCGCCATGTCTGATACCAAGATAATGGACATCATCGCCTCGTACCTGGTGTTGCCCAATAGGCTCACAGTGCCCCTGGTGGCTGATCTGCATATTGCACAGCTACAATCGCCACTGCCGAGGGTAGTGTGATTTGTGCTTTTTAAATTATATATACAGGAAGCGGCATCATGACTGAGTAGTTATAGTATGATGTAATGGGAACATTTAATACAGCGGAAAGTTAAAGGCCTAAGATATGATTCATGTATTAAAGAGATAAATGGACAAACGTGTTTTTGTGTCCACCTCAGGGCATTGTGCGCATCTTTCTCCTGGAAGCTCAGAGTCTCGTCTCGAAGGATAACTATGGGATCATTTCTGGCAAGTCAGACCCTTATGTAATACTGAAGGTGGGACCCCAAGTGTTCACCTCCCACCATGTGGAAAATAACCTCAACCCACAGTGGAGAGAGATGTATGAGGTGAGGTTGTGTGGTACTTTTGTTTTAGCATCTTACTGACAAGTAATTATTAGTGTAGATTGTTAGTGGCAGACTGAAATGATTAGTATAGACTGTTAGTGATTAGTGTAGACTTAGTGATAGACTGTGATATGATTAGTATAGACTGTGATATGATTAGTGTAGACTGTTAGTGATTAGTGTAGACTTAGTGATAGACTGTGATATGGTTAGTATAGACTGTGATATGATTAGTGTAGACTTAGTGGCAGACTGTGATATGATTAGTGTAGACTGTTGGTGGCAGACTGTGATATTAATGTAGACTGTTAGTGACAGACTGTGGTATTAGTGTAGACTGTTGGTGGCAGACTGTGATATGATTAGTGTAGATTGTTAGTGGCAGACTATGATATGATTAGTGAAGACTGATGGTGGCAGACTGTGATATAATTAATGTAGACTGTTAGTGACAGACTGTGATATGATTAATGTAGACTGTTAGTGACAGACTGATATGATTAATGTAGACTGTTAGTGACAGACTGATATGATTAGTGTAGACTTAGTGGTAGACTGATATGATTAGTGTAGACTGTTGGTGGCAGGCTGTGGTATTGTGGCAGACTAATATGATTAGTGCAGACTAATATGATTGGTGCAGACTGTTCGTAATATTAGTGGGGACTGTTAGTGACTGACTGTTAGTTACAGACTATAATATGATTAGTGAGAGACTTAGTAACAGACTGTAATATGATTAGTGCGGACTCTTAATGACAGTCTACAATACGATTAAAACTTAGTGACAGACTGCAATATCACTGTTACAGCGGCTTTATATAAAATTTTCAGGTAAACATGTAAATGTCAGGTTCAGCCTGTTGTACCGTCTCCCATTTTCCACCTTCATTCCAGGAATTCTTCTATCTCAGGCTACATAATGATGCATTTTTATGCATTTTTATTGCATGTGCCATTTATCTGTGTGTCAGGTGATTGTCCATGAAGTGCCTGGTCAGGAGCTGGAGGTAGAGGTATTTGACAAAGATCCAGACCAGGATGACTTCATGGGGAGGTACCATGACTCGTTTTTGTCCATATTGGCAGTTGCACCCATCACGCAGATCGCTGTACTTTCATATTCTCCAGGGCATGTATAGGAATAAGCTTGCTTTTCTTACAGGAAATGTTTCTCATCTGATTTTCAGGTTCAAGTTAGATCTGGGTTTGGTGAAGAAAGCTCAGCTTGTGGACGAGGTAAAGTCTGATGGCCGATCTGCACTACTTCATTTGAGAAACTTTGCTATAGTTCTCTCTTCCCCATGTAGCCATGTGTTCTCTTCTCCGCAGTGGTTCACTTTGAAGGACACTGCTTCTGGGCGCGTCCATTTAAAACTAGAGTGGTTGTCTCTGCAGGCTGATGCCGACCATCTGGAGCAGGTTCGCTTGCACGCATAGCCGCTTCTAAACATGTTCATTTAGGAGGTGTTTTAATCTAGAGCAATCACAGAGTACCTAATTGTCCTTTTTTTACTTGTGATTCTTATATGGTTATTCGTTTGACAGGTTCTACAGAGAAATGGAAATATAACATTGTTAAATAAGACCACAGATCCTCCTTCGGCAGCCATCTTGACAGTGTATTTGGACCGTGCTCAGGAACTGCCCGTGAGTCACATTCACTTTCTGTATCAGCTACTTCCTGTTGGTATAGACTGCCTCACACTGTCATTATTGGTCTTAATTGTTGACTGAAGAGTCCCCACACCTGGGTTTGAAAAGCTGATCAAAAGGGTATCCCAAAAACCTGCATACACACTGGCCCTTTGTGGACAAGATGATGATGATGTGTGGGTAGATCATGTTCTTTGTAGGGATGCGAGTGATGCCTGTTGTTACAGATGAAGAAAGGCAACAAGGAGCCTAATCCCATGGTGCAAGTGTCAGTGCAGGACACCACCAAAGAGAGCCGGGTGAGAGATCCATCCCATAGTCCCATTCGCAGTTAAGCTCAGCTTGTTCGCATGCCTTTTGATTTCTCGTTAATGTTTTCTTCATCGTGCAAACAATGCTCCGTCTATTAGTCAGTAGCATCAAACTGGCTGTTGTGGCTGTGTTTACCATACAGATTTTGAGGTTTAGGTTTGAGGAATGAGGCTTCTAAGAGGAAGGCTGGATGGTGCTGTTTTATTGGCTGCCCTCTTGAATGGAGACTGGATGATGCTGTTTTATTGGCTGCCCTCTTGAATGGAGGCTGGATGGTGCTGTTTTATTGGCTGTCCTCTTAAATGTACCTTATCTGGAGCCTGTCCATTTCTCAAAATAACTTCAGTTGATGCTTTCTTACAAAATCAAGCATATAAACGGGTAAGAATCTGATAATTAAGAATGTGCTAAATCTAATCCTCAGGCATGTTACGGAACGAATAACCCCCAGTGGCAGGAGGCCTTCACCTTCTTTATCCAGGACCCGCGAAAGCAGGGCATAGACATTCAGGTGCTATAATGCTTTTCCTCTTTTGGCACCATTGTAACATTCAAATTACCCCTGATAAACAGCCACTATATTTCATCCCTCCATTTCCCCCCCCACACCCTCCATTTCCATACGTAAATTGCTTACTTCCCCACTCCTTTTCGTCTCCCTCTCTCGTTCACTCTTCTCCTCTCTCTCTCTCGTTTTCTCTTCTCCTCTCTCTATCTCTCTCTTGTTCTCTCTTCCCCCCTCCCTCGTTCTCTCTACCCATCTCTTTCTCATTCTCGCTTCTTCTCTCTCTGTCCCTCTCTCACTTCCTCTCTTCCCCTCTCTCCCTCCCTCATTCTCCCTGTCCCTCTCTCCCTCCCTCCCTCAGGTAAAGGATGATGACAGGGCTGTGTCCCTCGGGACTCTCTCTATTCCTCTGTCTCGCCTGCTGTCCAGCGCTGAACTCACCATGGACCAGTGGTTCCAGTTGGACCGCTCTGGGCCAGTCAGTCGCATCTACATCAAGGCCGTGCTGAGGGTGAGACCACAGGCATCATGCTCTGCAGATGTCACCTTTATTCTTTACGTTTTGTGTGTCTTTCTCTTCTCTTTGGCCCCTTATTTCTTGGACTTAGTGCTTGACTGTCTTTACTTGCTATGTGCAGTCATGCAGTTTAAAAATGCAGCACAATCCTCTCCTTGTGTTGCAGGTATTGCTGCCTGATGAGAATGCCTCTCCCAGCACGCCGGGCTCTGCTGTAAACGATGACAAAGGTTTGCATGATGGGGGTGCAGTGACAGACGTAGGTGTCCAATCGCGACCCCTAAAGGCATCACCTGACTCCAGCTTTGCTACTGAGGTGAGGGGCACTCTGTGGGTTAGAACAGCGTGCATGTTTTTGGAAGGTTTCTGGTTCAAATCCCATGGTGGATAGAGTGATTTCATCAATTTCACCACGGCACTTAACCCCCAGTTGTTCCTGGGAATGTTTGACCCTACATCCTAAAAAAACATGTCACTTTGGTTAGAAGCGTCTGCTAGATAATGTAATGTAATTGTGCGTGCTTGTTGCTCACTATCATTCTGGTAAAGCTACATATTAATATCAGGTACGTTTAACACAAAATTAACACCTAATTCACAAAAACCTCCTGTTTGGTTAGTAGGCCATTCAGTCGGTGCAGTTGTGGATCTTCAGTCTGCTAGTCAGTCATATTTTTCAGTATTGAACATAGTGCTGGGAGGTATCACCAAAAATTTGTATCGCGGTATTTTAAAAAATTCTGAATATATCACGAATGAATGAATATATTCATTGTATATCACAGTATTTTTATTTATTTTCTCCCAAGTTCACTTTACCACGGCAGCAAGGGTTTATATAAATGAATAATTTTATGAATGTTTTTAAAAAGGTGTTAGTAAGGAGGGTAGACAGAGTTACCAGCCCCCCCCCCCCCCAATACACACAGAATCAGGTTCCGCTTTATTGGCCTGGGGCAGCTGCATGCAAACAGCTGTATTATTACTATCAATAAATATAAAGGGAAAGGAGATATATTGACTACTGAAATATGAAAATATATGATGCCCAGTAGAACATACAGATAAAATGGATCTGCAAAAAATGCATGCAGAGTCAGTGGAGGAGGGATAGAGGTAGGAACTATGTCATTGGGGGTCAGGGAGGTGACTGAAGGGAAGAAGCTGTTTTTGTGGTGTGTTGTCTTGGTCATGACAGACCTCAGTCTCCTGCTGGAGGGTAATACTTTAAACAGTCTGTGTCCAGGGAGGTCAGCCACGTTCTTCCTGCCCTCGTTAGGGTCCTGGAGGAATCCATAATACTTCTAGTAGTATTACAGTATTTAATTTGCTTCCTATTGGAATGTTACAGATGCCGTTTCAGCTATGCTATGGTACGAGGTATGGTGGTATATCCAAAGTTCATATTGTATGGGAAATTAAAACCAGCAATACCGCCCGGCACTAATTAAACCGTGTCATCAGTACAGGAAATAAAAAAAAATGGGGGCATTTACAAATTTTTTGGGTTGACTTTTTAAAAATAGTAATTAATGCAAGTTTCTGTTTGTAATGTGAAATGTGCCCAGATTAAAATGCATACAGGAATCGCCGCATTGTGCTGCCGTGTTGTAAATGTAGAACATTCTATTGCTGTTCCACAGAGAAGTGTGCAGTCGTCTGTATGTGTACAGAATGCCATCCATATGTGAGAGACAGCAGGAGACAGTTATAACTATTTAGGCTTTTATTTAGGTCTTAATAGTCTTTGTATGTCTATAATGCATTACTTTATAGATATAGTGAAAACTTCATCACAGCCTTTCAAATGAGCTAGTTTACCGTCTTTCTAAACATCCTCTTTAGAAACTGTTGAAGGTCTATTAAAAATGTTATGACAATGAAAGGCAATGTTTCACAGCAGCAAATGAAAACCGGTCCCTTCAAAATAAAACAAATGCTGCAAATTGCGATATTTTGAACCTTTGAGCTGTTCTGCAAAGTTTTAAAATGAATTGACACAAGTACCAATTATTTTTCGTTTCCACCAACTACCCTCTTTACAAGCAGGAAGAAATTCCATTAGTTTTAATACGCAACAAAAAGGTATTTAGTCATCCTATATCTCGTTTTGAAAATATATCAATGTACCATGAAAATTCTATTTATTACCCAGCCCTAGGCGACTGTACCCGCTGTTGATGGGTGGGTAGAGATGCCATTGGTAAGCAAATAGCCCATCGCCACACCCCTATGTACGTACGTAGTGTGAACAACAGTGCTGTTTGTAAGCGTGTTAGAGACGGAAATGGAAATTAAATTAAATCCATATAAAAATGAAATGATGGCTTAATGTAACAGTTCATGTTTTTCTTCTTAATCTTGGGGGCAGTTCTTGCCCTTTGATCATGGTTTTTAGGGGCATTCTGAGATGTTGGGGAATTTTTGCCCTTGGTCCCCGTTTAATTTCTGATGCTGCTTGTCGATAGTCAACGGTTGCCAGGTCCTGCACAATATGTGGAGTCTTGACTCGCTGACCTTTGAAAAGGTGTGGTAGGATTCACGTGTGATCCTTCAGGGCGTGCTGAGGATCCATCTGGTGGAAGCACAGGACCTGATCGCCAAGGACTGCTTCATGGGGGGCATGATCAAGGGGAAGAGTGACCCGTACGTCAAGACTCGTGTCGGTGGCAGTACCTTCCAAAGCCGAGTGGTGCCGGAGAACCTGAACCCCACCTGGAATGAGCTTTATGAGGTGCCCCAGCTTTTCCACTGTTTGGTTTATTATTAAGTGTTTGTTCAGGGGTTTCGTTTATATGTGATGGTTGATGCTTGTTTCACAGGTCATCCTCACACAGCTACCCGGTCAGGATATACAGTTCGAGGTGTTTGACAAAGACCTGGATCGCGACGACTTCCTGGGCAGGTCAGCTCTGAATCATTATGGCAGAATCATCTCCACTGGCGTGTGCTTCATGTATTTTTATTGTGACTTTACAGGCTCAAGATCAGTCTGAGTGATGTCATCAGCTCACATTACATTGATCAGGTGACTTTCTCCTGGATATATTTTGCCTATTATCACATTTGTTAGTGGTTCAGCCTGCGCTGTCTATCATTATCAGTGGTTCAGCCTGTACTGTCTGTCGCTGTCAGTGGTTCAGCCTGCGCTGTCTGTTGTTGTCAGTGGTTCAGCCTGAGTGAGGTGAAGTCTGGCCGTATTCACCTGGTGCTGGAGTGGCTCCCCAGGCTGTCAGACGCAGGCTGTCTGGACCAGGTCAGCATATCAGAGAGGTCCATCTCACACACTTCATTTCCATGCTGTCGGCATGCTTGTGTGGAAACGTGAACCTTCCTTGTACTCAGGTTCTGAGTTACCAGACCCAGCACTCCTATCAGAACAGAGTGGTACCATCTGCTGCCTTGCTGTTCATCTATCTGGAGGCTGCACACAGCTTGCCTGTGAGTATGCACATGTACACCTGTGAGTTACCTGTGTGTTACCCGTGTGTTACCTGTGTGTTACCCATGTGTTACCTGTGTGTGCATCATTGATGCTGCGGGGGAATAAGAGGATAGTCTGAGGGGAATCTGCTCAGGTAGGATATTCCTGCGGCTTTGCCGTTATGATATATGGAAGAATGGAGGCCATTCATTCATGCAGTAATGAAAGTGACCAATTCCTCATGCTGTCTATTGTGACATGGTATTACCAGTTTGGTAGTATGTGTGGTACGGTCTGCACTTGGTGTTAATGGTAAAATGTGGTCATGGAGGCAACTCTTCAGCTCAGTTCGGTGATGGATCTAAGCAACAGATCTTGTCCATTATCCACACTGTTTGCTACCAGCTGAAGAAGAGCGGGAAGGAGCCGAAGGTGGGAGCGGAGCTCCGTCTCAAGGGCGCCTCCTACAGGACCAAGGTGAAATGAACCCGCCATGCCTGTGCTGCTAAAATACTGGATCCTTGTTATAGCTATGAAACCGAGAGTCAGTGATTACAGGTTTTCAGTTTTAATAGTGTGATTTACCTGTTCATCGTTCTCAGGTCTGTGATCGTGCTGTTTCTCCTCGGTGGGATGAAGCCTTCCACTTCCTGGTTCATGACCCCAGAGAGGATACTCTCATAATAAAGGTTACAGAAACCAATCTATAATTTGTTATATATGTCATACTTTACAACTGATTCCCATATTAAACGGAGGCCGGAGTTGTAATTGTGTCGTTTCCTTCGTAACGCTTGTGTTTCTCTAGCTCTCTCATGCCTGGGGTCTGGCTCTGGGTTCTGTCATTTTGCCTGTGAGGGAGCTGCTCTCAGAGCCGGGCCTGGAGCTCGACCGCTGGCTGCCTTTAGATGGAGCCCTTCCTGTGAGCCAGGTTCTGCTGAGGGCCACACTCAAGGTATCATTCCCACATCAACATGGTGATGATTTAGCGCAGGGGTCTCAAACTCCGGTGCTGGGCGGCCAGAGCCCTGCACAGTTTTTGGTTGGCCCTCATTTAACACACCTGATTCAACACCTTGTGCTAATTACTTGTGCTAAGTTTGAGTTGAATCATTTGTGGTGGAACAGGGAAAGAACTAAGCTACACAGGGCTCCGGCCCCCCAGGACTGGAGTTTGACACCCCTGATTTAGTGCTGTGGATGAGTTCATGGTTCAAATCCCATGGCTGCCACATTGATGCCTCCATCGGCCCCTTTGATCCAGACCCTTAACTATAATTGCTCCAGTTAATTGTCTGACCTTGCTCTCTGATACCGACTTGTACAATGCTTTGGATAAGAGTGTTAATTAAATAATCATCAATAGTGTTTTGACATGGTAATAAAAGGAACCAAGAAATATGCCAGTTATGTTAGAATTTAGGAACAGGGAAAGGATAGTATTAAAGTAATGAGCAGTAGCATTTCATTGTGTAAACCTGGCTCTTCTGGAAAGGATTATGTTTCATAATCCTGATACATGATGCTGCTACAGGAGAGAGGAGAGACATAAGGTACTAGTTTACTTTTTAATCCTCCTGTAGCACTGAAAGAGGTCAGGGTTTGGTGTGTTTTCAAGTCACAACCCTGAAGCTCTTAAACAGCAACATGGTTCAGTCAGCTTCCATGGAGGTGCCATGATGGCTTGGTGGGTCCCACACCTGTCCGACTGGTGTTCAGATCCTGAACCCAAAGATAATCACTTAGCCCAAACGCCTAATCTCAGAATTACCTGTAGAGAGTAATAGTTTATGTAAAAGTGGACCCTGTGTGTGACCCTATTTAGTATAAATGGATGGATGGACTGATGGATGGACTGATGGATGGATGAGTATGCTGGAGCTTATCAAGGCTGCACTTGTTTACTGCTGGACAGATCTTGGGTTCTACAGCAGTGGATTGCAGCTGGATTCAGGCTGAAGATGGTGGTCCACAGGGTGATGGAAAGCCTGTTATTTCTAGCAAGGAAATGGCTGCAGCTACCATTCCAGAGTTGAGACAGCGGGTGACACCTGGCCAGAGGTGGGTGGGGGTCATCTCTGATGGGACGCTTAACAGCAGGCTGATGGACACGTGCTGACCCTCACTATGACCGTGTGTCTGTCCAGAGCTGCTGAGCTGGAAGGAGGTCAGGTGAAGCTCACACTCCGTTACTCTGTGGAGGAGAAGAGGCTGCTGGTGGTTGTGCATGCCTGCAGGTGCGTCTGCCAGACTGAGAGGCACCCTTCCTGAAAACCGGCTGACAGTCTTCAGAAAGGCCATATCAAGCCGCTTCTTTCTCCCTGGCTCGCATACAGGCACCTTCCCAGCAGCAAAGAGGCTCCAGACTCCAGTGTGTCATTCATCCTGCTGCCTGACAAGAGCAAGACGACGAAGAGGAAGACCAGCGTCAAGAAACGAGACGCCAATCCTGAATTTAACGACAGGTCTGTCGAGTAGACCGGGGTCCAGCTAGGGTCCGATTTAGAAAGTTTTATCGTCCATGAATGTTCTGGAATTTTCCTGTGCACCGCTTACTCTGTCCTAAAATCTATTCAGTGTCTCATGAACTTCTTCCTCTCCCATCCGCTCGCAATCGCAGGTTTGATTTTGAGCTCTCGTTGGAAGAGGCCAAGAGCAGGAGGCTGGACCTGGAGGTGAAGAACAGCATGACCTTCATGAGTCGCGAGAGAGAGGTCTTGGGCAGGGTCAGTCACCTTTTGAGTTGACCTTTCTGCTGCTTCTCCTGTCCATCTTCACAGCAGAGTTTGAATCTTCCTACTTGTTTTCTCTCAGGTTCAGATAGATTTGGCACAGATTGACCTCAAGTCCGGAGTCACACAATGGTAAGAAAAATCAAGTCTGTTCAGATGATTTGTGTGTGTGTGTGTTTTAATTATTTAGACTAAGAGGCCAATGTCTGCCAGCGACCATCACCCTGATATGGCATAACATTTTCATTTTTAAAAGCTGCTTTCATACATTGATATTCATACTTAGTCATTATTTCAGGCTGTAACATTAAGTTTTCCTGCTCTTCCCCTCCAGGTACAATCTGACGGAAGTGCCAAACTAACGTCACTTTTATATGTTCCAGTTATGGCTTGATGCTAATGAAGCTTTTAATCTATTTCCATTCAGTTCTTTTGCCTGATTTAAAATACCATTTTATTGTTTTAGGTTATTTACTCTAAATTTGTCGGACCACAAAAGATATTTTTAAAAAATATGTCGGTATTCTTTATATATAATGTGGTATATAGATATGTAAATGCTGATCTACATGACTCAGCTCTTCTGAAAATGCTTTATGAAATAAGAATATTTTAATAACTTAAAGCTTGTTACGATACGTTTAATTTCATACTATGACTATGAGAACTTCATCATCCTTGATAATAAGGCCTTCACATAAAAAATATATATTTTATCTATTTGAGAGTGATATTGTGACCTTCATGCTGATACCCAAAACAGATTGTTTCTCTGGTGCCATTTTAATGCAGTGTTTTACAAGCCACTCTCTTCAGTATAAAACAGGATAGAAGCCCCCCCCCCCAAGTGAAACATCTGCGTAACCCCTGTATAACATGATTTTCACGTACATACATATGGTAAAGTTTAATTGATAAATTATGCTCAGTAAGACAATACCAACATTAAATACCGTAATAATACAGTACTTAGTATCTTATACTTTTTTATAACCCATACACCGCAATAATGCGGAAATTAATGCAGTCATTAAGAATGCTATAGAGTATGCGGCGCGCGCATGGGGCCAGAGAGGTATGCGGCACGTGCATGGGGACAGAGAGAGATGGGCTGGCAGATGTCATAGTGTTACAGCCTCCACTTGCTTGGTGCGCAGTTTGAAACTTATAACCTGTTTATTTCTGTAATTTTCCTATCCTTTTTCCGGACTGCGGGGTCCCCCTGTACACTGGAAATTGATACTCTTCAAAAAATGTGGCTGAAACATAAGCATGATGATGGTTTCCTGTTTCTGTCTGTCTTGGCCTTCTTTACCGCTATCATTAATCTGCTTTAGTATCCAGTGCTATTTAGGATGGAGCTGGTGCTTCGGGTCTGTAAGTGGATGTGTATCATACCAGAGTTATACCTTCCTGCATTTTTTTTTCTTACTTGTTGTATGGCTCATCAGTATTTTTATAAAGAAAATCTTAGATATATATGCATAAGAGAATTTGTGATGTGTTCCACCATGAATGTTTTAATGAACTTTATTTTAAAGCGTTTTAAAGTGTTGCAGTGTGTTGTTTCCCATGTTCTGATGAATGCAGAAATGCAATTCTAAGGATGTCTACAAAAGCATATAACATTGTTATGACACAGTATGTATGTCACTTTGAATCACTGTGAAGTCTGTGATTGCCAAGAATGCACTGTGAATGGTCCTAATTCCCAGGCCCAGGGGCAGCTGTACTGCCCCTAGTGGTCAGTTTGTCTGAGTGAAACTATCCAACAGACTAGGCAGCTGTACTGCCCCTAGTGGTCAGTTTGTCTGAATGAAACTATCCAACAGACTAGGCAGCTGTACTGCCCCTAGTGGTCAGTTTGTCTGAGTGATCCAGCAGACACTACAGCCTGCCTGGAGCTTGGAAAAGTGTGGCGTGCTGAATATGAATCTGTATGGAGAGGATGTCAGACCTGGTGGAATCTGTATGTGTTCAGCTTACGAGGACACATTTTTACAGACAACGTATAATAAATGCTGTGTTGCCCTTCATAAATGCCTTACTGTGTGTTTTGTTGAAAGGAGACGAGGGCCAGAGTTCATGGATCACGTTTTGCATCAAAAAATTACCGAATGGTTTGAAAGTGCTTCCTTAAACAATTAACTCATATGTGCCCCTCATAGGTTCAGGGGCAACAAGATTGTGGCAAATTCATAGGTTCAGGGACAGTGTTTAGCACAATAGCCTCACACCTCTAGAGTTGTGGGTTTGAATCCCACTTGCTGTTCTGTTAGTGTGGAGTTTGCATGTTCTCTCCATGCAGCTACTCGAGTTTCCTTTTCTTGGTGTCCCTTAGTATAGTGGTATAACCGTATACTGGATGGGTGGGTCAGGATTAGAAGAATGATGAATTAGTAGTTAAGGTAGTTATTTGAAAATATAATGTTACTGTTATAACGCGACGATAGTTCCTTGATTATGATACAGTAATCACCAATAACGGCGAGGTGAACGGTGAGACACTTTGACCAGCAGATGGCAGGATTGCCTTGAGGGGTCGGCAAAGGGATTGATGGACACGCAGCTTCTGCAATAAGATGCCTTTGTACTAAATAGAGGGCGGAACAAAGGCGCCCAGTTCACATAATGACGGTCGTATAACAATAATGAATGGAAACGCAGAAGAGCCAAGAAAGTCCATCGCTGGAGTGGGTGTGCGGTCGGACAAAATGATTTCATCCCACCAAGGATCAGCTTCTACAGATTGCAAGTCTAGTGAAAACAACCAGGGAAAAATATAATGTACTTTTTTACTTTGGCGGTAAAGTTCTGATTTTTCTGTTAAGAGTTTAATGTGATTAAGGCATTACTCGATTTTTGTGAGGATAACATACTTTATCTCTAAAACAATATGGGGCCGATGCAGCTACTTTTTCTAACTTAGAGATGAACACATGGATGGAGAGGAAATCACCTCGGATCGGAATTACGCAGTAGTGTATTTGTTGGGGGAATTTTAAATCACCCGGGGACACTGAGTCAGAGAGAAAACTGTATTTTTTCCCACAAAGGATATATATTTTCGTGAAAATGGGGAATATCGAGAGTGTGGACGGTCACTCAGAAATTAAACCTCATATAATGCCGTTAAAAGTTCCCATGCCGGACCCTACGGAGCTCGAGGAGAGGTTCGCTTTAGTTTTGGTAAGTATTGCAGGAGATCATCCTGAATCTCGACTTTGTTAGATAGGAAGTGCTTTATAGGTTCAATAAACCTTGCTTGGGCGTTTTACTGATTTTTGTTTCTAAAAACACAATGTTTATTTTTTTTGTCTGGTAGCAATTATTGAACGTGTACATAGATTTAAATAAATGTAATCTTTGATCTTTAAACTACAAATTGTGGGTCTTTAAAAGCTAAACATTTCCATGCGATGACATAGAGTAATTCAATGGTATAAGTTTTACTTTTTCACATTATTTTCTGTTGCAGCCATCTCTGAAAATGTAAGTTTTTTTATTGTAAATATAAGCAGACGGTCTACCAGACACAAAATCAAGTAGGCTGCATAGCTACTAAGTGAAATTAACTTTCTTGAAGTAATTACAATGATATTAACTTGAGTGGCACAAGCCATGGATAGTACATCGGCAGTAACACAGTACTGGTATACCATTTTTTATGATGAAAAGTGTTTTTTTTTTCTTTCCTTCGTTCTTTCCGCTGTAATGAGCGGCTGATAAACTGCCCACCGCCCCCTCCCTCTGCTTCTTTTGTTTCCGAAAATGAGCGCCGGTTTGGGCTAAATGTGTGTTTTACACCGTAAATCCCGTCGGGTGAAGGTTTTTCACACAGTAGCGCATTTGAAACTACGTCCGTCTTCAGACGCGGAGATAGACTTTTACGGCTTGTTTGTAAACACAGGAAAGTCGCCAACTTTTCTGAATTCATTAACTCCTCCGCTCTCTGCCTGGCTAGACTAATGACGTAGTGCAGCTTAAACCGTAACATTTTATGGTTGGTGATATTTTCATTTAGTAATTACACTGTTACCACTACTCAAGATTAAAGTAGCACGTGCCCTTCTAAAATCAACACATGTATCTGATGGGAAATTTGTTCTAACACGTTCCTCCGTCTGATACGATCTGAACTGCTGGCATTTGATAATGCCGGGACTGTACACAAATGTTATCTACTATGAATAATCAAAACACTTCGTCCTGTTCCACGCGCACCAAAAGTAATAAAAGTACCTAAAATACTGATCTTAAGTGGCGGCAGACAGTCAAGTTACCTTTGTGTCGCTGGCAATTTACGGAATGTTGTCAGAAGTGATCTAATGAAATGTGTGGTACTAGTGGCATTGCTTCTTCTTTACTGATTGAACATTTGTGTGAAAATGCAGCGGAAAACTGCATCATGATATGCGGCAGGTATCAATTCTGCTTCGGGGTAGCATGGCTCTCTCCAGTACCGCGTCTGCATCTATCATTTTTCTTTAACCGTTTCCTGATCTGTACTGACACTGATGCTATTTTTACTTTTCCCCGTAACAAGAAATATGACTCACAGCTGCATTTTCTAAGCTATTATGTACAATTTAATGCTCCTGACAAAATTGTCTTCGATAAAATGCAGTACTGTGATTTCTGTAAACTACTTTCTAGGTAAACCTGAGATTTTTGTGCATTTATATATTTGTTAGCTTGTTTGTTGTACTTTTTCTTATTAATGGTATACAATATTCATTACCTAGTCAATGATCCTCCTTTCCCACTTGACATAATTAGACAAAAACTTCCTCGGCCCTCTCTCGTCATGGTCCGTCACCGCGTGCGTCTTTGAGAGAGACTTGAACTCATTCAATAACTAGCTTAGTATCAGATTATTCTTTACACGGCCTGTGCAGCCATTGCCCAGATGCACTTTTTGTTCTTGATGAGAAAATTACAGATTTAACCCTGTTCAGATCTGAAACAGAAGGTGGTTTTATTGTATTTTGTTTATATGGTTGAAAAACATGTCTGTGATGTGTACTATTTACCTTTACTCCAGAAATTCCTTGATTACTGCAGATCTCCTAGACTTTGGGGAGTTTTGAGGGATCATCCTTGTCTCTTCCTATGTGGCTATCGATCCAGTGTAAGCTTCCTCTTAGCAAGCAAGAAAACAGCCAAGATTCACTTTTTAGGTTTTCTGCAAGAAGCTGAAGCCTAAACTTGTTCTGTTGCTCTTCTTTCAGAACTGAGCAAGCAATTAGGGTCCATCAGGCTTTTAATGAGTCAGATTGATTTGCCTACTGCCTTATATATTATCAAAAATTGTTACATTTTAATTCCAGTTGAACTGCTTAACTTTAGTTCTTGCTTCCAGTAAAGATACAATGATACTACCATGAAGCACATGAGAAATCTATCCATCCATCCATCCATCCATCCATTTTCTGTAACTGTTTGTCCTATTTGTGGTCATGGGCAGTGGTGGAGGAAGTACTGAAGCTTAGTACTTAAGTACAAATATCCTGCAAAATATGTACTCAAGTAAAAGTAGAAGTGCTACATCAACAATCTTAAGTGAAAGTACTA
>JAOYFF010000039.1:1246471-1275313 GCA_025773925.1 Cryptomyrus ogoouensis | reverse complement strand
AATTGTAGAAATGTAGTGGAGTAGAAAGTACAGATAGTTGCCGCAAAATGTAATGGAGTAAAATAAAAAGTATGCATCATTATTTTTACTTAAGTACATTTTTACGTATCTGTACTTTAAGTACAGTAACGAAGTACAAATACTTTGTTACATTACACCACTGGTCATGGGGGGTCTTAAGCCTATGGGTGCAAGGATGGGCCACCAACCCATTGTATAACACATCAGCTATTGGCAATTTGGTAACACCATTTAAGCTCAGCATGTTTTTGGACTGCGGGGGGGGGGGAACCAGAGTACCTGGAGGAAATCCCACTATGACAACTTGCAAACTGCACACACACGGAGCCCTGGCGGAGGCTCAAACCCTGGTCCAGCGCTAACCACTGCGGCGCTATGCCCCCCCAAATGAGTAATAATGATACTGAGAAAGATAAAGTGTTTGTTTCAGTACATTCAGTCATGTGATCACGCCTAAGCCCTGAGTTGCAGTCTTAACTGCGCTCCTTCATTGAACTGCTTTAGTGGAAACATGAGAAGTAACACGCTGAAATTCCAGAGGCTCTTCCAGATGCGTGCACATCGCCGTCCTGCTCCTCTGCTCCCATCCGCAAGGACACGTGCTTCATGCGTGTGCTTCATGGCCACCATCTACATGGATGCACGCGTGTCCCAGTTCTGTCTCACTGCTGCCGCCTGTATGCAGCCCACAATGTCACACTGCTGCTCTTTCCCAGCGTGGTCGTATCAGCAGGAAAATAGCTTTGATGGAGTGCGTGTGAGTTGAAGATGCTGGTAGGAGTGAGGTCCAGTGGGTTAAAATTGGGCTACTCAGGGTTTGGGTTCAGGTTCGATTTGGGACATAGTAAAGGCATCTTTTATTATCCCTCTTGTCCAGCTTTTTAACAGAAATATCCTGCCATCTCTTTGCTGTGGTTGGAAACATATATACCATTACTGTTTTCCTCCTTTAGGAAGAGACTGGTATGGACGGCACTTGCCCACCGCAGTCAGAGATGGCAGAATGTTAATGAGACTTCTGTGTCTTTAAGTGTGTCAGTGTTGGCTCAGCCAAGGTCAAACGGGGTGGCTGGTGCCTGCCTTCGGTTGCCCTTGAGAAAGTGGGTTCTGGGTTGTGCTTGGATCATTTTTCAAAGTAGCCCATGCAGCTCCTCCACTCTGAATTCCTGTGGTCAGGTCTTGGCAGAGACATGGGTGGTGGGGGGTTTGAGGGGAAAATTTCCTCTAAATTGTTCATCAGAACGCAAATGACTTTAGCAGTGTTCACCAGAGTCCTGGTGCATGTGGCTGTTGCTTAGTCAGGCATGTTCAGATGCTACGTTTGAACTACCAGATTTCCAGTTCCTCCTCATTCTGAGCATTTGATATTACCTGCTAAAATAAATATATCTCTACCTTCAAACCTTGAAATGTTGTCATTACAAGCGGTAATGGTATAGCGGAGAATCGTCCCATTCATTAGAAGAAAAACCTCCAATTCATTGAGGCATGAAGGAGGTAGAAACCTGCATTAAACGCTGTGCTCCAGAACCTTTCATAAAGGTTCTATGACATTTAAATCGCACAGACCACAGCGGCCGATGTGACTGATGCACCTGCAGCTTGAACACCTACTATCTTCGGAAACCTGTTTGTTGGCTCGAGTTGCTTTTAGGACAGATACAGCAGAGTGCTGATAGATCTCTATTATCGCCACACATTATCGCCACACATACTGCTACAAAAATCTGCGGATGCTCAAGTCCCTTATGTAATACGGCATAGTATTTGCATATAACCTATGCTCATCCTCCCAGGTACTTTAAATCACCTGTAGATTACGCATAATACCTAATACAAAGTAATGCTATGTAAAGAGTTGTGTTGTTCCCAGAAAACAGGGTGCACACAACACAAACAACAAATGAACGAGACGCGGGACAAACAATGCTCAAGCAACGAGTGTTGGAGAGAGAGGGATGATCTGTCAGCTGGGCGTGCTTATATATCACTTTGTTTCTGTGGATTCAGTGTGGTGCTACAAGTTTTGCTTTTTGGAACTTCCTGGATTTTCTTTTCCCCCTGAACATTTTCAATCTGCACTTGGTTGATTCCCCCATACATACAAACGGATATGGAGGGCCAACTATTCATTTCTGGGTTAGGGTTAAATATGTTTGATGCATGTGCGTGTGTTTAGATGTGGATGATGTGTGCATGTTCATGTGTGCGTTAGGATTAAATGTGTGTGATATGTGTGCATTCACACACGTTGTGTTTAGTGTGTGTGTGTGTGTGTGTGTGTGTGTGTGTGTGTGTGTGTGTGTGTGTGTGGGAGCGGCAGACTCAGGTTATTGCTGCCGTTTCCTGCCAGAGACAATGGCGGCTCTGTCCTGCCATGTTATTTTTAAGGGGGCCTCCGTCCCCCAGCCTCCGGTGGGACAGGCTCTCACACCGGCTCCCTGTAGCCTGAGTGATTTACTGCAGTCTCACACACAAACATGGTCTCAAACTGGCATTTCTATTCACAAGCTTGATGAAGTGGTGTGGAAGCAGCTGCAGTGTGGCATAAAATGGCACCGAAAAAGACAAAACACGTACATGCTTACAGTGCATCACACTGCAGACTGGCGCGCAGCTCTCACTGCCTCTGCCAATCAGAGGACTGCCAACCTAACTGGCTGTGCTGTGGTTTGATTGGCATAGCTTAACCAGTAAGATGCCTTAGCAGTCACAGTGAGTGGTTTACATCCGTATCAGGTAGCATACTTTCGGTACTTTCCTTTTTCCACTGACTTCCGGTTGAACACCAGTACCTAAAGTTCCATTATCTAAAGGGCCAAACTACATGGGGTACTTTTTTTGGTACTTTAGGACTTTGGGCCGGGACTTGAAATGCGTTCTTTGTGGATTGGTTATGCTAATAGCCTGCCTCTGAAACACAATACAAACGCCGCCTTGAAAACAGTTTTGAAATCAGAAAATAATGATAAAGTAAGAAAAATAATATAAGTAATAACAGATGCATGGACAAATGAAGAGATACAACCTTAAATTGCTATCTGTTGGGAAGAGAATATACAACAAGATCAGGACGGCATGTCAAGAAATAAAGTATTTTGTGTAATATAGCCAGTAGGACAGACCTGTATTGGAAATATTTCAAATATCACAATGTGAATTTGTTGTAATAAATATTGTTGTATTTATAACGCAAAAAAAGGAATTCAACAAATTTCTCACAAACTCATCTACACAACAGCAAAAAAATTATCATGGTCGTCTTGCTTGGTCGAAAATGCATGAAACTGATTTTTATACATACAGGCCTACTCGATAATCCTGAAAAGGAATAATCTTTAAAACTGGAAAACTTTCTCTTTCTTTTTTTCCCTGTGACAGAATAAACAAGGTTTTAGTGAAGCTTAAACTCCCTGTGCTATAATGTCCATGCAGAATTGAAGATAAGAAAAAGGCTGATCCTAATCTAACTGACTAGCAATGTGAGAATGGCATGAGCATTACATGCAATGTTGGTATTAATATCGCACATCGTCCAGCCCTGTAATATATTACAGCTATTGTTCGAATTCAGTACAAAATCACATTGTGCTCACATTGTGATGGCATTCAGCGCCGGTACCACTTTTTACGCCAGTGGAAAACCAACGCTTTGAAGTTCCATACTTTTGGTACTTGAATTACCAAAAGTAGGGTACCTGATGTGATGGAAAAGCACAGACAGTTCCTAGGTTAGGAACACCCAACTTATGGACAACTTGTACTTAAACCGACTGCATAAAGCTTATTATGTAAAAATTTTTGGTTAAATACAATGTTTTATAATAAGATACACGCACACACCCACACGCACACACACACACACACACACACACACACTACTATATGATACTCATGAAAACATTGTGTGCCTTCAGAAGTTCGTCAGCTCGAGGTACACGAGAGTATTTACTGTATACAGCAAAATGTCATCAGTTTACAGGATGACAATTATTATCTTTTCTCCAGTTTTATTTTAGTGGCATGTACTGTTCATTCGCAGTACCTCGTGCTTTCGCTGTCTCATCCCTATGTTGGTTTATGCTTTATATTTTGGGTAAACCCAATTGGGACTGCTGAGGGGGGGTTCCCCTAGGGATTTCCCCTAGAATAATGGTACGTGCCGCATGGCTAAGCGAAACTTGTTCAAGCTGCCTGACTCGGGGGTCACTCCTTAGCCTCTCTGCATTTCAGACCTCAGTTCCCTGCTGCAGGGAGGCCCAGGAGACTCTACTCAGTGTTTGTGTGTGGAGTTAAAAGTAATTTAGCATGAATTTCCATTTTACCCATCTTTTAACTTTTACTGTATAAGATTATGAATGGTTCTCATTGTTAACGATTTGTGATGTGATTTGGCATCTTATTAGTTAAGTCAGTGGCAGCTTTGCAGCATGATGGCTTTGGGAAGATGTGACGGTCTCTCTTATGACCGGTATATTTTCAAGAAATGCCCCATTTGCAAAATGTGTAGGTATCCAGTCACAGTGACGTGGGGCAGCAGGAGGAATGTCTGGATGTTTTTTTTTTTTAGGGGTTGTGGTCTGAAACAACGCATGTGAGTAGAAATGTGAAGATTGGCAATGTCAAGTTATGGGGGGGGGGGGGTGCAGGGTAGAGTGATGTAGTCTGAACCGCAGGCAGCAAACCTGCACTCTCACAAGCACTGGGATGCCACAGTGGCTCGCTTTCATTTTCCCCGTCACTGCTGAATTCATGGAAAGCAAAGAGGCACCAGCTCCAGTGAACTTTCAGTGATGACTCAGCGAACTGACCCGATAAATCAGGCCTTTCCCAGGTTGCTTCTCAGGGTTGCCACATGCTTCTCGTACTTTTTCTACCCATTCCCACCTTCAGAGGACATTTGTGAAAGTGAAATTCATACATTCAGTTCCTTCTCAGTCACTCAACATTCTCATAACGTGTCGCATGGGAAAGGCCAAAGCTGCTTTTCAGATCACGTTTTCCCTCGGTGTGGTAAACAGGGCCTGCTGGTTTGTGCTCAGTGAAAAGGGGCAGCTTCTTCTGCTCTTTGTCTCTCTCTGCCCACTGTCCTTCCCCCTGCTGATCTCCTTTGTCACAAAGCCCGGTTCAGGTTACCTTGTAAAAGGCCTTTGGCTCAGGTGTCCTTGCCAAATAAGAAACCCAGAACATTCTCATAATATGCTCTGACGCTTTCTGTTCCTGTCACCTGTACGGGCCTCCCTAGTGACACACAGACACAATCCCACAGCCATACAGCTGCCCATACCTGCAATCTCACAACACATCTGAAGTGGTTGAAAAGGACTCAATGTGACCATTTGACCCTGTTAGTGTGGTGTGTCCTTTTGAAGGACTAGGAAAGGACTCGGGTCCCATGACGATGCCGCCCTGTTCTAACTGCACCCTATGCTTTGGGTTTGGAGGTGGAACAAGCAAGAACAAAATATGAAAGCATGGATTGAATTATAGTCTGAGGCATTTTCATTTTTGCTTCAATTTCTCTAATCCAGATGTGATTTATTATTTACATCTGATGGCATTATTTGAATGTCCTTAGTGGAGAGAATTACCCAAAAATTCATATGTGATAATGATGGTAACGGATCTGTGGACAAACGGCTGGACAATACAGTATACTGCAGGCTAAGTACCTAAACAGGGTATACGTAGTCTACCATGACACAATAACATGAAGGGCTCTCAGTGCACAAAGTATACTGAATGCAAACTGGTCCATCAGAGGACTCTTATTATATCTCATAACCTTTGAGTCACACTGAGTCCTGGGGAATAGACTGCCCAGACCTGTTAAGTTGTCAATAAGAGCCACACCTGGATCGGGAAACAGACTCAAAGATATTCATTTCGCCGATTGGAGCAGACAGTCACCCATGGAGACAGGGCTCAGTGTGTCCAGTTCCTGTGTGAATATGACTTGTGGGATGTTACCATGGAGACAGGGTTCAGTGTGTACAGCTCCTGTGTCAATATGATATGTGGGACGTTACCATGGAGACAGGGTTCAGTGTTTACAGTTCCTGTGTGAACATGACGTGTGGGATGTTGACATGGAGACGGGGCTCAGTGTGTCCAACTCCTATGTCAATATAACGTGGGGTATTGGACGTAACATGGAGACAGAGCTCAGTGTGTCCAGCTCCTGTGTCAATATCATGTGGACTGTGGGGCGTTACCATGGAGACGGGGCTCAGTGTGTCCAACTCCTATGTCAATATAACGTGGGGTATTGGACGTAACATGGAGACAGAGCTCAGTGTGTCCAGCTCCTGTGTCAATATCATGTGGGCTGTGGGGTGTTACCATGGAGACAGAGCTCAGTGTGTCCAGCTCCTGTGTCAATATCATGTGGGCTGTGGGGTGTTACCATGGAGACAGAGCTCAGTGTGTCCAGCTCCTGTGTGAATATCATGTGGGCTGCAGCTACTATGGAATATGTGTCATGTTTCTCTATTGGAAAACAAAGGAGACTTTGGAGTTTTGTGGTCGGCCTAATCTGTACTCCATAATATTAAAGCACATAGCGACCCTTTCTAGAAGTATGCTGCTATAAGCCAGTGGAAGATCTGTTAGAGATCAATGCATTTTGAAAGAGTATAAATCTGTTGCTGAATAAACAGCTTTAAGCCGTCATATACCTGGAATAAATTTAGAAAATATGTCAAGCCGAGTCACAGAAGTTATTACAGATAACTGGGTTTGAAAGTTGGACATCTAAAAGCAGGGGAGGCAGTAGTGGATGCGGTGTTTATAGAGTGGAGATGTTTGTAGGGCCAACTGCAACTGTTGAAAGAACATTACAGTAGCAAGTATGTGGGGTAGAGTTCCCGATGGCTACCGGATGTGTGTAGAGTCATAACCGAACCAGATTCCTGTTTCATAACCTAATAGCTGTTATAGCAGTTAAATGCCAGGAGAGGTCCCTGACCACATGCTGCGAGAGTCACAGACAAAGCTCTTCATTACTGGAGCGGCCCATCATTTCTCATGTTTTATTTAGCAGACCCTTTTGTCCAGAGGCATGTACAAGTCGGGATCAGAGAGCAGGGCGAGCCAGTATCCATGGAGAACTGTGGTTTAGGCCCAGCAGTGATATGATTACTCTGCTGGCCACAGAATTCAAACCTATGACCTCCTGGACATCAGCCTAGATCCCTAACCCTAACATAAGGGTTCTCAAATTTTCATGTTTGTGGATCAGTTTACATCATTATATCGGCAGTTTTATAAGTTTAATCACTTCCGTTGTTTCAGATGTGAACACGCAAGGGTGAGGGATCATAAAATAAAATTAAATATAGTTTATATTTGGAAATAAACCAAACCTTCTGCAAATCCCCAAGCGTTCACTATTCTGGCGGAATACTGGCCGTGGACCAGTACTGGTCCTCAGACTGGGGGTTGGGAACTATCTGCCTGCTGGTCTCTCAGAGTTTCTCTCTGGGTGTTTAAATTAATTCCATGTGTATCTATTGCATTAATGTACATTAATTCTGTATATATGTGAGACTTTGATGCAGCTGCAGACAGAACTCATAATCTAACCAAGTTGTACATTTATTTATATTTCTATTCTATTTATTAAATTGTGTTGTCGTTTATTGTATTTGTATTTATGTAGCACTACGAGAGCCCAAAGGAAACAGTATTTCAATGCACTGTGTATTTTACATGGAAGTGTTGACAACAAAGAACTCATGAGTCTAATTTTAGGCTTTAGGCCACAGTGTCCAGGAACACAAGAAAGTCACTGTTCACCTTCTCTTGTTTATCAGTGGAGATAGATTTGTAACGGATGCTCAGATTCTCTGAGTTGGTGATGAGCTCACAGTAGCCCTCAAGACCTGAAGTGCAAGGATATGGCTTTAGAAGCCGTGTTATTCTACCAAACAGCAGCCAGTCCATGCTAATTTGTGCTAAAATCTCTCGTTTTTTTTTTGTGCTGCATTTGTGTATTTACAGTATTAATGTGGTCTGTATCCTGATCCCTCAGCTGTGTTTTATTTTGTATGTGTTTTATTGTAAGATGTGGGGTCAGGCTAAGGCCAGACTATGTAGCTTTAGCAAACCAATGTGCTCTAGGGACCAGACAGGCAGTTTCAGTGCCATGTAAGGTTGCAAGATGTTGCAAAAATATGGCAATGTGAATTTAAATGAGTTTTCTCCGCAGGGTGTCTGGGCTCAGCCTTAGAGAGAGTATGAGGAGCTTGGACATTCAGGAGGGGTTCAAAGTAGAACTGCTGCTCCTCCGCATTGAAAGGAGCCAGTTGAGGTGGTTTGGGCTTCTATCTAGGATAACTCCTGGATATAGTCCTGGGGAGGTGTTTCGGGCATGTCCAACCAGGAGGAGATCCCCGGGGCAGACCCAGGACACGCTGGAGAGATTATATCTCTCGGCTGGCCTGGGAACTCCATGGTATTTTCCCGGTGGAGCTGGAGGAGGTGGCTGGTGAGAGGGAGGTCTGGGCATCCCTGCTTAGACTGCTGCCCCTGCGGTCCGACCCCAGATAAGCGGCAGAAAATGGATGGATGGATGGCAATGAGAAATTTTAGCAATAAATATCAAGATAATTTTAAAGTTGGGAAAAATTACTCAGACTATTGCCAAATTGAACTTATCTACCAATAGTGTTTGTCAAATAAGTCAATGGTGTTACTGTGAGTTGTCAGCAAATAACTGGCTTTTGTTCAATATTGTCTTTAAGGAATCCAAAATCTTTCAATGCAGCAGATGATGAATGTCCTTTGTTCACTTTTCTCCTCCCCACTCATTTTATAAGATTTTCTCACAAACGTATGTATGAGTGATTTAAACAGTAAGGTTAAAAGGTTAAAAATGTAAACAGTAAGGTTAAAAATGATTATGATTGACTTGGAGAGTGCATGCAGTGACGTGCACTCATGCACGAATGGTGCTAAACTGTATGATGATTTTTATACTTGATATTCTTGAAAATTAACATTTAATCATTAAATCAATATTTTGCAATCATTAAAACTGCAAGACTTGCAAAGTTTTGTACCCTGTGAGTAAAAATGTTTTGGCCAAACTTGATGACCCAAATTACCCAGATTTCAAAATATCAGAATGGTATTTCTTTTGGGAAAAAAAAACTGTCAAAATACCATATACCATAGAGTATTGTCCATACAGTATGATGGTCTGAAAAATACTGCCCAAGCCTAACCTCAACCCAAATATCGCATTCCTTGTGATGTGACAATTGCATGTGTATAACATACAATGTTGATGGTAACATCTCACATTGTGTGGGCATAGTGCTATGAGAAGTGAGAGATTTAGGGCATATTTGACACCATTCCTAGTTAGCCAACCCCTAGGCTTACAGTCTCTGTGATAGATGGACATCCAGTGCTGGTCCTGGTCCTCCAGGGGGAGATGGAGAGACCGGCAGATTTTATAGTTACTTTGTAGCTCTTTATAATCAACACATTTATTCTGTAATTCTGAACATCTGGAATGCATGTTTCTTTTTGACTTTATGGGTTTTGGATGTTGAGTGCAGTGGTTTTTCTCTGCGTCCTGGAGCTCAAAGGGCACTCTGTTTCGTTATCTTCATCTGTGTGTCTCGTGCCAAAATCACCACCGATTTCCTTTTGATACAAGTCGCCGCTGGAAAAGCACGGTCCGTTTGAAGAGGGAAAGCTGGTGCTGTCTGCATGAGGCAATGAGAATGAGCTGTTCAGGCCTTGTTAGCGTGACCTACCCATGACAACAAAGGTCAGTCTTGTACTTAGCTTGAGAGCAAGATGAATTAATCACTTATGTTAGAATAAACTCTCTAATGATCAATCTCAGGATTATGCTTTTTTTAATGTGAAGCTCCATGAGATGTTTTACTACTGTTGCAATCTAAGTTTTTTTCCTTTTAAGAAGTTCTTATGGCAATGAAGGTGGAAATATCAGCTGGACAGAAAAATCCATGTACAAATCTGCTTCTGTGTGGAAATAAAATCCGGACTATTTTATCTTTAATTGAGGAAACAAGGTCACTGGCATAGTTCTAGAAAGGCCCTGACTGCTGAAGGGGACATGAAACTGAGGGCTCCTTCACTGGGCCAGTGCATTCACACTGGCTAGAGGTGACCCATCAGTAGCAGACCTAGACCTCTGTCCCTGTTTTTCCAGAACTCCATGAACCTGCCCCCTGATAAAGCACGTCTCCTACGCCAGTATGACAACGAGAAGAAGTGGGACCTCATCTGTGATCAGGTATCCACAGCATCTCGCTTATTATATGTTTTTGCTGCTGGTCCTACCTCCATATTTCATACAGAATGAAGAGGAAGTGGTATTAATGTGAACGAGTACCACTCTCAAGTGCGCTAGTACAGTCTCAGAGTGTGTTTTGAGCCACTGTGATGTTCTTCCTGTGCTGACGCTTGGTCTGTCTGTTTAGGAACGCTTTCAGGTGAAAAACCCCCCCCACACTTACATCCAGAAGCTAAGGAGCTATTTAGACCCAGGGGTCACACGGAAGGTGAGTTTCCACAGAACAGCTGGCTTCTCACAGGCCTCATATTATTGTTGCTTTCTTTCGCTGTTAATTTATTGAATTGCAGTTTTTTTATTTATATGGTTAATTTATTCGGTTCAATTTCTTTTACTTTTGTCCAGTTTATTTTTTGGAAACGTCGTTACACTTAAAACGGAGATGCATAATTGTACATTTCTGTGTTCTAGAAATTTCGCCGGCGAGTTCAAGAATCCACAAAAGTTCTGCGAGAGCTGGAGATATCGTTGAGGACCAATCATATTGGGTAATCACACAATCATTCATACTCTTTCCTTTGGTGCGTTGCTCAAATTCCACTTTTAATTTGCACCTCTGTCAGTCCTGGTGGCTCCTTGGTTTCCACCTCCATCACTGTGATGCACCTCGTTGGTCTGGGGGGACAGAATATGGCCCCCCCCCCCCCCCCCATTTTCTTAACGGGCAGGAAATGTGCCTCTGTGTGCCACTGGGCCAGGAAGGCAGTTTGTCCGACAATGGAGCTAATGACAAATGCGTAGGCCAAGCTTTGTGTGGGTCTTGAACACACGTTAAATTAAGATAAACAGATGCAATATTCTCACATGCCTGGACCATTTACACTGATAATACATTAAGTTTGTTTCAGTAAATGACATCTTTGTAAATTGTTTAAAGTTGCCCATCTTTATTTTTCTTTAATGAGAAACTAAGTCCCCTGTAATACATTTACCTGAATATGCATACACATGAGTTCCCTTAGACGCAGGCTTCTGTCCTGTGTGTGTCCCACCTTTGACACCCTCCGATCTGTTATCCCCCAGAATGCCACTACAAACCAAAAAAGCATCTGGTTGGACAGGAAAAGGCGAGGGAGGGGTGCTTACTGGGAAGCTCGCCATCCAGGCAGCCCCCACCCCTTAACAGATCTGCTCCACAGTCTCTGTGTTGAGTCGCATACCATTTCCTTTTGGTTTCAGGGGGGGTTCGGGCACCGGAGTGTTCCTGTGACACTTACCCTTGAAGGGACACGTGCTAAGCTTGGTGACACCACTGTGGAACGTGACTCTTAAACCCCAATTGGAGAGCAAATTTCCAAAACTCACTCAGTCCATGGGATACATTTTTGAGAGAAATTCTGTGGGCTTGGTGAGTTTTTGAAATGTAACGAGGGTTCCTAGTTAGATTACTTAAGGACTGAATGAGTTTGGGAAATTTGTTGCTTGTTCTCGGACCCGTCTAGCTCTGCTTGCTCAAAAATGTATGTCGCTCTGGATATAAGCATAAGCGTCTGCTAAATTTCTACTGCATTTAAGCTACATTTTTATCATTATCAAAAACAATTCCAGGGTCTTGCAGTTATGAGGCATTTTAAGGGTCACCTGACATTGGTCATTACTATTGGTTGTAGTATATATGTTAATATCATAGCATGAGTATGATGATTACTACAATTAAGCAATACAATACTTGCACAATATTTTTTCTGGCCTGAGTAGAGGGATTCTTTCTTTTAATTTATAAACTGAAGGTGAGTACTTTATTGACTTGGACTTTATTGACTATTGCCAGGTCAAGTTGGTGGCGGAATCAGTTGCTTATACCGCTTGTTCAATCAGTAGCCTGGCTTGGGTCATTAACTCGGTTGCTCATCCCACAGGTGGGTTCGAGAGTTCCTCAACGATGATAATCAAGGCTTGGATATCCTGGTGAAGTATCTTTCATTCGCTCAGTGTGCCGTCATGTGAGTATTTGTTTCCACAGAGCTCTCTCAGCTGACACTGATCTTCTCAGTGGTCTTTCAGAATTATCGCACATTCCTTGTTATTCAAAGAGGTGATTGGTTGTTTTACGAGTTGGTTTTGGAATACAGTCCCTGTACGTAGCATATAATTAAATAGAGAATAACCTTGTGATTTCAGTTCTCTGGTTTCAGTGTAACAGAGACGTTCATTTTAATGAAATGAGAATGCATAGAAAAAATAAGTTGAGGACTTTGGTAGAAACCGACTGCTTTGTTGTGCCTGAAGGCCTTGCAGCCAGCTTGGATTTGCTGTGATGCTGCTCTGAGTCATGGTGCAGCTTGCCGTGATATGCTCCTAATGTCTGCCCTGCGGCACCGTGCTCCAGCTGGTCCTCCTTGTTACGCTGTCGCCTGTCATCCGAACTGCCTCTCCATGTCTGTCTGTGATTCTCTGTCCATGTGTCTGCTGCCCCAGGTTGGATTTTGAGGGGCTTGAGGTTGGGGACGAGGGCTCCTTGGACAAGGCTAAGTCCTGGAGCAGGTCTATTGAAGATCTGCATCAGAACGGCATCCAGCCATTCTGCAACACGCTGTCTCGCTCCGCGCGCCAGTCGGTGCTCCGGTGTGTACTGCTGCAAGGCGCTTCTGCACTAACCCTTAGCCTCTTGCTACCTCTGTACAGTCCTCCCTGACACATTACTGCTTGCATGATACATGTAGACAATAAAGCAATATATGTATGAGGGTGGTTGGCACTGTTGACTCCTACCTCTGGGACCGGGGTTACACTCTGTCAGGGTTCCATGTGTGGAGTTTGCGTGTTCTCCCTGTGTTGTTGTGGGGTCTCCTGTGGGTGCTCTGGTTCCAAGTCCAAAAACACCAAATTGCCCGCAGGTGTGCCTGTGTGACTGAATGGTGTGTGAGTGTGCCCTGTGATGGGTTGGTGCCCCACCTTGGGTCGTTCCCTGCCTTACACCTGTAGCTCTGTGTCCCCCACAACCCTGAATACGACAAGCGGTTACAGAAAGTGTGTGTTTGTGTCGTCCTGATACACCTTACATTGTGGGGACCAAATGTTTGGTTAATTATGGGTTAATGCTGGGTAGGGGTTAAGGGTATTGTGATTGGGATTAGGGTTTCTTCCATAGGAATGAATAGAAGGTCCCCATTTAAATAGATATGCCTGTGTGTGTGTGGGTGTGTGTGTGTGTGTGTTTGTAAGAGGTGTGTGGGTGATCAAGACCAGACCTCACAGTGATAATGACAATTGTGCACATGGATAGCAGTCATACTGTAACACTGAGAAATACTAAGGGAAGGTGGCTGAAACATCCACTATTACAGCTCAGTCTCAGTCTCAGTCGTACCCTTTTCATGCAGGTATGCGCAGTCGGCATAAGGTAACATTGACATCTCCCCTGACACGCATGAGATATCTGATGACATAGTGCTCGACAGGAAGCGGATGTCATCTGCTCGCATGGATGTCTGCCCCCAGTATTGCATTAGTAACCACACTGCTGCCTGCTTTTCCTGTCCCAGTTTCACCTCTGCAAATTAAAAGAAGAAAATTCTGCGCTCTCTCACAACCGCCTCCTGAACAGCACCCCCTGGTGTTAAGATGCAGCTCTGCCGGGCCATGCATTATATTATGAAACTAGTATTCTTTCGGAAATAAGGCAGTCTCAAAACACATGAGTGTGTAGAATCAAGGTCAGGGCACAAACCCTCTGAACGGACTTTCTCAACTTCCGCCATTTATTACTTCTTTCTTAGTTCACTTGAGTAGCGCCTAAGGAGCTCTTGTATTGTGGAAGCTTTGCATTGCATCAGTGATGACAGTAACCATTATTACATTTTCTTACAGCTACAATACGATAAGTAACAGCAAAACCATCAAGAACTCCAGGCTGGTCAGCCAGAAAGACGACGTTCATGTGTGCATCATGTGCTTGCGAGCGGTGATGAACTACCAGGTACTTCTGCCGTCACCCTGCAGTGGGGCAGTGTTGGCATAATCAGCATTTACTGCACTTTCAGCGGCGCAGCACATAATAAACTGCAGATTCACGGCTTTCGGGATTCGCAGGATTTGCGTTTAATGTCAGAATTCTTTGTATGGTGCAGATTAATACTGGCAGAAGACGTGAAATATCAAGTTTCTATTTATCATATCTATAATAACTATTATAAAACAACAACATATAGTTATAATTTATCACAGTGAGCCAGTACAGGATAAATTGTACAGAAGAAGGATGTATAGATGGATGTACTGACAATTATATTATAATTATAGTTGCCTAAATTGATAAGATTATCAGTTCACCTATGATTTAATAATGAATGGAATGAATGCTGATCATTTTCCCTCTGTTTGTACTCTACAGTATGGCTTCAATATGGTGATGTCTCATCCCCATGCAGTGAATGAAATTGCACTTAGCTTGAACAATAAGAACTTCAGGTCGGTCCTCGGATCTTCTTGCATTGTATACAGAAATATCCTGCTTTTAATGCTAGGGTGTGGACCAGGTGACCTCAATAACACCTGATGGTCTAAGTAATAGCATTCTATTATAGTTTGTCTTTTATTGCTATTGAGGGTTTTACGGTTTTGGATATTTTTCTTTCTTTAAACTTCTTTCTGTGGATCCCCACAATCTGCTTCCATATAATAAGGAAAGGTTTTGTTAACCTGTAGCAGCTGATGACACTGTCTAGATTAGCAATGTGGTGTAATTCAGCCATAAAGCTGCCTTATGCTACTCTGTAACTGATTCTCCTATTCATTTGTGATGAGTAAACAAATATTAGATATTACACACTGAGCCTTGCTTTTTGGGTGTCATTTTGTATCTTTGCATCTTTGTGTTCCTTTTCAGGACAAAGGCCCTGGTTCTGGAGTTACTCGCTGCTGTATGTTTAGTTAGAGGTGGTCATGAAATCATTCTGTCAGCATTTGACAACTTCAAAGAGGTATGACTCTCTTTAGGATACTTCAGCATCCAATAAACGGTCTAACGTTATCAGGATCTTATAGGTGCTCTTATAGCCATGGATACCGCTGATCTGCATTGATATATGTGGATTCTCTGAAGGAAAAAAGGCGTACACTATACGTTATTCGTTATTAATAGTATTCATGAGTAATATTATTAATAGTATCTCCTCCTTAAAAAATGACTAGAGAATGGCTGAACGGAATGGGTTCGCAATGCAAATATCATTTGCCGCGGACATAACACGGCGATTTTCACCAATGTGCTAGCGCAATTTGGTACATAGTGAATCATGATGTACACCATGTGAACGGTAAATAAGGTTCTCTCCGGTTTTTACGTGTCACCCTTCAAACCCGGCAACACCTTTACCGAGTTGACTCCCCTGCAGTGGAAAAGCGAACTGGAACCCTGCTGTAAATACTCTCTCTTTGCAGTACGAGTCGGGTACGGCCGGGTTCCTTTACGCCAGTGAGAATGCACCGTAAATGTGAAACCCTGCGTACAGTCGGTACTGCCTTTGTTCATATAGAGGAAAAGGCCCATTTTCTTTGTCTTCAGTTCTGTGGCCTGGCAGCAGCCAGAGTATCTCATGCTCCCTCCCACCTTATTTTTGCTCCTTCCTCTATACCTCTATTTCCTCTATTCCCATGAGTTCCCATAATTAGGATTTTTTTCCTCCGAATGAAGGACTGAGATCTTTTAGCTGGAAGGTGTGAGGTTGTAACCTGATCGCCCATTGGGCTTCAGCGTTGAATTACACATCTGGAAACTCTTTGAAACAATTAAGTAATCATTTTGATATATTGCATATATATTTAATATATAGAATATTTTTAGTCTTGTTAATATGACCATCCTCAGTATTCCATAATATCTAAATAATTTGTTTTGAGTTAAAATTCTGCTCTCGCATATAAGCCTCACAGACGTACATATTTTTCTTCTGGAACTTTCCATTCTGTGGAATTAAGTTATTTCCCAGTTAAGGTTTGGAGCCAGTGACTTGGAATCTGATATCTCTCTCTCCCTCCCATTTCAGGTGTGCAAAGAGAAGCATCGCTTTGAGAAGCTGATGGAGTATTTCCGCAGTGAAGATGGAAATATTGACTTCATGGTTAGCATTTCACGGTGGTGGATCTTGATTTGGATGCTCTGATTTATTTCCTATAAATTTGAGAAAAAGATTTATGAAGAATTAGCAATAGAGGTTAATCCAGCAGTATCCAGACAGATATTGTGCTGGATTATCCAGCATGATCCAGTGAAGATTGTCCTGGTTTCACCAGGAAGGGGTTAAGGAACAAGCACTGGCATCCGAGTGGTGTACCTCCTTGATGCATTTATCTCTCCTCTCATTTTTAGGTTGCTTGCATGCAGTTCATCAACATTGTTGTTCATTCAGTGGAAGATATGAACTTCCGAGTCCACCTACAGTATGAGTTCACCAAGCTGGGTCTTGATGACTTCTTGGAGGTATGACCATTCTTGGTCCAATAACATTCATGTTAGAGTTAAAACAAGTCAATGTTATAATTCAGTTAAAATTATGAGAATATGATTGTTTCATAATATCTCAGCTGTGTGTGTGTGTGGGGGGGGACCAAATGACCTCACAATTTGATAAAAGCCTATTATTTTTGATGTTGTGGGGGAAGCTCAATTTTATACAAATCTGTAACTTCAATCAAAAAACTAAAAATGTCATAAGTCTCGAATTTCATTTTGTAACTTATGATTAAAGATAGGGCTGGGTAGGGGTTAGGGTTGTCATCGTTGGGATTTTTCCTGTAGAAATGATTGGAGAGTCCCCACAAAGATATGAGTATAAACGTGTGTGTGTGTGTGTGTGTGTGGTATGTTCTGTGGATTAGTATCTTGTCTGTATTGTACCTTGTCAGAATAGATTCTGCATAATTGTGTCCCTAATTATATAAACAGTTATGAACAATGTGTGATTTGCAGTAGCTTGTAAGGAGTTAGAACATGAAACTCCAACGGGTGACGGAAAAGTTAACTGGACTGAAACCCAAGACTCTGGATGATCTTTTCCTTGCAGAAGTGCAAACACACAGAAAGCGACAAGCTGTCAGTGCAGATCCAGGCCTACCTAGATAACGTGTTTGACGTAGGGGGACTCCTGGAAGATGCGGAAACCAAGAACGTGGCCCTGGAGAAGGTGGAGGAGTTGGAGGATCAGCTATCACACGTAAGATCAGAGTATCAGCACCTCTATCTTTGCCTCACATGGTGTGTGAATCCCTGTGCCACTGCTTCACATGCTTGTGATGCTGCTCCATGTCCAAATGTTTCTGCTTTGCGTCCCCTGGTCATTAGGTTCCTAAGTCTGTGCCACTGCATCGTGTCCCTGTGTCACTGCATCATGTCCCTGTGTCACTGCATCATGTCCCTGTGTTGCTGCTTGGCGTGTCCCTTTGTCACTGCATCATGTCCTTGTGTTGCTGATTGGCGTGTCCCTGTGTCACTGCATCATGTCCCTGTGTTGCTGCTTGGCGTGTCCCTGTGTCACTGCATCATGTCCCTGTGTCACTGCATCATGTCCCTGTGTCACTGCATCATGTCCCTCTACCTCTGTTGCTACTTCATGTCCCTGTGTCATTAATTTACAACCCATTAAAATGTTATCTACTCTCAATATTCTTATTCAGTCATAAAATAAATCCTAAGAATAACATAGACTGTAAATCAGCACAAGTGCCCCGCGAAAAGCATATATGTATAATTTGCCATGTGAAGCTGGATTTAATTCACACTGATGGTCATCTACGAGCTTTGGAATCCCCTACACTGGCTGGTGCCCCCTAATGGCCACTCCTGCCAGTGCAGCACAGCGATATTCATCTATGCTCTGTCTCTCACCCATCTGATTCGTTTCTTTTTCGTTTGCCTAAAAGATGACTGAACGGCTGCTGGACGTGGAGAATGAAACGATGATGAAAGTAGCTGAGCTGGAGAAGTCGCTCCTTCAAAAAGACAAAGACCTCGTTGCCATAAGGGTGGGATGCCAGCAATACGGACGATATAAATCATTTGATGCATTATTTAAGCCAAAGTATTTCTCAGTTATGGTTAGGCTACAGCAGCAGATAAGGATTGTATGACTGAGAGAGGCAGTTAGGTTAGCTGGTGTCTCTCAGTCTCCTGCAGTGTGAGTGTGTGGGTCATGTGATTCCCTGGCGTGCTCTGCAGGGTGTATCCCCACCTCAGGCTTCTGGCCATTGAAGCTTTAGCTTTCTTACAGCTGTGACACGCGAGACGC
This sequence comes from Cryptomyrus ogoouensis, assembly GCA_025773925.1. Taxonomy (NCBI): domain Eukaryota; kingdom Metazoa; phylum Chordata; class Actinopteri; order Osteoglossiformes; family Mormyridae; genus Cryptomyrus; species Cryptomyrus ogoouensis. The sequence continues at coordinate 1,256,734 of JAOYFF010000039.1, read as the reverse complement.
TCATTTGATCATGCCCCTGCGTTCTCTCAGGAGACCTTTGAGTCGACCAACTCCCAGGTGCATACGCTGCGGAGGATGATCCAGGAGAAGGACGTGGCCTTCCAGCGGCACCGTCTCGTGGAGAAGCGGCTGCAGGAGCTGGAGCAGCAGGGCTCCATCCGGCTGTGCAAGCAGGCTGATGGAGACATCTCCATTGAGGCCCTGGCTGTGGGTGTGGCTGGAGAGACACTGGGAATCATCGGCCCGCTGCCTGCAGGCCCGGTGGGCCCTGGAGCTCCAGGGGAAATCCCCTCCACCACGGTTGAGCCTGTTGTGCCATCACCTCCGCCCCCGCCCCCGCCCCCGCCCCCACTGCCCTCTGCTCAAGGTACTGCATGTATTTCAGCCTTTTTACTGTCCCAGCCGACACGTTTGTTGCTGATTGGTTTCCCACAGTTATACAGTGTGCAGGGAAACAGCTGGATGTGAGCACTTTAGGTCTGCTCTCCATGTCTCAATGGGCACTTTCACACCGCAGGAACTTTTCTCGGGAACCAGAACCTTTTTCCAGAATAAGGAACTTTTGTTGCGTTCAAAGCGCCGGGATGTAGTTCCTCGGAGGCTGTTCCGGAAACCTTTTCTCGTACCTACTCCACACTAGGTACTTTTGTTTGAACATGAACTACCTGGGAGGTACTTACAGTGATAAACGTGCTGATTGGTTGACCACAAACACCCAGGCTAACTTGGAAGTTACGCAGAAAGGCAGGAAAAGAGAGAAAAATATGAATGATTTTTTTGTTGCTTGTGCCTCTATATTTATGCTTCAAAATCTGATCAATATACCAATATACTTTTGTCTAACATCACCAGTGCCGGCGGTGAAACTTGCCAGCGCTTATTAGCGGAATAACGGTCCATTCTTTTTTATTTCGTGAAACTGAAAGATCAATCTGCCAGCCAGATTTAATAAGAATCATGAACATATCGTTGGTTGAATTAATAAAATAAAAGACTGTGTCCCATTTTATTATAATCTCAATCGCTGTCCCTCAATAACTAACAAATAACTAACAAACAGCTTAACAATACAACTTGTTCCTCCTCTATTGTTTTGGGGTGGTCGGTGTAGTTTCAGATGTTGTGTGAAGTTTAACATAGAAATTTTTAGCATCTCCCATGTTTATTTAGCATAATGGTCCCAGTTCTGTTTTGCAGTGTGAAAGTAGCAAATTAAAGTGGCCAGGAGCTTCAAAAGTCCCTGTTCAAAGACAGCCCAGGGACCAGTGCCTAATAGTATAATAATGTTGTGCTGTGGTCGTCTGGTAATACACAGCTGATCCCCCTTTTCTGGGACACTTGTCTGTCTTTGATGCTATAGGTGATTGTGTACCTGTGCCACCTCCACCGCCTCTAGCCCCGCCTCTGCCTGGTACGTCTCCAACTGTCATCCTCAGCACCGGCCTATCAGGTGAGGCCTTTTGTCTCTTAATACTGCTGTACTCAGACATGAATGCATCTATCATATGACAGGCTGAAATCGGATGTTATAGTAGATCAGGCAAAGGGACCCCAAGTCCTCGTTCTCCAGTAGTCTGTCTGTGAATGTCAAAAAAGAAATTCAAAACCGTTCTTTTGTTCTATAGCCATAAGAATCAAAAAGCCCATAAAGACAAAGTTTCGCCTGCCTGTGTTCAACTGGACGGCTCTGAAACCCACACAGATCAACGGCACTGTATTCAATGAGATTGACGACGAGAGAGTCTTAGAGGTCAGAGTTCAGCCATCTGTCGCCTCTGTTCTTTGTAAAAATTCTCTCCTCTCTAAAACTCAGAGAAGGCATAACCCTGTGACACACTGTACACTGGACATGAGAATTAGTGTAAGATGTGTGTCTGTCTGCTATTATTTGCAGGAGCTGGATCTAGACAAGTTTGAGGAACTCTTCAAAACCAAAGCTCAGGGTCCAGTAATGGACCTGTCCTGCCCCAAAAACAAAGTTTCCCAAAAGATCGTCAACAAGGTTACCTTGCTAGATGCCAACCGTTCTAAGAATTTGGCCATCACGTTACGCAAGGCTGCAAAGAGCACAGAGGAGATCTGCAAAGCTATCCAGATGTAGGTGTAGATGTAGTTTCCCTCCACTGGTATTCACTGTTGGGTGTGCTGATCTTACAGATGACCAAGTCATGCTTCCCTGTAGGTATGACCTGAAGGCCCTGCCGGTAGACTTTGTAGAATGCCTGATGCGATTCCTGCCCACGGATGCAGAGAGCAAGCTTCTACGTCAGTATGAGCGAGAGCGCCGTCCAGTGGAGCAGCTGGCTGAGGAGGACCGCTTTATGTTACATTTTAGTAAAATTGAAAGGCTCACGCAAAGAATGACGATCATCACCTTTGTGGGCAACTTCATTGATAACGTCAGTATGCTGACTCCGGTATGTGTCATTGGCTCATTGTGAAGATGGCACAGGCAGGGCAGTGAAAATGTTGGGTTTTGTGTTGTTCTGAGAGGACCAATATCTAATATCTAAGCATTACATTTATAATTATTTAGCAGATGCATATATCCAAACCAACAAACATTTTCGAAAGCAGGGTCAGCCAGTCCCTAAAGTAATTGGGTTAGCTTCAGTTGGTTACAGTACAAGACAGTGTAAAACAGTTCAAGACAATGCACAACATTATAGATGGTGTGAAACAATAACAGTGTGATACAAGAGAGGTAAGGGGTACGTGCTGATTACAGTGCATTACTGCACCCACCCCACGACGAACCACGTCAGGGATGAGACCAGCCGAGCAGCACCTCAGCACCATGCTAGTCCGAAAGGAACAGTGGGAGTATTTCCCCCCCCAGTGGCTGCAGTGCCAATCCTGCCACCAACCCCAAAATATTCCCTATAAGTTGGCGGGCCTGCTTGCAGGGCTGGATGTAGGTTAACATCATACCCAGGATGAAGCAATTGCAGGTTAAGGGCCTCGCTCAAGGGCCCAATGGCATTCAGTTACTCCAGGCGTTCGCGGGATTCAAACCAGCAACCTTCCAGCTGCTGGCACAGATCCCTACCTTCAGAGTCATCACTCCACTCGGCAGAACAACGGAGTGTCAGAAAATATGAGACAAAAGCAAAATTAGACAATATTTAGTCAGAGGCTGATATAGTGCAGGTGCCATGGATATGGCTGCTCAGGGGCACCAGGCTGGATCACTGCACTGACCCTGCGATTTGTACCAGGACCCTGCTCACGAATACAGTGTCCTAACCTGCTGAGCTACAAGCCGCCCTAGTTGTTCCAATTTCCTTGTTTCCAATCACTCTCTTCCTTTTCTAGCAACTGAATGCAATTATTGCTGCATCCGCCTCGGTGAAATCATCGCCCAAACTGAAGAGAATGCTGGAGGTGCGTTCCGCTGTTGACGTGTATGATTCACGTACGATGTGGAAAGGTGGCAGGCTGTTCCGTCTCTCTCAGACCTCTTTTCATCGTACAGCTTAAATCTGTTGTTACTTCACAAAATAATAATCATATTAGGTTTGCATTCCTGTATCTCTGCTTACTCTGGATTTTTAATATTAATTTATCTTCCTTCCTTTATGTAGATTATTTTAGCTTTGGGAAATTATATGAATAGCAGCAAAAGAGGCTCAGTTTACGGGTTCAAGCTTCAAAGCCTGGATCTGGTAAGTGCTTCTTTGGAAAAGGGGGTCGCAGCTCTCGCTAATCCTGGGCCAGCTCCCAGTCTGAGAGGTCTTCCTGCTTATTTGCGTTCCAGTTGCTGGACACCAAGTCTACAGACAGGAAGCTGACGCTGCTGCACTACATTGCACTCATTGTGAAGGACAAGTACCCGGATCTGGCCAACTTCTTCAACGAATTGCACTTCGTCGACAAGGCGGCAGCTGGTCAGCACCCCGGGCCGTATCCGGGAACGGGGCAGGGTCCCGGTTCACAGGGGAGTGATGTACATGTTTCTATGCACAGTATCGCTGGAGAACGTGCTGCTGGATGTGCGAGAGCTGTGCAAGGGTATGGAGCTCATCCGTAGGGAGTGCAGCCTGCATGACCACGTGGTGCTCAAGGACTTCCTGCAGACATATGAGCCACAGCTCGACAAACTGCAGAAGGATTCCAAGACGGCAGAGGTGACAGCCTTTTGTTTTAGACACAATTAAAATGCTCCTCCCCAAATAAGTGATATAACACACTCTTCACTAGACCAGCCCACGTCGATCAGAAAAATTAGCCAGCAACACCTCAAACCTCCTTGACAAACGTATTAACTTTGTCCCCTCGCTGACCTGTAGGAAGCGTACAACAGTGTGGTTCATTACTTTGGAGAGAGTGCCAAGACGACCCCACCCTCAGTCTTCTTTCCTGTGTTTGTGCGTTTCGTCAAGGCGTACAAGGTAAGAGGTCACGTCGTCCCGCACGGACGGAGGAAGCCTCCGTTTTCGCCTCTGCAGAAACTTTGTTTTTGTGTATTTGTGTTGCTTCATGGATTTAAAAACAACAAAGATGGGCTCCTATTCTGTCACCGGACGCGATGGAAAGTCAGCGGCCACATAACAGGAAAGGCCAGCTGGCCTGCACTTCTCACAGCAGCCTTGGTGTTTAGACTGGCCCCCGCCCTGCTATGGCCCCAACCCGGCTGTGGCCCTCTCAGCGGCAAAGCCCTTCCTGGCATTGTTCTCTGGCTGGATTTATGCATTTGCTCAGGAAGACTGAAGGATCTCCTGGTCCCATCTGTCGGGGGTGTCGCAGAAACCTGGGCCCAGTCATGGGAAACGTAGCCTTGAGAAATGACGGGTGCTGATCTTGGTGCGTGTGTGACTGTGCAGGAAGCTGTGCAGGAGAATGAGCAGAGGAAGAAGCAGGAGGAGGCCATGAGGGAGAAGCTACTGGCTCAGGAGGCCAAGCAGCAGAACCCGAAGGTAAAGGCTTCAGACTGAAGTTTTGAGATGTTTCTCTGCTTCACTGGTTTGAATTCATGTCACTGTATGAATGCATGAACTACCAGCAGATACCTATGATGTCCCAGGTACAGGCACAGAAGAAGAGGCAGCAGCAGCAGGAGCTGATCGCAGAGCTGCGCAGACGGCAGGCTAAGGACCACCGGCCTGTGTATGAGGGCAAGGATGGCACCATAGAGGACATTATCACAGGTGGGCTGCATTGTAAACATGGACCCAACCTGAGGGCAAAGGTCACAGTGGTCCTACAGTCATCCCCCTGCAGAAAGTACACAGTCTGTTATGTGATTACGAGGCCTCAGCGGATGAGACACAATGCCTTCCAGGTCAAAATCTCCACGCAGCCGAGACAGTGAGCCGGTCCTGATGTTCTGCTGGGAAATATACTGCTCTGTAGGTGACGCAGTGTGCCACCTACTCCAGTGGCTGTACTTTTCCCAAAAGCCAATCCAGTGACTCATTAACCAAGAAAGACTCTGTGTCATATGGTGTTCATCTTAAGCGAATCCTTCATGATAATCGGCCTTAATATCCCCTCTATCCCAGCGCCTACCAACTCCATATTAATTCAGGGCCTTTTTCCTGTACGAGGAGCATCCCTGCTACTGTCTGTGGTGCCGACTGGGGCCATTCAGATGTGCTGTTGTCTCTGTGCCCCCCAGCATTGAAGAGCGTGCCCTTCACGGCCCGTACTGCCAAGCGGAGTTCCCGCTTCTTCTGTGACACCAACCTCTACGATGAGTCCAACTGCTAGCCCCCTACCCCCACGCTGCCCTCTGCTCACACACAGTCCAGGTGGTTTGGACCTCCTCCATATGTCCCCCCCCTACCCCATGCATGCCCATCGACGTTTGCATGCTCATCCACATGCCCCTCCTCCCAACTAACCCAGTTCCCGAGAACCAGCGGCGTTTTCATTTTGGTTCTTTGACGTCTCACTTCACCACCAGCCAAATCTCTACAAATGCTGTTTGTACTGAACGATAGCAAGCTTGTAGCTTAATTGGCACAACGTGCAAATATTTGTCATTTTAATTTGAAATCTATCCTAATTCCAGTCTTATTTTATTTATAAGATCCCTGGCTTTTGTTGCTCAGATATAGCTGTACATGAGACATGGAGTTGAGGCTCCAGTGAAATCATGGAGAGAGGTTTGGCTTTGACAACTGGGTTTCCTTAAAATCCAGGCTTAACTAATCATGTTTTTTCCTTTCCTAACATGTTTACCTCTGACATTTTTTTTTTTTTTAGCCAAACTGAAGGTTGACCTCCGTACGTTTGCCCCTTTAAAGAGCGGGTAAGCTGGGTAGCTTCCTGTTGCTGCCAGCTGCTTGGATGTCGTCCAGGGATGGACCCTGATGCAGCCGTTTTGCGAAGCACCAAGCATATTGACCTTGACCGAAGCTGACGTTGCTCTGGTGGACTGGGGCAGAAATGCAGCATGGTGGCTCAGGGGCGAGTGTAGCAGCTAATAATGTAATAATGTTGATAATGTAATAACTGGCCAATAATGTGAAACGTTTTTCATTCAGATATTACATTATTGGTAAGTTATTACATTATCAGCTTTTATTATAAGAATGGCAAAATGGTTATGTTATTGGTAGTTAATATATAACTTGAACATAACAGTAGTTATTGCGTTATTGGCTGCTACATGAAGCACTGTCACCTTCTAGGTTACAGGGGCTTGGGCTTTGAAATTTGCCCCCATTCTGTGTGTGTGTGGAGTTTTCTATCTTCTGTGGATTGACTCTTGTAGTCCGGACACACAGTTAAGCTAACTGACATCTTTAAATGACCTGTAGTGCTTGCACCCTCTGACAGTGCCCTGCCTTGTAACCTGTGCTGCCTAGAATCAGGCTAGTGATGGGCAAAATGATACTTATGAAACATTTGATGTTTTTTTTTTGACTCCACTCAAAAAATACAGCAAATGGTTCATGAAGCTTCATTTGCCCATCACTAGATCAGGCCCAGGCCCACTGCCAACCCGGCTTAAGTATGTGGTTGGAGTAGATATCAGTGAGAGAAAAATCTGAATTTTATTCTCTACAACAGTCTACTAGGAAAGTTCCAGTTAAACCTAGTAAAGAAAAACTAATCCCGTGTTTATAAAATGTGATTTGATCAGCAGCATTGTAAGATAAGTTATGAAAGGTAGTATTTTTGGTGCTTCTCCAAACTTGCCTATGTTAAAAATAAAATGTCTGTCAGCTGCTTGCTGTATATTTATTTGTGCGCCCGCCCGCGCTGCCCGTCCCCCGGCCGTCTCGGGGGGATAAATGTTTTCTGACCCTTTAGAGCCTTCCAGATGCCAGGTGTCTTCCTGCTGGTCTCACCCTTGTGTCCTCTCCCACTCACAGATCTCCGAAACCAGCCCTTCCTGCGTGCTGACGCAGTGATCCGCTGCGGGTGGAAGCGACTGTAACCCCAGCCCCCGCCCATCCTCCCCTCCAGTGACCCTGCCTCCCCTCCCGGCTGCCACACCCCTGTCCGTGTGTCTACGTCCCCTGTCCCCACTGACTTGAGACAAGTACAACACTGGGGGGTGTGAATTGAGTAGCGATATTTAATAATGTATATTCATGTCTATTTCAATATGGACAATGCCCTGGAAGCAGAGGCACAGCTAGAGATTTTGGGCCCCATGAACGCATATCATTCCCTCAGCCCAGACCACTATGTCCCAATTATCTTCCAAGTTTTATGGGGCTACTGGAATTGTCCTAACTTCCCCCACGTTTATGGCATCCCTCACTAGGAGGGGGAGCTGGCACATGGCCTTATGGGTAATGGCTGCTGCATCTCCAGCTATTCCTACACATGGACACAGTTCTTTCAGCCCGAGGAGCCCATGGATTGATTTATAAAAAATAAGCAATCGACCCAGTGGACCCCAAGCGTCTGGAGAATGCCTGATGTATAGTGTGCACCGATATGACCTTATTTTCATAACCTGAGCATACTATGTGATCAAGCAAGAAGTCAGCCTGCAAAATATTGTTTAACTGCCATAAGAAGTGTAGTCCTAGCCAGACAATAGCAGACTGCAGTGCTGATGACGATGCTGTGTGTGTGTATGTGTGTACAGGTGCACATACAGATATGCTAGACAAACCAAAAACAAAAGTGCCTTTTTGTTATGACAGTATTATATCTTTATTCTTTTGTTATTTGTATTTTTAAAGCTTTTTTAAAAAAGGTTTTTATGCGTTTTTGTATACATTTGCCTTAAATGTTAAGTACTGTAAAAAGAATCTTGCAACATTTGGTTTTAATTTAAACTGCAGCTTTGACTAGACAAAATATGCATTTCAATGTTGTATCTAATTGTGATTGTGTAAGGCTTTACGGATAGCACTGAAGTCAAGATATATGTATATATATTTCTGTTAACCTAGACGACAAATTTTAAAGAGAATTTCACCTCTTGAAATGTTCTGAGGACTCAAGATGATTGGCAGACACTTAGAGTAATTATTACTAAGCACTAACAGCACTGGATTGGCTTGACTGGTGTTTGTTCTTGTATTTAATTTCCCCTCCAGTAGCTTAAAGGGGTGAACTGACAAGTGGAAGAAAGATGTGTTGTTTAGTACATTATCATAAGGTGAATTAGGATACCACTACTATCCAGCAGCTCTGCATTTTCCTAGGATTGTTTAAGAATTTGGTCACCTGTCCAGCAAAAAGTGACCGTTTCATGGTTTTTTCATTTGTCTTCAAACTGTACATCTTGTGTTTATATCAAGCTGAATTTTGTACTTTTATATCAAGCTGGTGATGGCAATAATGCGCATCTGAGAAACTGAATGGAGGTTTTCAGAATGGTCCAGTCATTAGTGTACAGTCAGTACAGTTGTTACAGTGCCATCAGTCCAGTACAGCCATTGCAGCCCAGGTGTTGCAGTACAGAGCAATTGGCTAGTACAGATTCTCTTTGGTTAGAAAATGAACCAGAAAAACGTGATATTTTCACATATCACATATGTGTGCATTTTTAATAAGCAGTGTGCCTGTGATTTCTACAAGGCAGTGCTGGCAATCCTATATAAGTTATTGCACATTTAGTAAGAAGATGCAGTAATTGCAAAATAAATATTAACTATAATCAGGCGTCCAGATGTTTTGGAGATTCAAATCAATTAATATCCATCCCAACTGAGCTTTAAGGTCATGTTACCAGTGATGTCTGCAGCGGAAAATGGCTCATTAGATCCCAGTATACCAATAATGGTTAGTACACTAATTAAACATAAACTAATGCACACTACTCCTTGAATTCTATGCATTTTCTTCAAATCAATATTGTCAGAGACAAGTGTAATAATTGGAAACCGTAAGAGATAATGTCATGGAAAGAGAACTTTGTCTCTACTTTTAATAAATTCAGAAATACTGATTTTTGTGTCATTTACTTGGTCTGGTTTTTAGTCTGGGTATATCAAATACATCATAAAAAACTTGAGTAATGAAAAACTGACAGTTGTGCTCACTAATCAATGATAATTCACTTACTATAGATTTTGAGGCTCTTTAGATACTGTCTGAATGACACTTTTTAAAGATCGTTTATCCAGCAAGATGGGTCACATTTGCAACACTGCAGTCAGCCAGTGAGGTCAGAGCAGCCAAATCCACTTTAAATGCTACGATAAGCTTTGTTATGAAACTGTATTAACTTCTCCAGTGAATACCCTGAAGGTCCTGACAGACCACCACTGGCAATTTTATGCTTGACGTCAATAAGCAGCGTTCATTGAGCGTACTAAGGCGCCCGGCATGGCTAATACCAGCATATCAAACAACGCTGCCACTGGTTCTGCTGAAGCTGGTTTGTATGAACATTTCACAGACTTTTATGAACAAATCAGTACAGATTCCAATGGAAAAAAAAACACTTTTATGCTAATTGTACTCACTAGGTCTGAAAAAAAGTCCAAATGTCAGCCACATCTGCAACGAATTTGAAATGAAATTCCATTGCATCTACACTATAACTTCATTACACCTCTTCTGCATAATAAAAACTGTATATCAAGCTGAATTACATTTGTAAACGAATGTGTTTTGAGTTGTCCTGCTTTGTGATACATTAAGTGATAAAACATACTCACATTGGTGTTGGCTTTTAAAAGTAATCTCTGCCTATGATTCGATAGTAGTGTACAATAATCCATTTAGTTAGGGAAGTGGCAATGATTGGATCAGGGTGTCACATTAAGCAGGCTGTGTCTATGGGTTAGGGTTCTTTAAGGGGCCGTCACATACATTAGACAGGCCGGGCTGTGTCTATGGGTTAGG
>JAOYFF010000039.1:1206358-1246371 GCA_025773925.1 Cryptomyrus ogoouensis | reverse complement strand
CTTTACTTTAAGGGGCCGTCACATACATTAGACAGGCCGGGCTGTGTCTATGGGTTAGGGTTCTTTACTTTAAGGGGTCCTCTGCATCATCCTCCTTCTCCTGCATGCCGGACAGTGAGTCCAGGATGCTGTTTGCTCCCATGTTCAGGGTGTCACATACGTAAGGAAAGTCCCCTGCATTGTCCTCTGCTTCTGCAAGCAACTCCTCCGTCTCCTCTACGCTGGACAGTGAGTCCAGGCTGCTGTGGACTCCCAAGTTCAGGGTCGCGTAAACCCGGTTGGTGAAGCTTATGGGCTGCAGGAAGAACCGGAGGACTGAGGTCAGTCACGGGGCACCCAGATTTCCACACAAACACAGGCGAACTGGGCATGTGCACGTCTTCAGAGGGTCACATCAATGGTGATGTAGGTCAGCAGGGGGGGGACTCCCAGCCATTTTAGTTATGTGTAACTAGAAAGTGGAGGCATGAGGGATCCTAGTAGCGCCCCTAGCCCTGAGTGTTACATGTCAAACCTGAATCCTTTTGGTCACAAATGCAATTATTTCACCAATGTTCCACCTATTGTTCAGCATGTCACTGAACAGGCCACTCCCCGTCTAAGAAGGAGAAATATGTTTATGTAACCTGGTCTGGGTCCAGGGAGAAATCTGCATTCAGGAGTTCACTTGCGACATCATCTAGCTCTTCTTCATATATCTTGTATGCAGGGTTCCCAATCTCCACATTCATGGGCCTATTGGTCATTCTCTGATGCTGGAACCCCTTGGTCCTGCAGCAAAGACAATGGTGAGATCAGACTCAATAAATACATGCACATGAAACACTAAGCTCAGCAAGCGTCGGATGCACCAATGGAGAGCCATTGCACACACTGGCAATGAGCATGCTCAGAACACCATAATGAAGAGCCATGGCATGCACAGGCAATGGACATGCTCAGAATGCACCAATGAAGAGCCACGCCACATATGGACGCTGTGCATGTCCAGATGGCACCAATGCCCAGAGAAAAGTCATAGGACATGCAGGCATTGAGCATGCCCAGAATGCCCCAATGAAGAGCTTTGCTAATATGGAAGTAAATATTTGAATGCATTTCAGATAACATGGTTTCGTAACCATTGTACATCAAACAGAATTTGACAATGATTATTTACCATAGTGGTGAATAAAAGACACACAGTGGGAAGTGAGTGAAAGGCTCAGTTTACTACAGACTGGCTAAACAGTCAGCCAAGACACAGGTGTGACGCCAATTCAATTCAGCATATTTTTATATAGCACCTTTCACAACAGTAGCCCCAAGGCACTTGACAAGAGTGTGTGACAATCCATTATTACATTTCTTATGCTGAATTGTGAAAGAAAGAAAGAAAGAAAGAAAAGGAAAGAAAGAAAGACAGACAAACAATGGAGGAAAGAAACCGAAAAGTCCCAAGACTAAACCTTAGCCTAACAATTGCAACTTACCCACTCATTTTCCTCTTGTACCAGAAGATGGCGCCAACAACCAGCAGCAATGCAAGCAGTAGTAGCACTGCAATTGTAGCGGAGGTAGAGCCAACTAAAAGGCAAAAAACAGCCTTTAAACTCAAAAATAAAGAGTTTTAATAAATGAAAGAGCCGTTGGATCCGTACCGCTGGCCCAGCCCCGCTCCCTGGAAGAGGCAGCATTCTCACAGCGGTGCCCCGCCCATCCCTCATGGCACCTGCACGCATATAAAGCAGGTAAGCATTCAGTCGGTGTGCTAATAATGCAGGTGTGTGGTAGGTGTGTGGAAGTGCGGGGTCCGTCTCTCACTGGCACTCTGGTAGTTCAGTGTCAGGGTCCATAGTACAGTTCCCGTTCACACAGTAATCATCACATGTGAAGCAGCTTGGTCGAACCTTGCCGTCAGTGCAGCTGGAGACAAAGGAGGAACAGGAAGTCAGGGCAAGAGGAACAGGAAGTCAGGCCTGGACACAGACAGACATCCAGTGCCAGCAACAAGGGGACACACTTGCACATGACCCCTCCACTGGGCCTCTGAGTGCTGGGGAGGATGCAGTGGCCGCTCCCGCAGTACAGACAGCTGTCCACCTCACAGGAGTGTCCACGAAACCTCAGGGGACACCGACACAGCAGGGAGCCATCAGTGACCTTCTGACATATGCCCTTGTTCTTGCAGTAGCCATCACATGTGCCTGCAGGACAGTTAATACTGTTATCAGCTATCAACCTCTCAGAATGGAAACATGAAGAACACTCTATGAAACCATTTTTAGAACCCGCAGGCATCAAACATGTCAAAGTCTCGAAGAATGACACAATTTCTTTTTTTTAGATCAGTCATCAAACTAATACTGGTGTCCATCTTCTGCAATTCACACAGTTTTGCTGTTTGTGTTGCATTCTGTGGTTGTTTAGAGCAACATATGCGTGAATGTTTCCTCTGCTGTCTCACACAGCTCAATGCTTTGGCACATTATACACACTCACTGTACTGGCATCTGTCCCCCAGGAAACCTGCAAGGCAGGAGCAGCTGGGCTGGTTGCCCAGGGTCACAGAGCAGGATCCCCCACTCAGGCAATACCCCTGGCAAGTATGGGTCTCACACGTGGGACCAGTAAAGCCAACAAGACAGCGGCAGGTCGGCACTCCTGGGGGAGGAGAGCGGCAGGAGGGGGGAGAGATTGGGAAAAACAAAAGAAAGAGTAAAAGAGGTGGGAATTTCTGGTTCAGAAAGTGAAAATCCAGACCAAGATTTTGGTTCAGTTGGATAGTCTATGATTGTAACTCTTTAAACTCAACTGGTTGGTTGAAACCCGCAACCCTGCTCAGCAAATTTTTTCAAGATTATTTCAAAATGCTGGAACAGTGTTGGTTTTGAAAATATCGAATAAAACGGTATAATGTCTGGACACTCTGAAAAATTAGATAGGTGGGTACCTTCGCATCTCCTCATCGGACCCAGATCTAGACTGTTCAGGTTGGGGGGGGGGCAGTTAAAAATTTTGAGTGGGTAACTTTTCACACATTGTACTGTATTACAGTGCGGAGGCAAGTTGTGTCCAGAGAAATAGGTGGGGCACTTGGGCATTTACATATTTTATGTTTGAACTATTTGGGAACTCCACATGCGCTCAGTCAACTCTCTAATCTAGAAAGAAATGATTATTGTTATTAATTACTATTACTGTATGTGTTTCTGGGGACAAAATTTATGTTAGCTCACTGTGTGTGCGACTGAAAAGTGCACTTGGAAAAGCGAAGTTTGAATTGGCCCTTAGCCTTAAGTGAGAACGTGTTCCTGGGGCTTCACCTGTGTGGGAGGTGGTGCAGATCCCCCCATTCTGGCAGTAGTTCTGGCACTGGTCAATCTCGCACCTCTCGCCACGGTAACTGGCCAAGCAGTGACACTTGGGCTTCTTGTGGGCGTTAAGGAAGCAGCTACCACCATTCCAGCACTGCAAGCTGCAGGGCCCAGCAGGAGGAGCTAGAGACATGAGAATCATCGGGGAGATGAAGGATCAACCACTTTAACTTCATACTTAAATAAATGAATTTCTATAAGCATATTATACATATTATAGTAACAGAACATTCTGGAATTCTGGGGACATATAGGAGGCGACGTGCGGCTCAGTGGCTTGGGGCACTGTGCCAGTGAGCAGAAGACTATCAGTTTCAAACCCAGGGTTGGCAGTGCAATATCACCACTTGGCCCCTGAGTAAGGCCTTTAATCCTCAACTACTCCAGGGTCCCTGTGACCCTGCTTTCTCCAAAAAATAAATGTACACTCCTGTGCAAAAAATTGAGCCGGGACAGCAAAGAAATGACAGGAGAGCCAACATTTTGTGCTGAACCCCTCGGTGAGTGCAGCTCAGGCAGCATTTGGTCTGAAAGCCCCTTAAGGCTCCTCGGGATGGGGGGGGGGGGGAGGGAGCATAGGAATGGTACTCACAGGGGGGTGTTATCGTGGGGCTGGACACCACACAGGCACCGTTATCCAGAGTGTGGCCATTGGGGCAGGTGCAGACAGGGCCAGTGGGGCTCAGCAGGCAGAGATTCTCACACCTCCTCCACTCACATGGGTTTGTCACTGGAACACAGGAGCATGTGCTTAGGGGCTTTGGGAACCTCAGACCAAGTAGTACAAAAGACAGAGGAGTGATTCTCACCTTCAGGCTGCTTATGGCGGTGGTACAGCACGACGTCAGTAGCATGGTTAATGCCAGTGGTCAGGTTCTCCATAACGCCCTTGCCAAACTTGTTCACCCGGAAGATAACGTTAGTAATGTAGGTGACACCGTAGATATAATCCTCAAATACATCAATGCTGAAGGGATGAAAGAGCTCTGTATATAAAGAAAAAAGATAGTCAAGTCATCTCATCAAACGTCAGCATTAGAACTGAAAGTGTCAGCAAATCCCCAAGCAGCTTTTAGTAGTCCTGCTCCTTCTGGGTGACACTCAACTATTCTTCAGACCAGTGACAGCCACCACAGGGTCTTGGCCAGAGAGTCGCACGCTGCCGATGATAGAGAGCTTGGCGTCGGCCCAATAGAGGCGCTCGTTGAAGTGATCCACAGCCAGGCCTGTGGGGAAAACAGTGTCTCAGCCTTTAACTTTTAGTCCCTAGTGTTGAGGATGATGACACTACAGGAAAACCTAGAGACTGCTATAGGAAAAGGCAGCTAGAGAAACATATCTGAGGAAACATGGAGATAAACACCTGTTGGCCACTGTATGTTCTCCTGGATCAGCGTGTTTCTCATGGTTCCATCCATAGCTGCAGTTTCTATCTTCGGGTGATTTCCCCAGTTTGCCCAGTACATTGTTCTGTGAAATTTAGTTAAAGGGGAGGTTTCCAGTCATGACACAACTGCGCACAAATTCAGGCACAATTTAAGGGAGTATAAATGAGTATATAAAAAAAGCAAAGAAAATTCCAGTGATCTAATCTAAATCTAGAATTTACTTCTGTAAATATTTCCTGTTCGTTTCTCTGACCTATAATCAACTGGTACAGCTGACCTTTGTGTTTCTCTAAGGAGTCCTTAAACTCTCACCCTCTTGGGGGATCCACCGCAATCACGTAGGGCTTCTCAGTCATGCCTGAGATCAGGGTTTTCCGGTACGACCCACTTATCTGGGCAACTTCAATTACACCCCGAGCTGAATCAGTCCAGTAAATGTTGCCAGCCACCCAGTCCACTGCAATGCCACGTGGCATCTTCAGATCAGGAATCTAGAGACAGGGCAACAAAAACAAATATTTGTCCTGGCCGGTCTCCAGAGATTTGCTTGCAAAGTTGGCTGTAAAACCAAGGTGTGCCAGAAGATGTATTGGACAGATCACCTCCAGATCCACCACACGGGGGTCACTCTGGCTCCTGCTGTGTTGGGCCACAGATGAGATCTTAGTGGAGCTAGGCAGGTCATAGTACGAAATGCGATGGCTGTGCCAGTTTGTCCAGAAGATCTTGTTGGACTTCATATGTAGGTCGATGGCACCTATGCGCACACTGGACTGGCCCTGGAAAGCCTGCTCATACAGCCACATCCCGGGGTCTAGGCTGCGAACCTCATTATCACCACCAATGTAGAGCACCTCTCTGTCGCTGTTCAAACCTGTGGTTGATAAGTAATGTTGAGGGCTGTACAACTCCAGAACAGCAACATACTGGAGGACAGAACCCTTTCAGTTGTTAGGGAACATTACGAGCACCTTCATACGGAGCACTCACTGTCTGCCTTACAGGTGTCGTCGATCTTGCTGAAATACTCATGGCAGCTGCACTTGTATGAGCCCTTGGTGTTCACACATAGGTGAGAGCAGATTCCAAACTGCTCACATTCATTCTTATCTGCACAAAAACCACAAAGGGAACCATATAAACACAAAGGGGACCATATAAGCACAAAGAGAACCAGATAAGCGGAAGGAGAAAAAGAACTAGATAAGTACAAGGAGAACCATATAACCACAAAAGAACACCTAAGGTCATGAGCTATGGGTAATGACTGAAAGAATGAGATCGCGAATACAGGCGGCTGAAATGAGGTTTCTCTGCAGGGTGTCTGGGCTCTCCCTTAGGGATAAGGTAAGAAGTTCGGATATCCGGGACAGTCTCAGAGTAGAACCGCTGCTTCTCCATGTCGAAAGGAGCCAGTTGAGGTGGTTTGGACACCTGGCACAGATGCCTCCTGGGCGGCTACCCAGAGAGGTTTTCCATGCATGTCCTACAGGGAGGAGGCCCCGGGGCAGACCCAGGACACGCTGGAGGGATTATATCTCTCGGCTGGCCTGGGAACGCCTCGGCATCCCCCCCGAAGAGCGGGTAGAGGTAGCCGGGGAGAGGGAGGTCTGGGTATCTCTCCTGAAGCTGCTACCCCCGCGACCTGAACCCCAGACAAGCGGAAGCCAATGGATGGATGGATAGAACAATATAAGCACAAAGAGAACCATATAAGCACAAAAGAGACAGAGCAGCCTGAAGAGCAAATCATGGCTGATCATGCACTCAGGCCTGTATGGATCAGTATTTTTTGGAATATATGTAGCGATGTTAATTAATCATTTAAACGGTTTGGTTGTGTTGCCACCTGCTGTACGGACAGTACCTTTGCAAACTTTATAAAATACAGTAGATTGGTCAGATTTCACAAAACAAACCATTCACATCACAATCAATCTGCTAAATAAAAGGAAAAGTCAATGAAAATGTAGTGTTGTATTACGATTCTTACGATACTTCTGAAATGTGTACTGTGGACACAGTTGTAACCAGGTACGATAAAAAACTATCATATTGCTCACCACTAGTATTGTTACTTTGTAAACTACTCGACTGACTCATAAAATCGGCCATATTTAGATTGGCCAAGTGCCAGTCAAAGCCGATCAGGACAAAAATTGGCAATTTCCAGTCACTAGCCTGCCGATTGGTGCACCTTGAATTAAAATAATTAAAACTAAACAATGATTGCAATCAAAACAAATAAAAATATAAATAAAAATAGTACGGACTATATTTCGATGCACTGACAGATTGGAACTGGAAAGGAATTGCTTTGAGGAAATGATGATGTGAGTGGATCACAGGGTCCTCTGACCTGCGCAGGTGTTGTGCTCTGTCTTCTGGAAGCCTGATTTGCAGGAGCAGAAGGTGTCCGTCCCATTTTGGACGCAGTGCGCCTCATCCCCATCTCCACACCGGGTGGTACCTCTGAGGCAGCCGTTCAGTGTGCTGTCTGTTGTACAGCATAGTATGGAGCAGCAGGTAGAGATCAAGATGGTCTGTGTCAGCAGTAGGTTTAGTCCAGTTAATAGCCTCATAGCTAAGTGAGGTTTTTACAGAAGTTTGTTTATAAAAAACAAAGATCCCACAACCTGTCAACACTGTCATTACATGTGAGTATCATATCATATTATCAGATGAGACCAGTATTGTTACTTCTTCTTTTGGACTGCCTTGTACTGTAAATAGTATTCTTGCAACCTTGTCGACAATTTAAACCAATTTCAATAAACGATTTTTCAGTCACAATGGCAGGATCATGTACACCTGGGTGAGAGAGACCAGCGCGACTAGCAGTGAGCCGTAGAGGCACCAACGCATGGCATTTGCCCGCACCTTTCTTGCAGCCAATCTCATCTGAGCCGTAGTCTTCACAGTCATTGAAGTAGTTGCAGTGCAGGCTGGCACTTATGCATTTGCCGTTGCTGCACAGGAACTTGTCCTTCTCACAGGATGGTGTTGTTGGGGGGGCATCTGAGAAAACACACAGATACCCAAAATCCAAATAAATTCTCCTCTCTTACCTCCCGGTGCTGCGTTGGTTCTTTGCTGACCTCTCAAAGAGACAAACATTTCAGATGCAAGAGAAAAACTCACGACAGTTCAGCTCATCTGTGTTGTCCCCACAGTTGTTGATGCCATCACATCGCTTGCCATTCCACAGGCACACGCGGCCATTGTGGCAGCGGAAGTTCCTGGTAGGTGGGCACTGGAATTTCCCTGATTAGCAGATGGAGATTATGTGAATGCTTCAGTTACCTTGGAGATGGTCTATTGTTAATATGGAGGCCTGACTCACTGCACTCCTCAGGGTCCTCATCAGAATTGTCCCCACAGTCGTCTTCCCCATCGCACCTCCATGCTAAAGGCTTGCACAGCGTGTTGTTGCACTGGAACTCATCTAGAGGACAGTGTCTCACCACTGAGCATAACGAAAAGGCCAAGTATAAGAGAGGAAAGCAGCCAGTCAGAGATCAGGGCTAGTGATAAGGTCATTCTGCCACCATAGGTAAGAGAGATAGATAATACTGCTTTCGTCAAAATGACAGGTTGGGTCAAAGGTCACATTAATCAAAATGACAGGTCTTTGAAGGGTCAAATTTATCAAATATGACAGGTCGGGGGATGGTCATATTTAAAATGCCTTCAGAAATTCATCACACACTGTCTGATATTACATTACAGTTCATAAAAATGCCTGGGGTGAACCTAAAACAAAGGAAGATGACACTTCACGATTCTAATACACATATCACTTCATTTCAGAGTACCGCAATTCACTACATAGCTTCTACTGCAAGAATCCTACACCAACATGCCAATTAAAATCAGGCTCAGCCGACACTTCTAGCTGCAGAAAAAAAATACAATTGTGACCAATTTAAATTCGGCCTCAGTGTCTGCCTTTTAAAACGCAACGCTTTATTCCCAATATATATCTAAATACAAATAGATTTCAAAATGTGTCCGACATATTATGAATGAATGAATGCCATTTATTGTCACTATGCACATGTACAATGAGAATAAAAGCAGCTCCTCCAGTGTAAACATGTATGTAGAACACACAACAAACAATAAGCAAATAGTGCAAAAAGCAGCACATATATTTATGCATACTCTTAAAACAAAAGGCTCCCTATTGAACCTTTAAGGGTTCTATAGCTTGGTACATATATGACACCCTCAAAGGTTCTATATAGAACCATTATAGAGTGTTCAATTAAAAGAAATAGCACCTTTTTGAAGGCAATGGTTCTATTTCCTCTGGTTAGAACCCCTATAGTTCTATATAGCACCCCCCAAGAACCCTTTTTTCTAAATATATACTGCATCAAAGCTTTTTGACTTTGTCAGGAATCTCTATCTAAACTAAATAAATTAAAACAAAATCAAGGTAAGGTATGCCCATACATGTAAGGTAAGATAAGACCAGTTCAGTTTATGTATATAATTCACTCGAGGTATAAATATCACAATCTCCGTGTCCTTTGCAGAATCTACAAGTACAACATTTACACGGTCCGGACCGACCGGGACCTACACACAGTACCTCTCCACAGGCAGCCCCAGCGTACACTCACACTCCATCAGGTAACTAACCCGCTCAGCTACGCGCTCAGCTCCGTGCTCAGCACCGTCAGCCATCACCCTCATAGCACGGGGCTATTCCGACAAATCACACTCATAAGCACACAATTCACTGATGAAACTTCATTTCACTCCCCGCAATAGTCAAAATAAAATAAATAATTAAAATAATAATAATAATAATAACATAAATAATTATGATAATAATAATAATAATAATAATAAATTAATAAATTAAAAATAAAACCCCCCTCTCCCAACATATGGAAATTATTAACAGCGTCACTAGTCGTTGCGTCACCTGGCTCCACCCTAACCACGCCCCAACCCCCGACCTGTCATATTTGATAAATTTGACCCTTTGAACTTCAAAGACCTGTCATTTTGATTAATGTGACCTTTGTGACCTTTGACCCAACCTGTCATTTTGACGAAAGCGGTATTATCTATCTCTTAGGTACAATGTCCTGCTCACAGATATAAAACCCAAACCCAGTAGTTTATTAGTAAATGTGTCCATGCACTCACCCACTCCTCCTTACCTTGGCTGTCACAGTTTCCTTCATCACTTCCATCAATACAGTCAGGATCACCATCGCAGTGCCAGTGGTTAGGAATACAGTGGCCATTCTTGCATTGGAATTGGCTGATGTCACACATAAGATCACAGCCAGTCTGTGGGACATAAACAAATGACAAGGCCGTAGCCTGGAGCCCTTGCTGGCTGTCACCACGTGAATATTGTCCTATGCAGTCTATGTGTCCTATACAGTCTATGAGTCCTGTATAGTCCATGTGTCCTTTGCAGACAGGTAAGGAAATGTGGGTTTCAGGTGAGATAAAAGCTCTGGCTATTCAACCTGATCAAATGTACAGCTGATATCATCAGAGGATTGAATATTACCTCATCTGATCCATCAAAACAGTCTTGGTCGCCATCACACCTCCACCCTGCTGCAATGCAGCGTCTATCAGTGCAGGCAAACTCACTGTGCGAGCACTGGTGTGGAGCTGGTGAGGAGTGGGAGGGAGGGTTATGGTTAGGATTAGGGCTAGAATTAGGGTTAGGCAGGGGACTTCTCTTTATAGTCAGGGGTGAGTTTTTGTTTCTGGGTTCCCACTCAAAAAGTCACTTCACCCCAACCCTAACCTGAACCCTGTCCTGCTGGGTAGATATTCCAGCTCAGCTTTTCCTTTGGTGGTAATACATTGGGGTGAGAAGCCTAACCCCAAATCCCCCAAAATCTTAGTGTTAGAAATGTGGGAAAAGGTCACTTACGGCACTCATCTTCATCTGAGTTGTCCCCACAGTCATTGTCATGGTCACACTGCCAGTGACCTGGGATACAATGGATGTTCTTACAGTGGAACTCATTGGGTGCACAGGTCCTCTCTGAAAGATGGGAACAGAAAAAGGGGACAAAAGTCAAGAGATTGGTGAGAGTTCCCAAAAGCCATAGATCAATCAATGAATGTCACACTGCAGCAACATTTTCAGGATAAATATTAAGCACAATTGAATTATATGAGAGCAAGTGAAGAAAACCTAGAACAGGTTCATCTACTCATGAAGGGCGAGTAGAAAAAACTCATGATGTCCACATGATGTCCTCACCACATTCCTCCTGGAGTTCATCAGATGAGTCCCGACAATCATTATCGCCATCACACTTCCAGTGTGCTGGGATACAGCGGCCAAAATCTTTGCAGAGGAACTCATCCACTGCACAGGCTGTCTCAGCTATGAGCAGATCAGAGGTGAGGGTCAAATAGAAAAAAAAGGGGTAGAGCTACAGAGGGGTGGAGTAAGATATGGGCCCTTACTGCAGTTGACGCTTTCGTCTGAGCCATCTGCGCAGTCCATGTCATGGTCACAGACCCACGTGCGTGGGATACAGACCATGGAAATGGCACACTGGAACTGGTTAGAAGTGCAATTGCGTTCAGCTGTCAGGTCTGGGGGAGAAAGTGGTGAGAGTCACCAGAGAACAGTACCCCAGAGGAGCAGCACTGATGAACTGAAACAGGTTTGACTCACGACAGCCCTCCTCATCCTCGCCCTGCTCGCAGTTGTCTTGACCATCACAGAGAAGGTTTAACGGGATGCAGTGGTTAGTTTGTCTGCACTTGAACTGGCTGGGCAGGCAGACATGGGTGTCTGAAACAGACAGATGTATGATTTAACATGAAATCAGGGAACTGCAGGGAAATTAAACGTATTCTTGAAGAAATAATGTACCGCAGTGGGCCTCATCCGAGTTGTCCAGGCAGTCATTGTCTCCATCACAGAGGTAGGGTCCGTTGATGCAGATTCCATTGCCACACTGGAACTGACCTGGTGAACACTTAAAAACACCTGAAAGGGGATGGACACACATCTAAGTTCTGTCTGTAATACTGGTCGTCTACCTTATACTGTGCATTCATGCACCAGTTCATCCTTAACCTAATCCTCCAGAGACACACAGTCCCTCAGTATTTACTCCCTACATGGGATGCTCTCATTCCTTTTTGGCTTTTCATTTACAAGCATCCCTTACTCACGGCAGTCGGCGGGCTCATCTGATCTGTCTCCACAATCGTCTTCTGTGTCACACTTCCACCAGAAGGGGATGCACTTGCCATTCTTGCAGACAAACTGACAAAATAGTACAGGAGCAAGGAAGAGAGTAAATCAGAGAAGCTCGGAGTCCATGTCTTTTGGAACATCTTACGAACCCGCGGCTGTTCATGAGGCTCCAAGGCTTATAGCACAGTTAACAGTAAGCAAATATGAGGGTGGCCCAGACACTGTCCTGTCCTCCTTGCTTTTTGGCCTCTATATTTTCTAACTCCAGTGACAGTTTGTCTCTGAAATCTCTGAAATGGAGATGAAGCGGACCATTTCGTAGAGCACAGCTTCTGACCTGGCTGGCAGTACAGTTGGACAGACACTGGCGTCCATCGTTGGCAAGGTAGAAGTTGGTGGGGCAGGTACACTTATGGCCCCCACCTGGGGACAGCAGGCACAGGTCAGAGCAGCCACCATTATCTGTCTGGCAGGGGTGGTCGACCACTGAAGAGGAAAGAGCCAAGACAAATTACAGTTAAGTCATAGAGTCAATCAGCCTTGAAACAGTGAGAAACAACATTGATCATTTTCAAGAATAATATTACACTTATCTACCTATACTTGCATACCGAGATGTTGGGTTATGTTTCCAGAAAAATGACCTCAATAAGGAAACAACAAATTAAAAGTACCACATATCTCAGACCTGCTTTTGTGAGAGTACATGTATCAGAGCTGACCTTTAGGCTGTTTGTAGGGATGATATATATGGATGCCTGCTGGCTCATGTAGGGTGCTGACCATCATGCTCTTCTTTGTGCCAAGAGTCTTATGGGCCCTGTTGATGGACTTGGTCTCCCTTTCAGTCCAGTAGATATATTCCTCAAACAAGGTAATGGCAAAGACATGGGGGATGTCCTGGCTCAGCACTGTCAAGGCAAATAAAAGATCCCTTTTACCGTTACGTAACCCTAACCCTAACCCTAAACATTCACCTGAATCTTATTCCACATCATCTCAGCTATACGCGGCTCATGTGTCACAAACTTCAACCTAAAAGAGAGACAGAGTAACATGGCAGACTGGCAGGGAAATGCCAGTTGCACATGGCTGGTAAATAATGACAAAGTCCAGCAGCTGTTGGTTCTGCTCTCGGTTCTTGGACAGTGAGAAGAGTCAGTAAGTCAGAATGGAGACTACGAAGGCTGCTAACCTCTTGTGTTATCTGCTAAATTCTTGCAGACTGCATTGAGACTGTCAGCACCCCTGCCTGCTAGCATTTACTTATAGACCCAATAGCCTGCCCCATCCCCAAGAAGTTTATGTTTCAGCCCCACAGTGTAATTATACCCTTGGGCACCTCCTCTTGCTTCACCTTTGCCTTCCTGGCTCTTTGCACTCCCACAAAGACCCAATAACACACCGCAGCTTGTTCTTCACTCCACACAGTGTAGTACTATAATATAACTTCATTCATTCACAAATTCATATACTCTCAAGGTTTGGTTTTGATCTCAACTTATAAAACCTGAAGGGTGAAAAGAAACCCGAGCACCTCCATATAGTGAGCCAAACAGAAAGCCTACCTGTGTGCCGGTTGCTGCCATCCAGGTTGGCAAACTCTATTTTGTCTTCATGAGCATCAACCCAGTAAAGACGGTCATTGACAAAGTCTAGGGTAAGACCACTGGGCAATGTGATGTGGTCCTGGATAATGGTGCTGCGGTTGCCTCCATCCATGCCCATCCTCCCAATGTGAGGATGGTCGCCCCAGGCAGACCAGTATAAATACCTGTGGTAGAATAGGTTAGTTAGTATGGAGGATCTAATGTATTTACTTGAGTGGTAATTAAGGGAAGCAGTAGTCAGTAAGGGATCACTGAGTAAGAGGGAAGTTCGTACCCATTACGCACGTTGACAGCTATGGCATGTGGTTCTCCCAGCCCAGTGCTAACTAGGACCACCCTGAAGGTGCCATCAAGCTTGGACACCTCAATGGTGCTCCTTCTCTTGTCACACCAGTAGAGGTTTCCTCCCACCCAGTCCACAGCCAATCCATCTGCGCTTCCAGGATAGATGTGGTGGAGAACCTGCTAAGGCAGGGGAGGCCAATCTTAATCAGAAAGGACTGCTGTGTATGCACAGTTTTGCTGCTACTCCCTAATTAGATTACTAATTAGAGGACTGATTGGCCGAAAAGTCCTCACAACCAGGTCTGAACAGCTGATGTAAAGGTTATCCAAAAAGCTGTATACACACTGGCCCTTTTGCAGATAAGATTGGCCACCTCTGCGCTAAGGTATTGGTGAGATTACCACACAAATGGTGGTCACTACTGGACCATCCAAAAGGTAAATATCAGTAGCTAATGTGTCCTTTAATCTGCCATTTGCCACAGGTTAGAAGGCTACCCAGTAAACATCCCTTGGTTATCTGTTATAGACAGACTTCCAACATCAATCACGAGTTCATGGTGTTCATGAACTGCTCTATGAAAATACTGCTGACAGTGTATGACATTGGGATTTCAGAAGAACAACTTGTTGTCTGAAAATATCAGGATAGGCCACTCCATCCAGAGAGATGGAGGGCTTGGCCACACTGACCTGCACATCACTACCACTGAAATGCATGCGTTGGATTGTGCTGCCATGACTGGTAACATCTATCCAGTAGACCATCTGCTGTTCATAGTGGAAGTCCAAAGCCACAGAATTGTCCAAGTCCTGGAAGGTGGGGACTGATGTTAGATCACACCCACAGCCCCTTTGGAAAAATAGCCATGAATAGAAACTCTGACCTGTTTGATCAGAGTGTAGTTGGATCCATCCAGATTGAGCTTCCTCAAAGAGTGACGGTCCACAAATATGAGAAAGGGCTCCTCCGCTGTATGAAGAAGAAAGATAATGAGGAAACCAAGGTAAGTACATGCAACAGATCACAAAACTCATGGTTTGGATCATATCACGGTTTTGAGTCACGGATCAGAACATTTCTCGGATCAGCAAAAAAAAAGAGACAAATATAACTTTGGTTTATATTTAGTTCTAAAACTTAAAGGGTACTTAAAGCAAGGAACTTTTAACATGTGAAGACACCACTGCTTTGTCTGTATCTTCACTGTAACTCTGAATCATACAGGAGTTCATAGTGGACATCGATCACTATCTGTTTCTGTCTTATAATGAGGAGAACATTTATTTTTATTGTGATCTCAACGTAGCAAAAGAAATTCCAGGAGAAAAAAAGTTTTTATTGCTTTCCCACTGAAAATTTATAATCCCCCCTATGTGTTACACATAAGGGGGGGGGGGATTCTCACCAATACTGAGAAATAAATTTACAGTCTAGAATGCATGTCTACTACATGGGCTTCCATAGCATCACAATGTAGTATCAGTGGCAGAAACACTGTATTTCACATTATTATGGTTAATGTTTTGTAATTAATCCACTGTTTATGAGTGCTGAACCATCGGGGGGATCAGTACAGATCATGGATCATCTGTGATCCATTACACCACTACACAGCACCTCTTTGGGAAGAGTTTATAGTTCTGCCCTTATCAGACTGCATTCACCCAGTCTCACCTGAAATTGACTTGCAAGAAGTAGAGTCATTGTGTCTTGGCTCAAAGCCCTCTACACACAAACAGTGGAAGCTGCCGTAGGCATTGATACAGCGCTGAGCACAGGGGTAGGTAGTCCTGCACTCGTCAATGTCCATACATGTTTTCCCATCTTTGTTTAACTGGAAACCAAAATCACACCTACACTGCAGGGAGAGTGAAGGCGTGAAATAGGATGAATCATAGTGGCAGCCACATTATAAGTTTGTCTCTCACACCCATAAATGTTAGACCATAATCAGGATATTGCTTCTGTGTTGTATCCTAACACTGAAGCCCCTACACAGGTTTTACATCTACTCAGTCGTGGCATCCTCATATTCCTCTTACCTTGTATCCGATCTTGAGGTCTTCACACAGTTGTGAGCAGCCACTTAGCATGCTGTTCAGACACTCATTGATGAAACAGTTAAGCTCATCTGAGCCATCACCACAATCGTCATTGTGGTCACACAGCTGCGTCTCATTGACACAGTTTCCATTCTTGCACATGTAGGCAGAGCTGTTGCAAGTTTTTACTGATTCCAGAAAGGGCACAAGTCATTAAGAGGCATTCTCAACAACACTTCACCTACATTTAATGTGTACTTTAGGCCTGGATGACCAGAAGAATTCTGAAGTTACTGCATTTACAGCTCCTGTCTAAAGTCAGTAGTGTTGCGTGATGGAGCCTAACCTGAGTTATTGCAGTGAGGATTTTCAGGTGCTTCATCTGAGTAGTCATGACAGTCATATTTGCCGTCACACTCCAGCTTCTTAGTGGGAAGGCACTGTCCATTGGCACAGTGAAATTCTTCAGGCCCACAGGTGGGGTATTCTGTTTGGGGTTGAGCGGTATGTAAGGGTAGCAGAAGAAGAAGCACCAGAATAGGCACAATTGATAACGTTCATTCTTGCCTGAATCGGAAAATCGTAGATATGCAGAGGCACTCACCGCACTCTGGTGACTCGTCTGAGCCATCTGAACAGTCAATGTCATGGTCACACACAAACTGGCTGGGAATACACTGCCTATTCTGGCACATGAAGGAGTTTCCATCACATGTGCTGCTGAGCACTGAGGTCAAGGGAAGACAACAATAGTCACTATAGATTATCTATCCATCTATCTTTCAACCACTTATCTATTGTGTTGGGAGCTTGGAAGAATCTGTTGCTAGGTTTATCTTTATTTAAGTTATTCAGAATATAAAAGGCAGATGGGGTTGAACTGCTTACTGCACTGGGCTCTGGCGTCCTCATCAGCTCCACCTGGACAGTCTTGGTCTCCGTCACACTTCCAGTGTAGGGGGATACACACATGGGAATCTGGGCAATGGAAAGACTTGGGGCTGCAGGTCCTGTTTCCTGCTAGCAACAATAAGGTAGGCATGGGTACAAGGCTACACAATCAAGATCGTTACACAAAGCAGGCCTGCCATGCATAATTCTTGGGCTTGGGACAAAACTACTTCAAAAGGGTCCCCAAGATGCTCAACCCCTCCCACCTGGGATTTCTCCTGGGCCCTCTCCTGACCCCCCCCCCACCCCTAGGCCCAGTTTTGGGCCAACCTCCCCAGCTGTCCCACCGAGACGGTGGCCTAACAGGTCTACCAGTAAAATGCATCTGTGGGTAGTTCTTGTCTTTAAAACCACGCCCTCAACACACACACACATATTTACAGCTGGTATCACACATAGGTTCTGGGACTCACGGCAACTGATGCCCTCGTCAGTGCCATCTCCACAATCGTCAGCACCATCACACACCCAGTGGTTAGAGATACAGTGATGGTTCCCACATTCAAACTGGGTGGAAGAGCAGAATTTGTCTGGAGGGCAGAAAAAAAACAGGTCAGAGAGGGATTCTGTCTCTGTGCGTTCTCAGTCTTCCTGACACAGGATCAGGGAGGAGCGCAATGGCTCTCACCGCAGTGGTGTTCATCAGCCCCGTTCTCACAGTCATTCTCTCCGTCACATGTCCAGCTTGATGGAATGCAGTGGCCACTGGGGCAGGTGAAGAAGCCTGATGGACATTTCAGCTTCCTTTTGTCTGTTGAGGTCGACGGATGATGATTGATGGGGATCATCATAGAATGGGTGGGGGGGTATATTTAAGCACTACTGGGGTGTTAAAATAATTGCAGCTTTGGCTTATCCATCCATGTGAGCCTGACAGTAAATGCTTATATTATGTATGTGAGTGAAAGAACATATATCTGCAAGTTTTCACCTGGGCAGTTCACCTCATCAGAGTAATCCCCACAGTCATTTGACCCATCACACAACCAAGAAGTCGCATAACAGAGGGTAGTCATGGCACACTTCTGGAATGTAAGGCCCTTCATTCCAAGACGGAAGTAACTGGAGCAGTCAGTGTCGGCTGTAAATAACGAAATCACATGACCGTTAGACAGCAGCGTCACCTATAGTCATTAAGTCAACAGTCACCAGGGATACCTCTGTTTGTAGAACCTACCACAGTTCATCTCATCGCTGGCGTCCTCACAGTCCACCACCTGGTTACAGTGGCTGGCATTGCTGATGCAAGCTCCGCTCCGGCACTGAAATTCATCTTCTGAGCACCGAGTTTCTGAAATACAGACACCATGTACAAGTTTCCAACCTGCATAGGCTTAGATTGGTGAAAATATTCCCATTTTATGTCCCAGCTGAAAGATTTCCTGCCTCCATCAAGGGAATGACTGGCTACTTCTCCAAATAAAAGAAGACCATCAAGGTGGATGAGTTGGTTGTAACTCTTTTTGTATTAGAATTTGATTCGGTTTTGGTTTTGAATATGATTTATGGATTTACGGTATATTCAAAAACATATATAAGAAATTGAGTGTTTGAGTGGGATTCTTTGTTCAACAGCACTTGTGTATTAATTTTATGTTTAAAGCCTGGCAATCCAAGACCTACAAGGTTCTCCAGGAAAAATATTTCTACTAAGAGGAGGGACACTCTTGCACAAGTTTGCATGGAGGACTATAAACGGAATCTCACTGTTGCACGGCAGCTCATCTGAGAGATCCCCGCAGTCATCAACGCCGTTGCACCAAAGGAGATTGCTGATGCAGCGTCCATTTAAGCACCGCCTGAAACCGCTTTTACACCGGCGATTGGCTGCATTTACATGAAAGCAGGATGTGTTGTTGATACCCACACATGTAAAACTATATATAGATAATCACTGTCACATGGGCTTGTGTCAAGGGATGAAGCCCATATCAAATACACACTCTCACACACACATGCATGCACACACCCACACACACACACACACACACCTACACTCAGGCAAAACTCTAATCCCAACAATGACAACCTTAACCCCTACCCAGCAATAACCTGAACTATAAGTAACCAAGCAAAATACAAGTCATTTGCCATTTTTTAGTTTTTTGATTGTAGTCACAGATTTTTATACAACTGAATTTCCCCTTGTCGTGACTGAAAATATGGTCCCCGCAACATCAAAATAACATAAATTTTTTTTGTCATATTGTGGGGATATTTGCTCCTTTTTTTGATTGTAGTCACAGATTTTTATACAACTGAATTTCCCCTTGTCGTGACTGAAAATATGGTCCCCGCAACATCAAAATAACATAAATTTTTTTTGTCATATTGTGGGGATATTTGCTCCTCACAATGTAATGTACATCTGACCCAAACACACACACAAACACACACACACACACACGCACACTCCTTCAAACACTCACTACAGTAGGCCTGCTTCTCATCTGACTTGTCTTTGCAGTGGGACATTCCATCACATGTCAGACTGTAGTTGATACAATCTCCATTCCCACACTCAAACTCATCCACGGTGTTGCACGCAGAGTCTGGAGCTGTAGACACAAATGTTGTTCACAACTGTTTGCTGGGGTTCAGCCAATGCCAGCCCAGCCTAGTGAGATACCGAAGAATGAACAGAAGAGATAAAGATACCTTCTCCTGGTACTCTCACCTGCACAGGTGTTGTCCTCCAGTAGTTTGCGGTTGCCACGGCAGCTGCAATTGACCCGCCCCTCAGGTGTCAACAGACACAGATCCTGACAGCCCCCATTGTTCAATTGGCATGGAGAAGACTTGCCTGTAGGCACAATGCTTCCTGTGATCAGTGCCAGTCAACCTATTAGAAGATACAGGAGGCTGCCAAGGGCACCACCTTCTGAGGTGGTCAGCCAATTTAATTTTGTCTCAGACAGGGGGCCCTGGTGGTGAAGCTTGCTTAGGGTACCACATGGACTTCGATCCAAAGTGGTATGCTGTCTGGAGAAGACACTACCAGGGTCCAGAGTTACTCTGTGCAGACTCCAGGTTATCACAAGCAGATAAAATAAAATACAGATAAGGATGGATGGAAACTCTTACCTGAAAGTTATAGTCTGAGCTTGGATGCTGAATCAGTGAGAGGATCTACTTGACTACATTTATATACATGTATGTGAATGTCTCCCCTGGCAACTTACAGCTGTTGGCATCATTGGTCACAGCGATGATGCCCATTGGCTGATGGAGGATGTCAGAGCGAAGCACCTTCACATCGGCCCCAGTGTATTTGTCAGCCCTGAGCACAGCTTTCTGTGCCCAATCGGTCCAGAATATATGGCCTCCATAGACGGCCAGGGCAAACGGATGGATGGGTTCCTTCTTCAGCACCACCTACAGGGAGGGCAGGAGTGGGACAAGACACCATAACAGTCAAAGAGTTAAGCAGAAATGGCGGGGGGGGGGGGGGTACATACAAAAAGAACCATAGCTGAGGAGAGTGCAAGGACTCACATAGCGATGACTGCCATCATACTCGCACCGCTCGATCCTGTCCAGTCTGGCATCAGAGAAGTAGAGTTTCTCAGTATGGTGTTCGATGGTTAAACCACTAGGCATGCGGATATCGCTGCTGATGATGGCCAGCACATTGCCCCCTGACAGTGATGCCCTCATGATGCTAGGAGATCGCTCATTCCAGTTAGTCCAGAACATTAGACTGGACAATGGAATAAAAAAAGAGATAAAACATGAAACATGCAACCTCAAAAGGCAGATCAGAGAATTTGGTGCAGATGGTGCACATGATGATAATGCTTCAAAACAATGGACAAGCGGGACCCACCCCTGACACTCATCCAGCACTATAGCACGGGGGTGGTCATTTGTTGACATGGTAACCACAATTTCTTGATTAAAGGCATCCCAGCGGTTCTGCTCTACTGAATGTCGAGTGATGGTGGAAGTGGTATAGCTAGTCCAATACAGTGCATCCCAAGACCGGTGATAAGCTAGGCCTTCAACTGACCCCACCTCTGAAAACAGACAGATATTTGGTTATCACCCAGTGCAGTCCTTGTGATGAGGTATTCATTGAAAGACTCTGCAGTCCAAGTTATCACAGAAGGATTACCAATGGGTCATCATGGAAGGGTTACAAATGTATCACCCTAGAAGTGTTACCAACAGGTCATCCCAGAAGGGATACCAATGGGCCATCCAATAAGGGTTACCAACAGGTCATCTCAGAAAGGATACCAACGAGCCATCCAATAAGGGTTACCAAGAGGTCATCCCAGAAGGGATACCAATGGGCCATCCAATAAGGGTTATCAACTGGTTATCCAAGAAGGGATACCAACGGGCCATCCAATAAAGGTTACCAACAGGACATCCCAGAATGGATACCAAAGGGCCATCAAATCAGGGTTACCAACAGGTCATCGCAGAAGGGGTAACCATAAAGGTTGTGTAAATTGTTGGCTTCCCTGTCTGTGCCGCTTTGAGTGTTAGACCAATAGTGACTGTGTAAAGAGAGCAACTTCCATTTTAAAGGAGCTGACGTCTCCCTGATTGAAATGACTCACACACTCACCACAATATGTTTATTTGCACGCTCTATGTGGGTCTGCTGCATCGAAAACATTCTGCACCCTCTAGGGTTGTGGCATGACATAGAATAAACAAGAGTGTGCCACATTAAATATGTGACAGATGGTGTTTGATCTCATTCTTTCCAGACGTCGCCTGAAGTGTGTGGCCACCTTAGGATCTAAGACTTTATGAGACATCCGCTTCTTTTTCTCCTTGCAGCACTGGCTGATGAAGATTATCCCATGGGACATCACACACCGGATTCATTGACCAACTTCTATGTGCTATAGAATATATGTTTTCAAATACTCACTCTCCACTATGACCTTGTGACCAGAGGCATCGTCATTGATCTGCTGGATGTTTCCAAAGTGGATGTCACTGAAGAAGATACGGTTGAAGTCATTGCTACTGCCCCCCCGGAAGTCAAAGGTAAGGGCAATCACATTTTTCATGTGTACAGGGTCCTCTAAAGGGCTAATGGGTGAATCGAAGTTTCTCTCATTCCCTAGGTAGGTACTCTTAAGGGCAGTGCACTCTGAGTAGAGCAGGTAGCCCTCATAGTCTTGGCATCCATGCCCATCCTTTGCCAACATTCCTTGAGCACAGGCACATGTGTGTTGGCCGTTACCACGGTAAAGACACAGCTGCTGGCAACCACCATTGTTGTTTTTGCAGATGTTTGTTCCTAGTTGAAAACAAGATACTAGTTAATCATAGAAGTGAATAAGCAGATAATTTCTCTGGTAATATTTTGAGGTTTAATTTCAGAAGTTTCATAAGACACAATTTTCAATTAAGCATTGATATTTAGCATTCTAGATTTCTGAATATAGAATGAAGGGCATCACAAATTACTTAACAGCATCTGAGTTTTGAGGAACTGCCTGGGTAAAAAAGTTTACCTTGCTGTCTTGTTTTGCTAAAGACCTTGATATCTTTTAGTTGGACCCCAATGTCTGTTCTCAGAGACACCACCTTATTGGCATTATCTTTGTTAGCCCTCTTGATGGAACCGTTGTCATGGGTCCTGACACAAGAAACACTTTCAAGAACAGTCTAATAAAATGTCTATCAAGCCTCCAGGATGGTCTATTTACATAGTAAAGCAGCATGAAGATCAAGATGTACAGTGATCCCCGCCTATAGCGGAAGTTACGTTCCAGACCCATCAGTGATAGATGAAAATCCGTAATATAGAAAGACCATATAAATAAGCTTTTATATAGTTTAAGCCTTAAAATACCCCTCCCACACACTTTAAACACATGTAACCTTATTAAAACACATTTTGTAAATACATATGATATGTGGACGTCGGGCTAAGGATATGAGTAACATAATAATAATAATAATATGTAATGATGTAATGTATATGTATATATATAAACACACATCACAGAGAACTGTGCGTCAGGGAAAAATCCGCGATATAGCGGGGGAGCGATAGCTGAACCGCGATATTGCGGGGGAGCGATAGCTGAACCGCGATATAGCGGGGGAGCGATAGCTGAACCGCGATATAGCGGGGGAGCGATAGCTGAACCGCGATATAGCGGGGATCACTGCAACAATAAAATGGTCATAGCCAAAAAGGCACTCATCTGGAAGGTCTTTTTCTCCATACAGTTTATTTCATTTAAATACATAAGTAATTCCCAGTCAAGAACCAAGTTGTTGTTCAAGGTGTAGTTGAGCAATAGAATGTCCTCCCCTAACAGCCACTTGCAAAATAAAGTCACCTGTCAGTCCAATAAATGTAGCTCCCAAGGATGGAGAGTGAGAACATATCTATGTTGGTGTGTGCCAAAACCACCTCCCTGTTTTCTCCGGTCTCCAGGTTTATGCGCTCTATCTTGTCTGTCCCTGCATCACACCAATATAGCAAGCCCTCCTGCCAAGTAAGAGAGTACAGATTACAAACCCACTTAACTAACAGTAAACTTGCTATGAAAATTCATTGTCTAACATCTATGTATTCATGCCTGGTAGTCAATGGTAAGGCCGTTTGGCCAGCTGATACCAATGTGAACCAGAACATCCCTCTGGGAGCCGTCTAAACGGGACCTCTCAATGCGTGGGTGGTGACCCCACTCTGTCCAAAACAGGTACCTGCACTCACACAATCACACAGAGATTTGGGACAGGGGTCAAAGCTATATTTTCATAACAAGCCCTCAGGCAGCAACCAAAAAGTCAGTAATATCCCCTCCGCCTAAGCCTAACCCTAAGCCTTACCCTTTCTCTGGATGGACCGCAATGGCACGGGGCTTGTCTAGACCATCAGAGATGACCACATAGCGGAAAGACCCGTTTAGCCTGGCCACCTCGATTATATCAAAGCCCTGATCTGTCCAGTAGATATTTCCTAAACAAAGATGGAGACAGTGGGGTTTCTGGCTGTTAGCATCTAGGACATTTGTTTGAAAAACAGTAACCAGAACATTTATACCTTTGGGTTATGAGCCTATCTATGGATATAAAACAACACCGAGCAGCTATGTTAAAAGTCAGATACATAAGTCTATTGTCTCCTGTATTCCAATACCTCACCAAAGTATTCAGTAAGAAAGTATGCACCTGTAAGCTAGCAAAAGTGCATCTGGTACATGCTGACCTGCAATCCAGTCAACAGCAATGCCCTCCACTTGCCCAATACCACTGTTCAAGATGTCTCCTCGCGAGGTCTGGTCTCGCTTAATCCAGCTGATGGTGCTCAGGCCCATATCAACCCAGTAGATAGTGTCACTCTCTGTGGGACACAAAGAGTCAACTAGTGCTGGACAGGTGATGTGGAAAGACAGGTATGCTTTGGCTCACCAGCATGGAAGTCAATGCCGACTCCCAAGAAGACGCCTGACACGGGCATCAGCGCATCGGACTTATCGGAAGGCTCCAAAGGAATTCCCCGAATGGTCTCCTGCACTGAATATAACAGGAAGGAACCCACTCCTGCGGACAAATGAAGAACCACGGTAACACTTTCTATGAATGCCAGGTCTCTAAGAATCGATGAACACATTCATGACACATTATAATGTATTTATAAAGCATTATAAACATAAAACATCATAACACATTATAGCCATGCATATTTATTATGTATGCTTTATGAAGCTCTCAACTATAATGCAATATGGTTAACATCATAATGCAGTACATAGCATTCTTAACTCTTAAATTGACTATTATAATGCTTTATGAAAGTCTCTATAGTGCATTATAGAAGAAAGCTTCATTGGAGCTTATGAAGTATTATAATCAACACTATATGCCTTATGGGTGTCAGTAGAAGAAATTGTAATACTTTATTAATTCTTATACCGACTATTGTAAAGCATTATGTAGGTATACATAGATGACAAGTGGACAGGGTGCAACGTAACAGTGGTACAGAGGGGTGGTACACATGCACTATAGATGGCAGTTTTCAGTAAAGAATAGTGAGATGCTGATACACAGAGCTCATACCTCCGCAGGTCTCCTGGTCCCTCTCCAGGCTGTAGCCGGCCATACACACGCAGGACCTGCTGCTGGCCGAAGTGGGCAGGCACAGCTGGGAGCAGTTTCCATTGTTTTTGCTACACATGTTACTACCTGGGAACAACATTTAGGCTTTGCTACTGTTGCTGGCAGAGGTACTGAACAAACACTGGGGTTCAAGATGCAGAGATGGCGTTTCCTACCCTTCTGCACAGTCACATTGTAGATCTTCATGTGCATTATAGAGACGGAGCCATTCCTCAAGACCTTCCAGCTGCCTCCATCTTTCTTGTCACATGTTCCAATCTGTCCTCTAACTTGGTCAGCCCACCATAGCTTACTTCCTACACAAACATGTTGTAATCAAACAGGTCTAGTGGTAGGTCAAGAGTGCCGCTTTTCATAATACAATTAAACTGAAGGCAAAGAATGCACCATTTAACCAGTCTGTCAAATTTACATTATTCTTTCTAATTAAGCTGTAGGCAGACACTACACGCTATACTCACTGTTTGTTCCTTCACTCTCTATATTTATTCCCAGTAAAAAGAAAAAAAAGCCCGTAAATTAATTGTAAACATACGATAAAATGCATATTCTGTACCAGGGGGGCAAATTAAGAAAACAGAACAATCACTGAGGAATGAATCAGATAAGAGCAAGACCATGAGATATGCCCAGATACAGTAGGCTCATTCTAACCCTCACCCATAATGGCTAATGCTGTCGCTTTGGTTAGCTTTCCCTTGGCCTTTTCCAGGACCTCTAGATCACTGCCATCCAGTCTGCAGCGGTTGATGGTGCCGTTTTCTGAACTGATCCAGTATAAGTGCTCATCATCAAAGTCAATAGATAGACCTGTGAGAGATGGACGCGAGAGAGGTTTCAGCTGATTAGTTCTCTGGTAACACTTCATTGAGGGGGCAAAAATAATACAGTATTTTGCTCTTACTCATGTATTAATGAATCTTTTATCTCAAGCAGTTACCATATTTGTTACGATATCTGTTAATTCTGTAAACCTTTGTGAACTATGGAAGAAACTACTCACGGAACAAGTACCGTAATGAAGTGTCATAATGATCTCGTTTATTCATCATTGATGATTCAAGACACTACTATATTTGTTCATGATTTGTACTTCAGCAGTAACTGAGTTACTTCTAAGCATTTGTGCTCCATCCAGTAAAGTGTTACCATGATCTCCTAATGCTGACACAGATGTTGTATTGAAGACACATCCTCACCCACTGGGCCTTTCTGACTGGTCAACAGAACTCTGTGGTTCCTGCCATCCATGTCTGCAATGCTGATGTTGTCTCCATCTGTCCAGTACAATTTCCTATTCAAAACATCCTGTTATGATGCCACGTTTAGTCTTTATAGAACCACATTCCTGACCAGTAGACTCTATTCAATCCATTAATATGAAACAGTAACATATATCTTAGTGATCCATCAGTCACCCAGGATTCTAAAGAACTGTGGATCTTCAAGTGTCACTAACCCAAGCTGGGGGTGCAGTGTTAGCTGTTGGGGCTTGTCCAGGCCCTCAATAATGCCCTTTTTGAAGGAGCCATCCAGTCGTGCCACATTGATTTGCTTCCTGTTGTTGTCATTACTGGTCCAGAACAGGTTCCGGGAGACCCAGTCCACTGCCAGTCCATGAACACTGGGCAGGTCTGTTTGGAGTCATATGTACAGCATCTGTCAAATATCTGTCTCTTATCAGAAGTATGACTCAGGGTCACTGCTCGGGACAGAACAGGGCTTATTTCAAAGTTCATGCTCAAATAATTGTTCAGAAGAATTCAGGTCTACAGCTGCAAAATATGTACAAACTATGGACTAACTTATAAATCCTAGATCAGCAGAATACAGTACCAGCAGATGTCACAGTCTGGAGCCCTGTGCCATTGATGAAGGCCATCTTAATGGTCTCTCTTTGCACATCAGACCAGTAGATACGGTTTTCAGAAGCATCATAGTCCACGACTGTGAAGGATGGCGCCGTGAAGGAATTGATGTAGTTGAAGTATGGGTTTTCTAGGTCCACTCCCCGAATTTCAGTCTGTCCTGCATACAGGAGGAACTGGCGAGATTCTGTGAAAGAAAATGACCACCAATTATCCAATAATCCAATAAAACAACAGCATGCCAGCAGCTGTCGTGTGCTATCAGTGACTAACACTAAAAGAGTCTTTTATGAAAACCCACAATCAGGCTCAAACCACAGTACAAATAATTCTTACACTCATGGAGTGCTTGATTAAGAAATGCTATTATACTATGCAATGAAGAAAATAATGTCTGGCAATAGAAAAAAATCTAAAGATAAAGCACACACTCTACAACCCACTGAAAATGGTCCTGTGACCCATTTTTTTGGGTCACAACCCACCAACTGAGAAATACTGCTTAAAGTGTAGCACCTCCTAACTTACCATAGGAGTAGCACCTCCTAACTTACCATAGCATGTGCGCTTATCAGAGTGGAGCTTCATGAGGTGGGGGCAAGCACAAGAGAAGCTCTGGTTGTAGTTGATGAGGCAGAGGTGAGAACAGGAGCCCCGACCACCATGACCTGCACAAGGGTTTGGTGCTGAGGGGGAGGCAGACAATATGGAAGTCAGAGAATGGAGAGAGAGAGAGAGAGAGAGAGAGAGAGAGAAAGAAAGAAAGAAAGATTGTTGAAAACTGCTGTTCATCCACAAGGCCAGATGAAAATGTTGTTTATTGACAAGGGCAGAAATGTCTGTGAAATTAAGGAACAAATCAATGGAAATATATCTTTCTTTAGAAATCTAAATTGACAAGGATATGCTAGTACACAGTATAACACTACATGAGGATGTTTATGGTGATATAAAGAATCAGATATCATAATCTATAAAGCACCTCTCCTGTGACCAATGACTGCTTTGACTGTGTGTTTATGTGTGCTATACCCCAAGTCTGCCAGGAGGGGGACGTACACTTGCGGGCTGTGTGTTTATGTGTGCCATACCCAGGGGTTGTCTGGAGGGGTGGTACACATGCAGGTCAAAGGACTGCGTGCCGCTTCTCTGTACCACCGTTACGTTGCGCCCTGTCCACTTGTTAGCCTTAGCCAGAGTATTAGTGTGCCAGTCTGTCCAGTAGATGTCGCTGCCGTACAAAGTGATAGCAAAAGGATGGGAAATGAACTCATGGCCCCGCAGAACCTCGATGAGCCCAGAGCCGTCATACTTCGCAGAATAAATGGCGTCTGACCTGCAGCGAGGGCAGGCAAGGGAGTAAGGCTCAGTACATTCCTAAGTCTGCAGTGAAGGGTAGATTATGAACCTGCAACAGGGGCAAGGATTACAGAGCAGGCCACAGAGCTCACATGATGTCACCTACCGAGCATCGATCCACAGGACACGGAGCTCCTCATAGTCTACAGCGAGTCCATTGGGCCAGCCTCCCCTGCCTGTCTCCCTGTAGATAGTGTGCCGACCCTCCCCGCTCATTGAGGCTGCTTCGATTCTGGGCATCGCAGCATCCCAGTCAGTCCAGAAGAGGATACTGAGATGAGGAAAAGTGAACAGAGGTGTACAGAGTAGAAGGAAAAAAATTTAAATATTCCTGCGGTAACAGCAGGAATGGAGATTATCTTTGTGGTATTCCTACAGGAATGGTAATAAAATGCATGCTACCACTGTGGTATTGGAAATGAAATTGTTCGTATATGTGTATCCTTATGTCTGTTGTGTTAATTATAAGTAACTAAGTTACAACTGAAGTACAAACCATAAACAAGTAGCTACTTGAGACAAAAGATGCGTCATGATTCATTAATGATAAGCAAACATGAGATGGGTATTTCCCTTGTGTTATCCATCAGCAGGTTCCTAGTAGCTCCTTCAGTGGTTCACAAAGGTTTACAGAATTAACAGATACAGCAACAAATGTAGCAACTGCTTGGGATAAAACATGTGGGGCCGCTTTGCGGGGACATTCATTCATGATGAACGAACACGAGATCAGTATGTAACTAATTGATACATAAGTAAAGCATAATACTACTATTATTTGTGCCCCCCCCCAAGTAAAGTGTTACTGAAATATTCAAAGGCAAATATAGACACCGTACTGTTGGTGTGTTGATAAACATGGGGATGGGTGGGGACAGTTGTCATGCATGCGGCGATGGGGTAGGGATGCTTTTGGTACACATGAGCTGCGCTGGACTAATATAATACCATTGCAATCCATGAACTAATGCAAGGACTATGTTGGTTCTTGTTCAAATAGCAACCACAAACAACACCACCAATGCTCCAATCCAAACTTCCATACACCCATGTCTTCTGGGAGGGGATTCTCCTGGCTCAGTTTACCCGAATCTGGGATCCAGGGCAATAGCACGAGGGTGATCCACTCCTCCAGCCATCAATGTGGTCCTCATGGAGCCATCCAGCTTAGCCACCTCGATCTGATTCAGTTTGCTTTCCACCCAGTAGATGTTGTCGGCGATCCAGTCGATCGCCAGGCCCTCCGTAGTGGCCAAGCCATACTGGATCACAACCTCGATGCCAGTGATGCCTGAGAGGCACAGGCACAAGAAGTGGACAGGTGAGGTTGAAGGATATGGAGTCCCAAGGAGGTGACAATCTAAGTGTAATGTTTTATACACTGACAGTACCCACTTACACACATGCCAGCAAAGGTTTTCCAGAAACCCTTAATTACTGATCACAT
The DNA here is from genome assembly GCA_025773925.1 of Cryptomyrus ogoouensis. Lineage (NCBI taxonomy): Eukaryota > Metazoa > Chordata > Actinopteri > Osteoglossiformes > Mormyridae > Cryptomyrus > Cryptomyrus ogoouensis. The sequence goes on along the minus strand of JAOYFF010000039.1, from coordinate 1,216,751 downwards.
TTAAACATCATAATTTATCTTTGGCTTCTAAGTAACAGAAGAGTAAATTTTAAAGATGATTTTGTTGTCACACTGTTGTGTAAAAAATTGCAATGTGTTCAGTGTCCATTAATTAAATGTGTCAAGGTGAATTGTCAAGGAATGAATGCAGGGTGTCAGCATCTACCCAGAGAAACTCCCATCTACTCCTGCTGTAATAAAGCACTTATCAATAAATTGCTTATACAATTACTTTTTTGCCAAAGCCATCTTTGTGTTTTAGCACCTGCCTCTCTCCCTGTTCAGCAAAATGCAATCTCTGCACATTTTCTCTGTACATTTAATCTCTAACATTTCTGTGAGTGAACATTTTCTTCACCCACAGAAATGATAGGATGTCAGGAAGGACTCACCGCCATTCTCAGACCACTTGCTACGGTAGATCTTGTCTTCCAACACATCTGTCCAGTAGAGGGTGCTCTGGCTGAAATGGAAATCCAGAGCGATGGTGTTGCTGAGTTTGGGGACTAGCAGGTTGTACTTGCCCCCGTAGAGGTCAATGCGTCGGATTTCATGCCGGTTGGAGAATATGATAAAGGGCTGAAAAGGATCTGGGGAGAGAGAAGATCAAATAAGAGCAGAATGTCCCTACAAAGTAATAAAAACCTGTTATTTTGACCTTTTGGGGACATGTTTTCGATCCCCACAAAGGGATTGAAAAAATAATTCTTGAATTAAATTTTGCACATGCTGGGAAAGATGGCTTTTATACATGCAGGGATGAGGGGGGCAGATTATTAGTCTGTACCTCTCATGAGAGTCTATGAGATCAGTCTGCCCGGCATCCCCCCATAGACCAAATAATAAGAGAAGCACACAAACCCCTTCATTTGGCTACAATCACAATCCCTTGTTATCTCACCCTGTCACCTGCTTCACACTTTCTTCTCAGTGCTGCCCCCCAGTGCTCACCAGTGCTCCTGCAGGTCTCCAAGTCAGCCTCCAGGGCCCAACCCTCGTAGCAGGAGCACTTCACGCTGAACTTGTGCTGCTCACAGCGCTGGCTGCACCTCAAGTGCTTGGCGCAGAGGCTCTGAATGTGGCAGGTCTTGTTATCTGAGCCTAGCTCCATGCCCAGGGGGCAGGTGCAGATGATGCCCTCATCGGCAGCCGCAGTGCAGTTATGGCTGCATCCGCCATTGGCCACAGAGCACAAGTCTGCAGGAAGATGGGGTCAGGAAGATGGACGCAGTGGTCACATGTCAATTGCAGTCAGGTGTCTAAACCTAACTCTAACCCTAATCTTAACCCAGATGGTCTGGGGGGCTGTGGTGTGCAGAATCTCACCACAGAGCACCTCGTCAGACCCGTCAGGGCAGTCGTCAACACCGTCGCACAATTTCTCAGCTGGCAGACAAATGGAGCTGTTGTTGGCGCAGGCGTGGTGGTAGTCCTCACAGGCTCCTTGCTTGCAGTCTTCCTCATCAGAGCCATCCTGACAGTCTCTGTCCCCATCACACACCCAGGCTGCCCGGATGCAGGCCGCTGCAGGAGGGACACAGTGACCGTCCGGAAGTACCTTTCATCCACATCAGATATACGAAGACATCATCCGCTTCCTGTTTGTAAGACTGCGTCCACACGGCAAACCGCTCAGCGGTGGACCACTGGGTGCTCGCAAAAGGTGCTGGATGGGTGAACATTTCGTCATGAAAGAACACTTGCCATAAGAATAATTGTAAAGTATTTTTCAGCTTCAAAGAAAATGAGTAATATTGTTGATTTACAGCAAAAAAGGCACCTGCTCCCTTACTGTTGGACTGTTGGACCGAGAAGTGCGTTTATAAGTACATGTACTTTAGTTTCATTAGCTAAATATGCCTACTAAAGCCAATCTGGCATTCCCGTCTCTGCACTTATACAGCTCTGAGCGGAATTTGTCTGAATAAAGTCTCAATATGATTTTACGTGACATTAAATAATTTGGGGTACTGGGACACTGCACTCCTCCATGTTGCTAAGAGGTTTGGGTTCCAAGTCGCCAAATCCACCTGTCACAAACTGAAGATTATATCTGATTGGAAGCGATTTGCGAAAGGTAAAGGCAAAAACGGGGTGCCGGTTGGCGGCCGAGGCGGCATTGGGAAATGGAAAGCGGCGCTGCTCTCCCCATTGACATGGGGACACAACCTTACAGATATGCTCTCTGAGTCAAGCGGAGTTGAAAAGAAGGTGAAAAAAACCCACTGGGTAACTGGTGACAACCTTTGCCTTCAGCATTTTAGAGAAAGAGAAGAAGACGAAATTTTCCTGACCAGTGTCCCTGCAGCGGAATTGGTTGGCAGGGTCGCACTTGGGCGTGACACCATTGCAGTAATTCTCGTCACTGAGGTCCATGCAGTCCATGTCTCCGTCACAGCGCCATTGAATGGGGATGCACTGGCCGCCAGCATGGCACTGGAAATTGACTGCGTCACACCAGCTAAGGGGGAGAATGGCTGCAGATGGGGTGGGGGGGGTTATTGTGTATCCAAGTATGGCAACCAGACTCATGCCATTAACCAAGATTTTATTAGACGTGCTGCCAAAATGGCTGTCACTTCAGGGAATGTGCGCAGTTATCTGTCTCACTGTTTACATAACAGTATGTGCATTTCCTCCTTGAAAGCCTCATTATCAGATCATTCAGGTAATACTGACACAATTAATAAGACAACAGCATGACCAACAGCACAGGTGGCATGAGGGCCAATAGATCCTATTTTGGGGCATTTATCAGAGACAACAGTACATGCTGGCCCTGTTCACAGCTGGTATTAACATGCGTCCTGGGTGATCCGATCACAACTGGACAGCGCTAAATACGTCCGTTCACACCTGGCATTAACATGCGTCTCTGCATGCGTCTCGACTGACCGCTTGTAATCGGATCTCACTTTCCCACAACATATTTAAATAGGCATGTAAATCACTTCTGCATGCAGAATCTGCTGAACACTAAAATATGGAGAAGAGGAAATCAAAATCTATTGGCGCATTTCAAGGTAACCAAACCGCCTAAGATGTCGGTAATGAATGCCATAATACTCAAAATGAAGTAGATAATCTATAAATACAAAAATGAATAAATAAATATTTCAACAATTAATGTGTCATGCGCTGCATTCCTGCCCTCATTCTTTCCCTATTAATCTGTCTCACCTCTCGTTTCAGCCCTTGTGTGACACAGGAACTTTATCATGAAATACAGTTTGAATTTTTTAAGTAATCATATTTGCATTTTGTGAAATATTAGATAATAATAATGACTGTCTAATGAAAATCACAACATTATTACGAAATGCAATTTAAAGATTATATTTAGAAGACGTATGAACAGACATTTCTACCTACATGTAAGACATTTCTACCTACATGTAAGACATTTCTACGTTCATGTAATTTTTACCGGCACGGTTCACCAATATTAATAAAGTGTGGAGCAGCTTTGGCATAAATAAGGGGGCTTTACCAAAGTGCACATTAAATATGATTTGTACAAATTCCAAACCTTCTTTAATAAATCACTTCTTACGCAATATTTTTTTTCCCGAATTTGCACAGAACATTAACAACGTGCACTTTCGACAAGGTTTCCATGCAAATGGGTCACGACAGTCCAATATTCAACCAACTTTATGTGCACTTCCTGGGATTTGAACCCACAATTTCGGTGTTATTACACCAAGGCTCTACATGTTGAGCTGCAACACTGGAGCGAGTAAATGCCATAGTTGTTCAAAATACCACCATATACCTTAAAGAAATTCAAGAATGAATTATTTAGGAGAACTGAATAGTCAAACATTCGCATTGAATAGTCGAATCTGATTCAACTAACAAAATTCCGAGTAGAGTACAGCCCTATCAGAGATACTTATCATGGCAGAGCTCTGAATAAAACCGTCCGCATCATAATGTAGATTCAGATACTGTAAGTGAGCATGCCTGTGTTGGAATGGGAGAAACAATCCTCAAGATTGTTGAAAATAATCCATGTCTTAGTATTTAAAAAATGTTCACGAATCAGTTTAGAAAAACTGTGAAGGGAAACATCATACTCAGGGAACCCTATTCCTGTATTAAACACAATGGCCCAGATGTAATTGTAGATATAAATACTGAGTTCATTGTTCCCAGCCATCTACTATCATCTCTGGGACAGAAAGGAGCACATTCAGATAAACTATTGGTCTGTATTACTTAAAGATGCAGATTTGAAAGCAGGACAGGTTCACATCCCAGGATGAACCTAACCCTAACCCAAACCCTGTAGTGAAGCTGCACAGCAAAGTAAATAATCCTAGGGTTTTTATGTCACTGGTTAACCTGACGGCCTACAGGAGGCAGCACTCACACAAACTCTGCGAGGAGCAGTTGGCGTTGTCCTCGTCACTGTAGTCCCCACAGTCATTATCCCTGTCACAGGTCCAGTCCTTAGGGATGCAGCGGCCGCTATCGCACTTGAACTGGGTACTGACGCAGGAGTGGCTGCAGCCGACCTCGTCGCTGTTATCCCCGCAGTCATTATCTGCAGCAGCACAGACGCAGTCAGACTCTCCACTATAGCTCAGACTCTGCACCATCACGACTGCTGTTCATGGAGAAAGTTTATGCTCCCTCGGGTGCAAAAGCCACAGATGGGCTACGATTCATTTCTGGAATGAAGACCTCATGAAATGTGACAGCTTTATCGTGAAAACCATATGGTAAAATCATGGGGACTGTAGGAAATGAGGGATCTGTAATGGGAGGGAGAGTCAGGTGACCAAAGTGAGGTGACCAAGGCTTGATGTGTCTCAGCTGTCTCTCATTTCCAGAAATATGTGCCGGTCTTTTCTCACACCTCATTCATAACCAGTTGGTGTGTCACTGAACAATATCCAGGTCTAGGCTGAGGGGAGAGTGTGCATTGTGGTCTGGATGCTCATGGCTGTGAGGGTAGGATGAATTTAGAGATGCTCCTCAGGGGAAGTAGAGGAGAGTATACCACACACTCACCATGGTCACATTGCCACTGGACACTGATGCAGCGGCCATTGCGGCATGTGAACTCAGTGATGGGGGAACAGGTTGGAAAAACTGGAGAGACAAGATGCACACAAGAGAGTTTACTCACTACACATATCTGGCAACGTGCATCGATCACATGGTCCTGCTGGCATTGTCTAATCACATCAGTACAGCTTGTATCATTCATTCATCTGTAAACAACCATGTGACAATATGAAAAATGTGAAGTATCAAGGAGCTCATTCATGATAAGAGAGTGATCTTCGTGATAAGAGACTGCTCTTCATGATAAGCTAATGATCTCACTGCCTCATGTGTCATATACTGGACAGGCGGCTGGTAAGTACTTCACTCACCACAGTCATGTTCATCAGAACGGTCCCCACAGTCATCTTCCAGATCACAGATCCAGGAGTTTGGGATGCATTGGCCCGTGGAGCAGGAGAACTGCTTAGGAGGGCATGTCTGTGCTATGGAAGCAAGAGGAGGACTGTCACATGTCACACTGAGACCAATAGCAGAACGTGAAACAGGAACACATGAGCATGTAGAAACCTCAAACCCTCTCTAATCCCTATCATCAATGACTCATCCACCCCTAAACCTAACCCTAACCCTACCCCTAACCCTAAACTTAATCCTGAACCGTAATCCTCCAGCACTAGTTAAAAGATCACTTATGGAGGCTGATAAATGTGAATGAAACTCCTCTGTCTCACTGGTATTAGTCAACTCCTGAGCTCTCGTGATGATACCACGTGCTTCTATTGTCTGATTGAGGACTGTGCCATCTGGAATAAAAAAGATAAGCCCATGTCTGGCTTAATTAAAAGCTGAGTTTCCAGATCTTTTGATTCTGGAGTTGCACCGTCTTTGTGTTGTGTTTCTCTTTCTGAGGCACAGCAGCATTGTGGGCCCATTAAACCCCTGTGTGATAGGGGTGCAGCACAGTGTTTTAGCTGTGTAACCACATTCCCTGTGAGAGATCTCGCGCAGTTGCGTGTGGAATGTAAGTGTCCCTCTCCACTGCCTGTATCAGCATTCTGAGTTATTAACCGGAAAGGTGCAGTCAGCTGTGAGTGAGGTTTGAAATATCAGTTGGAATCATGGATTTTATGCTGAAGGTTTTGCTTGGGGAAATGTTTTTTAGTACCTAGCAATTAAGCAACATACTGAATGTGGCATCTGTTTGAGCCAAACTGTGTAAGATGGTGCAGAATGTGCAGAGGTTCAGAGGTTGTGGCGTGGACTTCCATGGCGAGAAGACACTGCAGCTGTGCCATAGTATCATTCCCAAACACCAGTCCTTTACATGACCACCGGACCTGTGTGTTTTTTCCCCACATTTTCCTGATATACATTATTTGGCTGTCTCTTCCTTTCATTGGCTGTCTCTTCCTTTCATTGGCTGTCTCTTCCTTTCATTGCTCCCCCTGTTTTATTAAACCTACCTACACTCCTGTGCCCCAGTAAATCCCAGTGTGTGTCTATTCCCCGCCCTGCCTGGTGGAGGTGCTACAGCACCTCACTACCATCGAAATTAAATCCAATGGCAGGAAAAATTTAATAAAATAAGTAGCATTACAGTCACTCTAAGGCACAATGTGTAATATTTACAAAGAATTTGTACCAGAGCAGGTGATGTTGGACTCATCATCGTGGTCTGTGCAGTCACTGTGCCCATCACACACCCAATGCACTGGGATGCAGTAATTATCCTGACACCTGAAACCGTCCTCGGGGCAGGAGTGATTGGCTGGGATGGGATGGAGAGAAGAAGTAAAATTTCAGAGGAGGCATATGAAAACAAACAAGTACAAACACACAGGGATTTGGGTAACCCTAACTGTAACCTTATCCCTAATCCTAACACTAACCCTAACCCTAACCCTAATCCCTAACCTACAGTCTCATGCCAACTACATCTCCTGTGTTTGTTAGATATAGTAATGGTCTGGGCCCACTGCACAGCACAGACACACAACAACAGACATCCCACCTCTCTCCTGCTAACTGACAGCAGCTTCTTCACACCCGCGTATGATGCACAATGTCTCGGAAATCTGTCGTTCTGCTATACAAGTGAAATTGCTGTGGTAAGCAGTACGTACCATTCAAGTCTAGCCTGCACCCCCCACATTTGACCCTCATTCACATCCTGAAATAAATATGGGGTACAGAGCCGTGACATTTGCTGGGAGACTTGCGGCCGCTCTATAACAAACACCGCAGAGATGAAAGTCCTCAATCCCAAACAGCAGAGGCTGTTAGAAACCATTTGTAGTGTGTCAATGTCTGGGGAGGGGGGAGACTCACAGCAGAGCTTGGGGTCCTCGTCACTGTTGTCCATGCAGTCATTTGCCCCGTCACACTTCCAGACCTCAGGGATGCAATGCTTGTTGCTGCACATAAACTGCAACGGCTGGCATTGCTGATGGTGCCTGCTGAGGTGGTTGGCTGGGAGGGAGGAGATGAAATGAATGAGGGGGCTTGCTGTGCTTATTTCTGTTTAAATAGCAAACGGCTCATAAAGCTGTGCACGTCAACACGTAATTCTGCAGGCACGCTTTAGTACACAGTATGTAGCCGGGTAGGTAAGTCACAACAGTTGGAACATTTGGTTCACATGTAGTAGTCAATATGACAGTATATCATGATATAATTCAAGTCATCATTTCTTTACTTGAAGGGTCCATTTTTGCTTAAAATTACCTTAGAATTGCCCTTAAGCAGATTTAGAACATGAAAATGGTGACAAATTGAATAGAGCACAAACTGAAATCTAATTTCAATAAATTATTCAAATTAAGTGTTTTTGTTTTAGGGCATTAGGGCATAGGACACTAGAAAACGCCAAAAGTACATTTTGCTGCCGGGTTTCTTCTCTGTCGACCTCGCTATTCACACCAAGGGGTGGGTTTGACATTGCAGGTGGAGCTCACCCATTCTATAATGAAAAATAAAATGCTGTGTCCCGATTTGAACAAATCCGGGATGTGATTTGTCCAAATTTTCTTCAGATTGAAAGTGGAAACCCTAATTGCTGCAGTTTGTGGTTCTAAGTTGCGTTCTGTATGTTCTACGGGACTGCAATGTTTCAAGTGATTAAATAATGAATTATAAGCTTATCGTGGGCCAGCACTCTTGAATCCATGACATTCCTTGTTCCCTGCTGTAGAAAATGGCTGACTATCACACCCATGCCTTTGCTCCGATGCTCCAGCTCTCTCTCTCGAGTATTAGTCAGAGCTCTGTGCTTACTTTTTGTATTTCCCTCATTAAAGGTTTCCTTCATTTTCTCTCACCATTTAACTGAGGTACCCTGAGCAAGGTACTGCCCCCAAGCACTGCTCCCTGGGCGCTGAATTAGCTGCCCCTTGCTATGTCACATTGTCACATATGGGTTAAATGCAGAGAACACATTTCATTGTTGTGTGGTGCGTTGTGTCAACAATGACAATTACGCATTAAATTCACTAAATTCTAATTCTAAAATTCTAACTGGTTACCTTCTCTGTTTGTTATTTTCCAACCTCTTTGAATGTTTTAGTGCTCCTTCCATGATTAACCTCATGTCATTCACCTGTTTGGCTACCTGTTAGCTTAATGGTTAGCTTAATGGTACCCACTGCCAACACTGCCAACTGTTTTACTCTTTACCCGCTTTCTGTAGCTCCTGCTGCCTCCCAGTGCTGCCTGCATGACCATTATTTTTAGAGGTCCTGGTGGCTGCAGTCCATCTGAGCCCAGTTCCCGCTTCTTGGCTTCTCCTCTACCCTGGACTCACCTGTGCAGCTCACGTTGTCCTTGTTAAGCAGCTGGTCATCTGCACAGGCACAGTGACGACCGCCTGGGACAGCCAGGCACAGGACACTGCAGCCACCATTGCTGGCATGGCAAGCATTGGAGCCTGGGAAAGAGGAACAATCAGAGGAGTGATTAAAGATGAGGATCAGTAACCGAACGGGGGTTTCTGCTTCATAACTGATCGTGCAGGAGGACGCCTGAGCCAGGACCTAGACCCACTGCATTAACTATTAAAATGGAGGGTTGGCTGGTGCAGAGCAAATGGGAATAGCTTAGCTACATTCATACCTTGCTGCAGCTGTGCATCGTACATGTGGATCTGAAAAATGGGTCGTCGCTCATTATGCAGCAAAGTCACCTCCTTGCTCTTCTGGTCCAACCTGTAGATGTTGCCGCTGTGGTACTCATTCCAGAACAGGAAGTCTCCGTGGTGACACAGGCCAATGGCATGGTTGAGCTTCTCTCCCTCATACACCGTCTGGTCAAATAGGGGAAACCGTGGCGGTGAGGATTTCTTACCACTAAGTAAAAGCCACATATTGGGTGGGACATTGTCATCTTCCATAATAATGAATGGCCTGAGCACTGCATACCTTGCGTGTTGTGCTGTTGAGGTAGATCATCTCAATCCGGTCATGGTAGGCATCTACCCAGTAAAGGAGGCCCTGTGTTATGTCCAGACTCAGGCCATTTAGCCGTGCGTCCTTTTTGTTAGTGAAAAGGATGTTCCGGTTGGTTCCATCCATCCAGGCCCTCTCAATCTTTCCCACAATGCTTGCTTTTGGGACCTCTTCCCAAGCTGTCCAGTACATCCACCTGTAAGGAGTAGCCAGTGTCTGTCAGTTCTGGAATCTTCACACTTGACGGTCTTTGCATAGGCAGACAGTAGCCAGGAGTAAAGTTCTAACATTGTCACAAGAAACAGAATGTGTTTGTTTCTGGGATGAAAACAGACCGGCTGAACTCAAGCACACCCTGAAATAAGAGTCTGCATGAACAGAGGATAATCCATCCCCAACACTTTGTCTCTGGGTCTTTCGGATCGGGCAGTTTTATCAGCTGAAGCCTAATGAAATAATCAGCGCAGTAGAAGAGGCAAACAGTGCAAAGATGATGTCATTCCATGGCTGCGTTTTGCCTGCCTTACCTGTAATTAAACCCCGTATTGCCCGATACCCTGACGTCTGCGCCTTTGTCTCCGTTCTGTCCCCGCTCGGCACGACAATATTATTGAAATGTATTAATGGTTTATTATTAATATTAAATATTAAAATAATAAGAAATCTTTATTTTAAAATGTATTTTATTATATAATAATTACTGTTACTGTCTATCATTGTCAATGTATTTTTACTCTCTAAATATATGTATTCAGCTAGTGTAAACATGCACGATGCTATCACAGCTAATGCGAGGCTGAGACTGTAGCTTAACCCTTTGTTTCCGCTGAGAGACATGCGGCGTGACTCATTTCCCAGCGCATACAAGTTCTTAGGTCGGCGTTTACGGTTTGACTTCTGAGATTCAGATCGAGCTCTAGGTAATTTTTTTTTTC
>JAOYFF010000039.1:1182988-1198169 GCA_025773925.1 Cryptomyrus ogoouensis | reverse complement strand
AGTGTGTAAGGAGCATGCACTGATACAGTGTGTAAGGAGCATGCACTGATTACAGTGTGTAAGGAGCATGCACTGATTACAGTGCTTTGCTGCACCCACCACACGACAGACCTCCTCAGGGATGAGAACCTGAGTACAGTCATGTGGCAGGAGATACCTCAGCACAACACTAGTCCGAAAGCACCTGTGTGAGTTTTTTGCCAGTGGCTAGAGTGCCAATCCTGCCACCAACCCTCCCAGTTCATCCTTATAGGGCAGGATGTAGGTTAACGTCATACCCAGGACAAAGCATTTGCAGGTCAAGGGTCTAACAGAGTAGAATCACACCAGGCATCTGGCATCCATACCGCCCGATATTCACTGTTTCTTTTTTTTTGTTACAGTGTACTATGTGTGATACTGTTATTATCTGTGTGGCCTCACACCCCAGAACTGTGGATTCGACTGTGGACTCTCTGTGGAGTTTGCAGGTTTACATGTGTGTGTAAACATTTCCTGAGTGATGCCCTGGAATACCATCCAGGGTCTCTCAAGGCTCAAGATCAATCATAAACTGTGTTGAGTATGTCTTCTGGTATAATGGGGGAATTTGTGCCAAAGCTATATTTGCCTTAACCAAAAACAATATTTGTTCCTGTTTTCCCAGCAGAAACTTGTGGGAAGGTTCTGGGGGCAGCCACAGGTCAAAATACAGGGTCACACATAAACACAAGTATGCCATAGCAGTATTTTTAATCTTATTTATTTCTGTTCCACAATAATTTTCCATCCATCCATCCATCTTTCTACCTACCCAACCTTGAATCGCTTATCTTGGCCAAGGTCTTGGGGTAATTAATTTCCTAATCCAAAAACTCTAAAATCATCAACAAAATAATGATAACAAACATATGAATCTTGTGGAAACACTTCCTCCAAGTCAGTTTGAATTTCGACAAAAAAAAGCAAAAAAAAAACACACTGCTCATATGAATGAAATGTTGGCATTAATTAAAATAAACTCTGAGTTTCTTTGAGGAGCCACATGGTGCAGACTAAGAGTTGTACTTACAAGTCTCTGGTGCCTCGTCAGAGCCATCAGGACAGTCCTTGTCACCATCACAGAGCCAGCTCCTTGAGATGCAGGTCACCTGGTCCTTACACATAAACTGTCTGCTGTTACATGTCCTGGGGGCTGAAAGAGAGACACCGCAGTGATTGGTCAAGTCCTTTGACACAGTTACTGGTTGAGTTCTTTGATACAGTGATTTGCACGTCTCTCAGTACAATTACTGGTTGTGTCCTTTGACATAGTTGCCGGCCAAGTCCGTTGACACAGTTACTAGTTGAGTCCTTTGACACCATGAATGGTTGAGTCCTTGGATATTTTTCAATACCAAGAACACTGAGATCGCAGCTGTGGTCTCAGCAAGAGCAGTCTTGTTAATTAACTTGCCTCCTAAGAGTGGCCTTGTTTGGCAAGAATGCATCCGATGCAGGACAAGAACGATATCCAGGGATTTTTACTGTTTTCTCTACTTCTGTTCTTAGTATTGCAACTGTGACCATTGTTTTGTTGTTTTGTTTATGTTCTGCCCGAAAATCTACATATGAATGTTTGCACGAATGTTTTACAGTAGTATGTTCTTTGTACAAAACCTTTATAGGTGAGGCCCTACGTCCCTGAACTGCGGTTCTAGGAAAGTTCCTGATGCAGTAGCAGCTGACCACTTCCCTTATATTTACCTTTGCAACTTTATTATTTGATCTTTATGTTTTAAAAAGCACCATTAAACTTAATATTTTTTCTCGTAAGCACTACTTCACTTTGTGACGTTCTCCTTTAAAATGAAACATCACATGGTTATTTTTGTAAACTGTGTATTTCTTACCAAAGCATTTATCAGAAATACAGTTGGAAGACGGAAGAAATATGTATGTTCGTGTTAATTTAAGTTTTGTGCTGCTGCTCCTAAAATTTTCAGTAAGGAGCATCAGTGCTACTAGTGGAAAAAGTTAGTGTGGAGTCCAGTGACCTGAAGAAAGGCTTAACTCACTGAAAGCAAGCCTATGCAACATGCCCTGTGATCCTTTAAAACAAATGTGGGAAAAAAGAAGTGAATTCTGGAGATCAAAATAACAAATATAATGTATGTATGAACAAAAGGAGAGAAGAGGACGAGGACTGTCTGTAAGTCCTGTGCCAGATCCTTCAGCACCAGGGAATTCCCTGCTGCAGTTACTAAGATTAAAATGCTAGTTAAGACTAAGTTACCAGGTAAGATTATATGCTATTTAACAGCTTCCTTCCTTCAAGTTAAGCTAAGTTCCTTTTTAGATGTTCCAATTGCTCCCCATCTAGCTCACTTTATGGTTTATTCCCATATTTTTGTCTGCCAAAATTGAAATGATCATTTGTATATAAATTTTTCAAAATATACAAAGATAAATCATTAAATCTAGCTACCTGCAAAGGTTTTTTATTTTTTAACTACACCATTTTTGCTGATGTTAAGCTGACCAGCAAATACAAAGACAACACAATTATAAATAAATTAGTACTGCTTACCATCAGTAGCTGTGACAGGAGACATAATCTTCAAAGTCTGTAATGCATCCATAAAAATCACCACCCCTAACACCACTTTTGTGGTGAAAGCAAACATGCTTAATCAAAATGATGACAGTCGAAATGTAAAAATTGCTGGAACCGTTTAAACTTCTGAGAGATGAAACACTTAGTGGCCTGCTATTCAGAATAAGGTAGACAAACAGCATGAGCAGCCTGGCTCCGTTAGGAAGGAGACAGACAGACTCATTCAGCCTGAGGAGGCTGCCACGTGTCTTGGTAAATACACAGGTTACTAACAGACAGCACTGAATTCAAAATGAAACAACATTTGAGACATTTCAGTACATCTCTTAGATATTTTTGATTCCTTTACTGGAGTTGCAAATGTTTGCAGGGAACAAACATACGACCCCCCCGCTGCTAATCAGTAATTAGTTACTGATTAGCTGGGGGATGGACCAAAGCTCTGGGCCGAAGCATGACATCTTAGCTGTCCAAGTGTGCAAACCAGCGCACTGCCACTGCCACCCATCCGCAAAAAGCAGCTCCAGTGCTACCAGTCTGTCCTCTCAGGACCTGGGCAGCAGCTCCAGTGCTTCCAGTCTGTCCTTTCAGGACCTGGCCAGCAGCTCCAGTGCTTCCAGTGTGTCCTTTCAGGAACTGGCCAGCAGCTCCAGTGCTTAAAGCTGGCTGAAGGGAGACCAGGCACTAATGGAGATTTGGGGAAAATAATAAGAATGATATGATAACGCCTTAAACTATGATGCAATTAATTAGTTTACCGACGCAAATTCTATTTCCAGCTGGGTGTTTGAGCTGACATAACGTTTTCAAAATTAGCAATAAACTTTTTTGAATGCTAACTATAGGTTACTTGTTAAATCAGTGTTTCATTCCAAGTCTACTAAGACCGCAGATGTTTGTTAATGTCTTACAACGTACGCAGCTAGTCTAATAATAACGAATATACATGTTAGGAAAATGAGTGCTGTAGTATTTTATTCTAAGTCCTAAATTACATGAACACATAAAACAAGTAATTCATGATACAGTAAATATCCAGTAGCATGGTTAAGGTATTATGCAGGACACCAGTGGTGTTGGGCAGGCAGTAAGGGCAATGATGTCTGTCATTGTACACACTTTGGAGGAGTCACAGACGAGGTCAGCATCTGCACCAAGGATGCCTTCAGCTGTAACAGGCACACAGAACCAAGCATCTGCTTCTGCCAGGCCTGAAATGAGTTCCAGTGTACCAGTCCAGCAAGAGATGTGCACGTCACAGTAGTTTACTTAGAGGGTAATGATGGATCACATGTTATCTGATGACTTCAGAATTTGTTTCTGCTTCAATTGTTCCCAAGATCCTTTCCAGGGTTGTTCAGAAAAGGTGGACCTCTGCGTGGAGAACGCAGGTTATCTACACATACAAAATGTATAAATAAAACAGTCAGCCTTACATTCTGTGCACTTTTTTAAAAATTCTGCATAATAGAATATATAATATATACTGTATAATACATATTTAATACATTAGAAGTTTGTGATATTTTGTGCCGTTACAGAAACAGTTATGACACGATACAAGCATTTAAACCATTTTCTGAAATCATACCAGAAAATTCTATGAGTGATGTTTTGGAAGTGGCTTTGTAAAGTTGCCGTGCTTGACAGCTGATGCATACAAACTAGTGTTTACAAAGTGAACCACAAATAGTAACCAATCGAGTAACTAGGAATGATGAATGTTGTCCGTGGCATCTGTAGATCAGGTCAAAGTAATATGCTTAGTAATATGCATAAGTATGATTACAAAGGTGCCAGGTATTTTAGACAATAGGATCATCAACAGATGGCTTTTGTTATTTAGCGGAAGCACTTACAACACGCTCCTCAAAAGCAGGATAAAACGGTGTCATTTAAAGCTTATAATATATGTATATTAATTGTACTTCTTAAAATGAATTTATAACATTTTAACACGCAGGATTGTGAATTACATATTTTCACAGGTAGGACTGGTCATAGAAAACTACAAATTACCCCTCTAGAGTCAGACGGGTAAAGCAGCTAAAAATGACGACAAATGCAGGCAAAATCGTTTTGTATGTAGCTCTATTGCAGGAGGCGATGGACCTGAGTCCTCTTCCCCCTGATGCCCAACAGTTTGCAAAAATGGGCAAAAAACCGGCAAGTGATGTGGGGTGTCTGTGCCTCCTTAGCTGTTAGCATCTCATGTGGACAGCTGTGAAATAAGTAACCTAGTCTTTAAATTGGAGTAGTTGAAGTTTTGTGGTGTTTTGTTATATATGGCCCATGTATGAATCAATAAAACATACTAAGAATCAGCATTATTTAATGTGTGTTCAGGGTAACAGCCTTGAACATGACGTTTCCTGTGAGACTCCAGTTGCATTAGAAAGCACTGAGGTAAAAGCCTCATTACTATTATTTTATATAGAGTTTATATTTTTCATGTAGTTAACATAAAATATATTGACTTGCAAACACTTCGTTTTTTCTGACTGGGTTAAAATTTTCACACATAACAAATAATTCCCTATTCTCTCATTAAGAACAAACAGTAATAAAATATGTCCTGAGTACCTTACTAACAAAAATTTGTAATGATCAGAAAGTGTGTTGCTCTGATATCTAGTGTGATATTGTGTTTTGCCCAGAATAATAGTCCTGTACAGTGCCCAATTTGCTTAAAGGACTTTGCCACTGATAAAATAGAGATACATGAAGGTTTTTTTGGTGCAGGATGAGTTGTATGTAATGTTGTACATAATGTAATGTATTCCAACTCTAATGTATTCCAACTCTATTGTATTCCAATATAATATACACATTTATGGGATGTACTACAGCAGTGGTGTAGTTATTTTCTACCAGAACATTTTCAACCACTTTGCAGTAATCATACTTTGTAATTGAAATGTTATGAAAACTGTAAATTATAATAAACTATAAAATGTTTTTTCTTTTCTTTAGAATCAGCTCAAGAACTGAGAAAGCTTTCGAAGTCCTGGGCAGGCTGGGAAATTCAGCCAAAGGAACTTAAAATGGAGTTCAACACCAGCTCTATGCCCAAAGCCCCAACCTGCTTTGAGACACTTCAGCTTCCAGGCCACTACACTGATTTTCCTTCATTTCAGACAGATATTCAAACCTGCTTAAATTCAGTAATGTACGAATTTGGGTTAGTCTAAATTTAAAGTTCAGGTTTGTTAAGCAGAAGTATGCAATATTGTATCCATATTGTTGACCAGTATTTATAAATATTCTGATCAAAGAGTTCTGTTTAATTGGTTAAATATGAAGAAGGGAACTTCTGTTGTCAGACTGGTGCTTTCCGTTAAGGGTTGAGACATATAAACTTTGTATTTATACTGATTGTTCTACTATTTTTTTTACCTATCAGCTGAAATTAAAATAATCCCAGTCTGAATTCGCCGATGTATAATTGAGAGTGTTTGACAGGCAAATCCTCACCTTCATCACATTTTTTTTCTCAAATCACGAGGCATTGTCAAGTCCTCCAGCTTCTTTATTATAACAGTTTCCCATGACTACCATGAGTGTTTTTACTGTTTTCTGTTTGCTATAATCCAGTTAAAGCTCTTAAACTCAGTAACATGCTGTTTCTATTCTTTGGTAAAACAGGGTAACGCCTACACTGCAGTACAGTTAAACAGGAAATTCTTACATTGCATACACCAATATTATGTTTAATTCTCACAACTGGGAGGCCACAGCTAGGGGAAAAAACATCCTTAGCTTGTTTAATCTCATAGTACACTCTATTATAAAAGAGACTGGACAAAGTTCAGTGTTGCCTGATAAATGTCTACACCATAACAGTCTGAAGGACCTAGTGGGTCAATGTACGCTCTCAGTCGATTCAGCTGATCTTAGTAAGTGGAAACCTTAGTTCTGGTACAGTCTCACCATAGTTAGCATGCAGATCAATTTCCAGGCTACCTTCCCAGTCAATGTGGGGGATGTGCAACTCCTCATATGACATGAACAATTATCCTTTTTTAATGACATGAATACATGCAGTACACTATCAACTTTTTTGAGCTTATCTGTGAGTATATCTGGCAGAGTTTAATGCCTGCTGACCTCCAAAGCGATCTGGGATGAGATTCTGCATTTGGCCAACTTCCCACAGTTGGTTAGCAGTCATGTTTCCCTCTGACCGTAAGGGCTGATCATCCCAACCACCTCGGAAGGCATCAAGGCTTGTCTGAAGCCAAGGGATGGAGATGTAATGGCAGCGGAACAGGACCACACTGTCAGAGGTGTCCAGATTCCCCTGTCCCTCCAAATCATGAAGGAGATTATAAAAGGTCCAGGTGACACCAATCCATTCATCTCGCCACAGCCTTTCAATTCTAGCATGAACAGTTTTTTTTGCTACCTTGCTTCTTCCCTTGGTTTATACATTCATTCACAGAATAATACTATACTTTAGTTAAACTGAAAAGTGTCTGAAAATCACATTCTTAAAGAAATTCTACTTCTGTGATGAAGTACATAAGTGTTTCCATATTCACTGCACTGTAGACTCATAAAAATTCTTGGATACCAAAAATTGAAGTTTGCCGATCAGAAACAGTAGGACAAAAACAGAGAACACTCCCCAAGGCAAACAGGTGAGGCTATACAGAGGATGACAGCAGCTTGCACATGTTTTTAGATAAGGAATGACAACACCAGTACCAGTGTGGAGACTTTGTTAATATAGTGTTTTGTTTATGAATAAAGAGAGAAAGAGATGAGTGTGAAAGTCTCAGTGTGACTGAAAAAAGTTGGTTGGGGTTTTGTAGCATAGCCCAATAAAGCCATATGGCCAGTTTCCAGTGTAATGTATTAATTACCCTCACAGAAAATACACCAAGTCACTGGCAAAATCTTTTCAGGTCACAGTGACATATCAATGAATGTTCTTTGCAAAGAACATGTCCTTTAAAAAGAACTCCTGTGTCTCAGAGACTTTTTTTACATAAAGTTTTGTTTATATTTGTACTTTTAATTGTGCACACTTTTTCCAGCTATGTAGATGTCCTTTCCTGTTCCTCGTAGTGTGAACATCAGCCTGGCAACATCCACATGCTCAGTCCCCCCGAACCCTAGAAATAAAATGCAACAAACAGTTGAATATAAAAAGCTATTCTGACCTGTCTACACTGGTACACAGTAAACTAATCTAACCGCAGTGGAAAGTCATACTGCTGCAAAGCTTGGTTGAAAAATTTGTGTGGTAGAGGCCAAATTGTTGTTTGCAGTTCCACGATACATGATCTAAATAACAGAACATGATAACCTTTCATTGGTAGCAACAAAATTACTTTGTGATAGTTACAACAATCAAACGAACATTTTAGGATAACAACAAAACAGATGTTCACAGAGCCTCTCCAAGATCTATGTTCGTAGCAATAGCTAAGGTATAAAAGTAAAACATTGTGACAACATAATATAAATAAAAAAAAGACTTTTAAGTTCGTTGTCGCAGTAATTTTGTATTAAACCGGCTACAATGGAATCAAACTAGAGTCAAATGAAACGCATTGTTTTTACCATATCATTACTGCTAGCGTGGCTAATTTATGTACATCAGCACAATTTTTATCAAATCGTCACATTTATTCAAAACACAACTCATCGGCCCTTTCAGACTACTGTCGATCTTCCAATATAAAGTCCTGCTCTAGCACCTTCATCTTCTTCAGCATTTTTTACTGGAAGGCCAGGATTGGTTGTTACTTTATCTGCAGCTTTCTGATTGGCTAGAAAATGAATTCCTCTGATTGGTGGCTATGTGTGCAAATATTTCTCTGCAAAACGCTAGGCAAGTTAGTGTCAAAATGATTTGTGTGTGCAAGTGTGAATTTGCACTTCTAGGTTACTTTTTGCAAGAGCGCTTGGATTTCTGTACGCAGTTTCGAGATTTGCAGTACAGGTTTTGAGCTTGAAAACCATTCTCTTTGTAAAAAAAAATATTTTTATGAAAATGTTTGATTCCGCATTTACATAAAATATTGACGTGTATTTGCAAAATGTTTTTCCATGTTTCTTCTTTAAAATGTCCAGGTGTTTCATGGAGTCCATAATGCCATGTATCCTAACGAGGTTTCCAGGGTCGTTGGAGGAGAAACAGCCCCACGACATCACAGAACTTCCACCATATTTTACAGTTGGGATAAGGTTCTTTTCATTATAGCCATCTATCTTTTGACACCAAACTCACCTTTAATGTTTATTGCCAAAAAGCTCAATTTTTGTTTCATCAGACCTGACAGAAAAGGCTTTTTGGAATAATTTCCAAATAATCTGTTAGCATGAAGATGTCGTGTGATGGTGGTTTTGGAGACGTGGCAACCCCAAGATTTCACTTTGTCTTGTAATTCTCCAGCAGTGATCCTTGGGGATTTTTTTGCTTCTCTTACGATCCTCCTCATTGTACATGAGGGCAAAATAAACTTGGGTCTTCTTCCAGGCAAGTTTATAATAGTTGCAGTTGATGTCCACTTAATATTATTACCCTAACAGTAGAAATGGGCATTTTAAGGCGAGTAGCTATTTTTAAATACCCATTCCCTGACTTATGAAGGTCTACACACTTCTCCCTCATTTGGTTTGTATGTTCTCGTCTTTCCCATGTTGATGGATGACTAAGGGAATTTGACCTCTGCATCACCTCATGTTGGTACCCCAGTTAATCAGGAAGTCATGGATTACAGCCTGAACATTCCAACACACTCCAATCAACTCAAAGATGTACAATTTACATGGGAAATGTGCTTCAGTTACATTGTGTTCACTATCATTTCCAGGGGTGCCAATAATTGTGGCACATATGTTTTTGATTAAAAATAATTACTTCTTGGTGACAATGACACCCATTTCCACAGTGACACTGGCCGCATTTGATATCCTGGTAATGCTGTTCTGTGAAACAAGGATTCAGACAAGCATTGACAAACACACACACAATATGGAGCTATTGTGCAGTTTTGAGCCTGGACTGGTCATTCCACGCTGCGGGATGTTTGTGTGGCTTTCATCTGCTGTGTCCTTGAGGGCACTGATACAAAACACTCATCTATCCATAATCGTAAATTACACGGTAACTGGGTTTATGGAGACTGAACCACACTGAAGCAGTGAATCAGACAGTGCATGCACACTTTCTGCTTTTTAACTTTTTCTTCCTTGCTGTATTGAAGGTACTAGTAATACAGTTGGTTCGCTGGTATAAAGTCTGGAGGAGAGAGGATGGTGGATACTGAGTAGATCTTACTCAAGGTACCACAGATATTTCCGGAATAGTGGCCGGATACATTACAGACAAGGATTTTTGCTCTAACAGACAAGCAGTAACTTAAGTTTTGATGGTGCCCCACCCTTAAAAAGCAAGTCCAATGATGGGACACACCAAAATATGTCCACTGAGCTACCAGTAGCAGCACACTG
The DNA here is from genome assembly GCA_025773925.1 of Cryptomyrus ogoouensis. NCBI lineage: Eukaryota > Metazoa > Chordata > Actinopteri > Osteoglossiformes > Mormyridae > Cryptomyrus > Cryptomyrus ogoouensis. The sequence continues at coordinate 1,188,130 of JAOYFF010000039.1, read as the reverse complement.
CATGGCAACTTCATAGGACAAGGGTCAACCCAGACACCCGGCCTAATTCACACACCGACCTCTTAAATTCATTTTGTTCCAAAGTCTATGCCGACTTCATGCCCTCATGTAGTGTTTCCTATAAGGGAGATGTTGCTGTTTGTCATCAAATTCATTATGGTAAATTACCTCACCTAATGCTCCGAGATGTTCAGCTTAATTATGGAAAACGATCTTTGCATGCATGAATTACCAGACTGCACATTGAGTTTATATACTAATTTACTGAAGATGTTGGACTTTAATATGTGACATACATCAGTACTAGTGCTTCTTGAAGAATTTATTTCTACAAAGAAATCTTTTTTCGGATACAAAACTGATAAAAGGTACAAAATGTAGGTGAAACATACTTAACTTTTACTTTTGTATATACAAAAGTTTGTAAATATCCTGCAAAAACCTCATAAAAGGGCTGTAATAAAATAATCTGTCCACAAATCGCTTCAGTTTCATCTCCACATTGAGTCAGTTAAAAATACATGAGCTGCCAGACACTGGCTCTGTTGAGCTGACCCGTTATAATCTGGTACAATTAACCATCTCCAGCTACCCCAGCCACACCCAGTGACAAACCAGAAATTAATAGGATGACCGTAGCATCAAAAATCCAGGAAGCTCCATAACCAGTGGCGTACACTTCCACGGCTTGCTGGTGACAGGGAACTTGGCTGGGAGCTTGGGCCAGCTGCATGCCTGACCAGCAGGAGGTGCTGTCACAGCTGCTTACAGCCCAAGACCATTTTCCACATTGTTCCCGACTGTACTGCACGCTGCCAGTCTTCAGAAAGGAAAACTGGGTCATGGCTTTGGTGTCAAAGACAGAAATGGTTCTGTGTGTGTTTGAGTGCGCCGAAAAACACTGAATTTGATGAGACGGATAATGAAGTTGGTGCAGTTATATAAAAAAAAATTTTTTTTAAATGTTGAAGATGCTTCAGGGTGCCGGAGAACAAAAAGTAGATAACAAATGAGAAACAATTGAGGTATTTCAGCTAATTATAAACACCTTAAATAAAGCAGTAGAGATTAACTTTTATGTGTAATGAACTTGTCCAGCAAGGCCAGTGGCCCTATTCCCCTGGGGGTTCCCAAGCGGTCATGAAGTCTAGGTGATACAGATGGTTGTTGTGGAAGTGATGGCAAGTCGTATAGGTCCTCCTGGAGACAGTGACCCCACTCAGGAAGCCCTCCCATGTTTCACAACAGCTTCCTTTTCAGGATCTCCCAAACCATCCGCCTCCGGAAATAGGGCATATGTTTCTGCGAGGGAAAACGAAAGCAGCAGACCAAAGCATTGCAGTAAGCACGGGAATGACTATTCATACACCATCCTGGCAACCTCACTGAGCATGCTCACCTGTGTGAACGTGATTGGCCTGTCTTTGGTGATGTACTCGGCATATTTGCATGTAAACATCCCACAGTCGCTGCCGTTCATCTGCTGGGGAATCTCCTACCACAGCATAAAGCCTCACGTCAGAAGCCATTGAAAAAACCATTAAAGGCAATTAGGTAGCCTTCAACCCCCATGAAGCTGTGCTCACGTTCCCATAAAACACTTACGTTACGCTTCTTGCTCTCTAGGACCCAGGAGGAGGTACCCAGCTGCTGGCCTTTCTTATCGTGGCTCTCCTGCTCTAGGTACTTCCTGTGAAGGGCAGGAAACAAGGATCAGCCGATAGAGCCGCACAGAGAAACATGGGTCCACACATCATCAGGGCGACAGATCCCCAAACCCAGACACTCACAGAAGGATCTTGCAGGCCTCATCATTGCTGCCACCCATGGAATCAAAGTAAGTGATGCTCTTTTTCCGGAAATCTACCACCTGGCAAAGTCAGGACAGATTTTCTTTTGAAAAGATTGAATGGCACCCTAAAACATTTCCATAACAAAGGCAACATTTTAGCTGCAGTATTTCAGGTCACTGCACGAGATGCTTCTGGAAGTTTGGTCTCTCCTACATACAGATAAGCACCAGTGAACCCCCAAGTGGATGGGGACCAGCAGGATGTCTGAGGAGAAGATGTCCACTTTCTTGGTCCAGCGTCGCACCGTGGAGAAGCCAGAGCTGCGCAGCTTTGGGTAGAAGAAGGTGTTGAAGGTATAGACTGACGGCAGGTGTGGCTGTCTGCTTCGCTCCACCAGCAGATTCATGTAGAAATTGATAACCTAAAGATGTGAAAAGGGGGAGATGGGTCTGGAGCTCCACCTGTGGACAGTGTATATAAACACACTCCAAGTCCAGGGCCGTCTCTACCCTATCAATGCCGCCTCACTTTGTTCATCCTGAGCTCGGGGCTGTCTCTATACTATCGATGCCCAAGTGAGGCTCACCGACTCCGCCTCATCTAGTCGTTCAACCCGAAGACAGGGCCATCTTATGCTGTTGATGCCTCACCTCGTCATTCAGCCAGTTGAGGTGGCTGAGTGTCTGCAGGTCCTTACGGGTGATCGTGAGCCGGAAACCTTCACTGAGAACTTCATCGAGGCTGCCCCCTCTGAGGGCCCTGCTGATCTCCAACTCCATGGCCTGTAAAAACGCGCACCATGCATGCTGCAAATCCTGCATGGAATCAGAGAGTCTTCCTGCGCCCAGTCACTTGACTCACCTCTGTCAGTTCGGGGAATTCTGCTTCCACCTGGCCTGCCTTGGCCTCCTGGACAATGGGAGCCAGGGGGATCTCCTTCTCTAGAGGGACCCGTACCTGCAGCTCCACACCCCAGGGAGCCACATGACTCTCGTCCGACAGACGCTGGGGAACGAGAGAAGAGAGGTTCTGCTCAGTCTATACACCAGGAGGAGAGCAGTGATGTTGTGCTTGGAGAGCTAAAGTTCTCATCCATATACAGTATAGGCAGCGACCATTATGAATGGCTGTCAAACATCAACACTTAAAGGACTTTTCTACAGCACCAGGTACTGTACTTCGGGCACAAAAACATTCGGTACTTTCCCTTTTCCATTGATTTCTGTTCAGGTACCAGTGCCAAAAGTACCAAATCAGTGGGAGCACTTTTTTGGTATTTTTGGGGTATTTTGAAGCTTTCATTGTCGACAGGTTATGCAAATAACCTGCCTCGCAAAACACAAAAAAACATCCACCATCCTCAAAAAGCATAGTTATGAACTCAGAATGCGACAAATTAAGGAAAAGAAAAAAAAGAAAAGTAATGGATGTGTGAACAAATGAAGACACCCAAGTTTTCAATGCAATCTGATCAGAATCACAGATTCAATGAAATGTGGAGGGCATAATGAAAGATGCGGAATTTTCTGCAGGGTATTAGAAAATAGTTCAAATATCACAGCGTGATTTTCATGCAATAAATATTGGGGTATTTATAAAGCAGAAAAAGAGCTCAAAAATTCTCACAAACCCGACTAGGAATGATCTAAGTAGCAAGGATGAGAATGATTTTACCACTACGGGGTGCATGCAGGGCTCATGCAAAAGCAGTGGAGAGAAACTTTAAACCGACTTTTTAAATGTATACTAGCTAATCCTGAAAAGAAGCAATCAGTAAAATGACCAAGTTTTATTTCCTATGACCGAATAAAAATGTTTTAGTGCTATAATGTCCAGAGAGTATGAAAAAGCCAGATCTCAAACCAGCTACCCCTCTCCCTGTCATATGAGATTGGCATGTACACGACATGCGATGTTGCTATTTTTACTGCATAACGGCCAGCCCTACATACTATAGCCAATTTTTTTAATTCAGTACAAAATACCCCGCTCATGCTGTGATGTCATTCAGCCCCAGTATCAGTTTTTACACCAGCGGAAAACCTATACAAGTATTGAACTTTCAGTACGAAAACTACGGTAACTGGTATAAACGCCCTTAGATGCCACGTTAAAGAAGTGCAGGAGTAAAGTAACCAATGGCAACGTTTCCTCCAAAAGAACTGATGCTTTTCTTCCTTATTTCAGGTATAAGAAGCAATGGGAAATTACAAAAGTGAATTCCAGATTAGTCTAACACTGGTGACAGACTAAACTGCAAAGACTTGATGGATTCTAAAGCTACAGACCATCCAGGCCCTCAGACAGAATAGCCAGAGTTAAACGGCACCCACCTGTTTTAAGAGGCGCGCAGTAAGGGCTTCCTGTTCCTCGATCAGTCTCCGCCGCTCTCGGGCCCGAGAGTCATACAAGCTGGTCCTGCCATGTACAGAAGCAAGCACACCGTCGGTCAGGCAGGAACGTCCGCCATTCTGAAGTCATGAGCGGACTGAAGGCAGGAGCCCCAAGCAGTATAGTGACTAATAAAAGAGGGAGTCCATAGGCCTCACTCACAGCTCTCTGATCCACAGCTCGGCCTTGAAGCAGGGAATGCTGCACAAACAGAGGGATTCCACCAATCAGAGCGTGTGAAAACAGCATCACGGATACGAAGCGCCACCGGACCTCTGCCCACCTCCACTGCCCTGCTCTCACCTCGAGCCGTCGGCTTCCTTGCCCTGTTGTTCCTTCACAAATATCACAGAGTCTCCGTCTTGTGCTAAATGAAAATAAAAAGAGATAGTAGCTGAAGAGTCTAGTCTTTGCAGATCTGCAGGGCGACCATCGCATTTCTGATGGGTGTAAACAGCTGCACAGACACCCAGGCAGTGATGAATTATGCGAATGTCCCACAGCTCGTTTGCTACTCACCTAATGACTGTGTATCTTGGGAGGATGTGTCATGGAGGGCAGCTGGGTTTGGACTCGCAGAGCCCACATCTGACAGGGGTGCCTGGCTCTCCGTCCCACTTGACCCTTCTGCAGGGCTGGGAATGTTACTGGAACTCAAACTGGACTCGACCTGAGGACTGAGAGGGGAACTGGGGTGCTCCACAGTGCCCAGCTGTGTCTGCTCTGCAGAGTATGCGCACTGGAGGAGCCGACGACTAGAGGTGAGGAAGCTGGTGCTGCAGGACAGTGGAGACAGAACCGGGGAGACAGACATGAGCAGCCGTCTACAGCGTACAGTCACACGCAGACGCATACAGACATGAGCAGCCGTCTACAGCGTGCAGTCACACGCAGACGCATACAGACATGAGCAGCCGTCTACAGCGTGCAGTCACACGCAGACGCATACAGACATGAG
>JAOYFF010000039.1:1162695-1182405 GCA_025773925.1 Cryptomyrus ogoouensis | reverse complement strand
CAGACGCACACAGACATGAGCAGCCGCCCACAGTGCGCGATCCCAGGCACCCGCAGACGCACACAGACATGAGCAGCCGCCCACAGTGCGCGATCCCAGGCACCCGCAGACGCACACAGACATGAGCAGCTGTCCACAGCGTGCAGTCGTGGATACATGTACACACGCACAGGAATTTAGAAAGGCGTGATGCTCACAGGTCTCGGTGAGAGCGGAGAGGAGTGTAGGAGCCACCATCTCCGAAGAGTGGACAGTGACTCCCGGACACCATGGACAGTAGCTGCCTGTAGACCTCCTTCTCCTCTTCACGCACCGACTGCAACAACAGCAAGAGAGCCCAGTTACACTCAATGCAAGTAACCCCGGAACATGAGGGTCTACTGGCGAGGCGAAGGGTAAAGCCCGGAAACAGGGCCTGACCTCCTGGGCTGTGCAGAGCGGGCGTCTTCGGCGATGGCAGGGGGGGCTGTGAGACGGGCGCTGCATCCCACGCACAGGAAAGGGCGCCTCGTAGGCGCTGGACGCAGGGGAGGGTCTCGCACCGTCCTGCAGTGCAGACAGCTGGCTGCAGAGCAGATATCAGGAGAGTTTGCGTAAGCATTTCTCTATAGCCCTAACTGGCCCTGAGAGACATAGCTAGGGCGCAGTATACATCATCATCATCATCTTCATCTTCCCTCACCTGAGGGACCTTCGCTGTCCCAAAGTCAGGGACCTTCCCAGGCGAGGGCACGGGCAAGCTGGAGGGCTGACAGAGTGGCCATTGGTTTTGGAAATCCTGCTGCACTGAGGATCTGCATGGACCTGCCTTCTGCAGCTCTTTAAGCTGCTCAAAGGCGTCTCCACCCTCAGGGATTCTACGTAGGAGAAGACAAAACACTCAAAACCAGCAACACTGACTGCGTGTGTAACTGACTGAAACAGGTCGTTTTATTAAACATTATGTACATACCTGTTTTAGAGGAGCACTTTAACCCCACATCAGTTGAAGGAACGACAAAAAATTCATGTGAAGAAGCTGTCTTATCCAGATGCTGAAAGTGAAAAAGAGGGAAAGAGATTCAAAAAAAAAAAAAAAAAAAAAAAAAAAAAAAAAAAAAAAGCGAGGCTTGTCCCAACAGGAAGCGAGCCGTGATACGACTGTCAGGGAGAGTGAGGTACCTCCCGGCCTCTGCAGGTAGACCTGGATGGAGCTGGAAAAGACGAGAGGTCCGCCGAAGGTATGGTGAGCGAAGAGCGAGCCGGGGGGGACAGGATGCTGCCCAGGGACGGGTTCACCACATTGGTGCGCATCCAGGACGCCACACTGGAGCTCTGGTTCCTGACGCCCTCTGCGGCATTCTTCACGGTGCCCATTAAATCCACTGCAGGGGCAGATCAAGGGCAGCGAGCTCCTACCTGCTTCATGCCATGGACTCCCAAGAGACTCACTGGTAGCTGACAGACTAGAAGTGTGTGAGGTTTCACACACGGGTGTACAGAAGCACATTTACACTACACTGTCAGGAAAAAAAGGTACCTTTGCTTCTCACTGGGCCTGTACCCTTAAGGGTTTGCCAGCTGTAGGTAGTTGTACCTTGTGCGATACATAAATGGACAATGAGCAGGGGTGCATGTAAGTGCAGAAGTACGTAAGTATGCATTCGCCATATAAAGCGACATGAGTGGCAATTTCTTGTTATAGCTGCACAAATTCGTATTTATTGAATGTGCATTTGCACTGTTAAGACAAGAAATTACCACGTATTTTGACCTTTATGTGGCTAATCTGTACTTCTTTTGCGCCACAAAGGCTAAAATGCAGTGATTTCTTGACATAACAGGGCAAATGCGCTGATAAATATGAATTTGCACTGCTGCAACAAGAAATTGCGGCGTGTAACACTTTATATGGAGAATGCGTACTTCTGTACCAGTTATGTGCACCGCTGACTATGAGGAACATTTTTGTACCATTGGGGGTACATTAATGTTGTTTGTACCTTGGGGATATTCCTCAGAGTCCATTTCCAGTGTTTCCCCTACCATTATATTAGGGGGGTGCCCTGCCCCCCCTGAAGGTCAAGTAAGTTTTATTTTCTATATAGCGCCAGATCACAAGCAAGTCATTTAAGGTTACCTTTCGTATAGAACAGGTCTATACATTGTCCTTTTATTAAACTAAATTGACTTATGTTATTTATCTTATTTAAAAAACAGCTTGTGATTTTTGTCTCTACACGGTCGCGCGTTTACAATTCTCCTCTGCTCTCTGTATCACGCACACACAGGTGAGTACACTCCCACCAGCGGACAGAGAGCGCGCGTCGTAAAATATGTTGCGTCAACCACCTGAAAAGCAGCCAAGAATATCTGCATTTTTGAAACCTTTGTGAAAAAACGTTTTTCTTTAGTTCAGTTGTTATATGGACTGCTGTCATTAAAAAAAACACATGAACACCATGAATCCTGTCGGTGTCCATCTGCCCCCCCCAAAGCTGTAGGAGAAACACCGATTTCTGTACCTTAAATTAGACTAAAAGGTACCTTTACCTACAGCTAGGGTACAACTGGCAGACCCTTGAAGGCACAGCCCGTGACAAGCAAAGGTACAATTTGGTACTTTTTTTTCTGACAGCATATGTTTTGGCATTTAAATCATCGGTAACGTTGGTGAAATTCGTAAAGTATCACAAAACCAAAATGGTACATCAAACACAATAAGAGAAGCACACCTATCCTAGACTTCTTCGTGCTCCTGTCCTCTTGGGCAGCTGCATCTTCATCTTCCACACTTTTGGGAAACAGCAAATGCACATCATTGCATTATACAGTTCACAAGCCAAGGAAATTCTGTAATTAATGATCAACTTCACTTTAAATACAATACTTCAGACACCCCCTACGTCTTCACATGATGGTGTGAAATAAGTGTGACAGCGGACACTGCTAGTTATGACACAGTCCATTTGAAATGGTAACAATCATCCATCCATTTTCTCTACTGGCTTGTACTACTGAGGGTCACAGGGGGTCCAGAGCCTATCCAGGAAGCTACAGGTGCAAGGCAGGGACGACCCACTCACACGGCATTCAGTCGCACATCTACACCAGTGGGCAATTTGGTATCTGTTTCTGGAATGTTTTGGGACTCGAACCCTGGTCCCAGAGGTGTGTGGAGACAGTGCTAACCACTGCGTCGCCACACAATAATGAAATCGGGCCCAGATGAGTTTAGACGAGTTACCGGCCATGCCTTGTCACCGGCTAGTACTGCTTAATTAGTTGGTTAAGGTTACTTACGTAATTCGCCTGAGAAATGGATGTCAATACTGAATACTTATAACCGGTTAGTGCTGCTGAAGTAGCCGGTTAAGCAGCATACGTCCCGCCAGTAACTCCTCTGAGAAATTAATATTAACACGGAGAACTTATCACCGGGTAGTACTGCTTATCTAGCTGGTTAGACAGCGCACGTCCCGCCCACCTCGGCAGCCGGCTCCGGGGCGCCCACTTTGAAATAAGCCCGTTTTTAAAGGCACGGCAGCGCAAATAGGCCGGCGGACAGTCGGCGGCTTAGTCACCAGCTCATCGGTCTTTTCCTCCTGATCTGTGCGTCTTGCCGAGCTTCTGGTACCGGATGGTCAATGGAAGCAGCGCCGTTGCGGAGATTGGCGAAGCCTGTTCCGATCCATTCGTAGAGTTTATTAAACATATTCTGAAATCATATAACAGCGTATACGGAAAAAATTCTGTAGATATAAGTTGAAACCCCCGTGAAACGGCGCCAATCAAGCTGTCAAAGCTTGCCGAAAGTCCGCTTCCACTCACTCTGAACTCGCATAGCTTAGCTTAGCCTAGCCTAGCCTAGCCTAGCCCAGTCCAATATGTTTCCCTTGATGTAGCTAGCTTATTGGCTAGCTAAGTAGCTCGTCACGTTGAGGTATATAAAATATATCCCAGATATTTAATCGGTCCTTTGCTGAACACAGCTCCGACTTCTTCTTTTATGTATGCATTTAATTATCTAATTTCAGCAGGGTATATGTCTGTGATAATACTCAAAAAACCATTTGAACAGAAAATACAGCAAAAACCGACAACCTCTCCCGCTTCTTCCTCATTCAAACGCACAACATGGCTGAAACGCATTCGCAAACAAAGCCGATTTCCATTGGCTGGGCTAACGCGGTGTCGCGTGGTTACGCCAGTATTCGGCAGGCTGATTGGTCAAACCTCAGGCAGCGTTTATTGCAGGCAAACGCGTTGCAGTGCCTTGCGAGGTTGTAAAAATCGCTGAAGTTTGGAGGAATATTAGGGAGATCCCTAATATAGAAGTACTGGCGTATACTGCAATATTGTCTCAATACAAAGTAGAGGATTTTATGAATGCTCTGGACATTTTTACAAATAATGTTAATATGATCTTTGAAATAATGAATTAACACATTTTAAGAAGTAACTTTTGATATATGGGCCATTCCCCATTTGGAGTGGGGATTCAGTTGGAAACATTTTTAAGAATTAGTTGAAAGAATTAGTAATCCCAAAAGTAAACCAACTTGTCCCATGATCGTACATGAAAATTAAGAGTTTACATATATATTTAATATATTTTAAAGTAAATGCAAACTTTGCCATAACCGAAGTATAGCACGTACCAGTGACACAGCATGTAACACAAGTGACAGAATAAGCTATTTTATTTTATAAAATGGGCAAATTAACAGAAAACATATTAATAAAGACATGATTTCCATATTAGCTTTTTAATCGTTCTGATCATTCATAACATTAACATTTGTCACAGGTGTTACGGATACAATGTAACACCGGTGACAGTGACATTCTGACTAAAACGGAAGCTTTTTTTTTCAATGGCTGCCCAATGGGGGGGTAAGGTGAGCAAAATTTTGTAAATGTATTGAATAAAATGAGCAAATTTGGACTTGCCTTCTCGTTGCTTTGGAAGCTTTTCTCTAAAATGACCATTAACCCAGAGGAAGCAGTTTAATAAAGAACTACTATGTTAAAATGTAATATTAGTGTCCCAATGCCACCAGTGACCAAAATACCAAAATGTATTTTTAAAATAAATTTCATTTTTAAAATTTAGTACAATGCTAATGATGTAAATAGTAAAATCAAACTCTTTTATACAATTTCATAAGTTATAACTTTAAAAAGTATTGTTTTATATTAAAAATTGCTTCTCAGACATTGAAATTTGGTTGTGTGGTGAGCTGTTTCACTTGTGTAGATGAACTGTCTGTGTTTTCTATTGCATTTATTATATAACTTAACATGCGATAAAGGCATTTACACACATGTACAGTGTATGTTTGAGCATGTGACAAATAAAACCTGAAACTTGACCCATGTATGAATATGCACTATATGGACAAAATGATTGGGACACCTGGCCATTACACCCACAGGAACTTTCAGGACATATAAGACAATTAGCACAAATCTATGCTTCCAACTTTGTGGGACAGGTTTGGGGAAGACCCTTTTCTGTTCCAGCATTGGCAGTGCCCCAGTGCACAAAGCAAGGTCCATAAAGACATGGTTGGGTGAGTTTGGTGTGGAAGAACTTGACTGGCCCACACAGAGCCCTGACCTCCACCCCATCAAATACCTTTGGGATGAACTAGAACGGAGATTGTGAGTCGGGCCTTCACGTCCAACATCAGTGTCTGACCTCACAAATGATCTTCTGGATAAATGGGCAAAATTCCCAGACACACTCCAAAATCTTGTGGAAAGCCTTCCCAGAAGAGTAGCAGCTGTTATAACTGCAAAGGGGGAATCAACTCCATATTGATGCCTATGGATTTAGAATGGGATGTCATAAAAGTTCCTGTAGGTGTAATGGTCAGGTGTCTCAATACTTTTGTCCATACAGTGTATATTACCAGAACAAATTCCTTGTACATACTTGTACTTATTCTGATTATAATCATTAATAATATTAATAATAAATAAGATTCCTTTGGAATACAATTCATTCTCTAATTGATACATTGATAATCTTCCACATTCTAAACCAGATGATTTTCATAAGATTCACTTGCTGAACCAGCCATTATTTATTGTATCGTGGAGTGTAAATATTTAGCTCATATTTAAAATTTATCTCATAACTATACATTACTGACTGTACTTTTGAATTGTAAACACTTTATACAATGTATCAATTTCATCTTATCATGAAGGTATATTGCTGCTGTATACATGTGCAAACTTACATGCACATGCGTTCTTGCACATTCCACTTTTTATAACTGTGTATTTTGTGTAAATGTCTCTGAAGTTATATTTACACATATTCTGGGAACCACATACTGAATCATGTTGAACTTAGACAATGACAATAAAAGCTATCGATCTACCTATTGAGATAGATACTTTTATTGATCCCAAATGTAATTTCCCACTTGGGATTAATAAAATATTAAGAACTAAATGATGATGATTAGTAGGGTACCTCGTGAAGACAGCATGGTTTTGACATCATGCTTCTAGAAGACACTGGACCTTCGGATTTTACCACACAAAAATGTTCTCAGTGAAACTTTAAGATGTTTTCTTCTTGATACTAAACTTCCTACCAAGGAAGAGGCAGAGAAGGCTCAGTTCTGATGTCCATCTTGCATTCACTGTGAGCACAGGAGGCTGCCATTGGAAGCAGAGATTTCACACTTGTTACATATTAATCATGCATACTTCATTCATTTGTACATGTGCATCTGCAGTCATAAACTTGCTGTTGTAAAACGTTCAAACAAAGCCAAAAATGATCGTTCAGGAACTGAGATGTAGAAATCGATGCAGAATTATTAAGTATTTCAGAATTACAGTACATATTTTGAACCCACAGAAAAGGATTAGTATTGCGATTAACCTGAAAGTATGATCCTACTTCATATCCATAAAGTCCATAGATGCAAAGGCACACCATTCAGTGCGGAAAGCATGCACATTACCGGGGTTGTCAAATTTGGTCGACTGGCTGGCGTGAGATTTTCAATTTGAGTCTACACATGCATATACATGTATGTAAGTTTTATTACATTGTAAATAATCTGTAGGGTTTGCAAACAACCCCAACACTTTTGATGTAGCTAAGCTTTGGTTTAGAGTGGAATAATATAGATTTGCCGTGAGATTTCTTGCATGAGCATGAGAGTCTGAAAGCGTGAGTGTCACGCCAGATGGGTGACAGCTGGCAACCCTGTGTTATGGTTGGTTACAGTTAATATTCCCAATGAAATTTAAAGGTCAGGAAAATGCATGACTGTACACTGGCAATTTAGCTGCTGTGGTAATAAATGGAACATGATCCAGAATAACCAGAACCAGTTTGGTTTCTGGATAAAAGAGCATGGAAAGGGTTAGCGATCAGCAGAGCTTCTTAAACATGCCTTTACACTTACGCTTTCATTCTCCTGCACTGATCAAAATATACATTATTCTGTTGGTTAGAACAAACTATTAAAAGTACCAGTAAAAGTACCAGTATTTGTTAAATACCAAATTTCATAAACTCAGTCCTCATATAATCTAACAAAGAACTTTCGCTAAATTTCCAAAACTTTAATTTCACTTAACTTAATTACGAACCAATCCCTGCATGTGTCCCATGAACTGGGCGAATATATATATATATATATAAGATGAAGAATGAAAGCTGCATTTGTAAAGCACTTTTCAAGACACCCAAAGTGTTTCACAGGACCAGTAGGAAGCTCCTTCAACCCCCACTGTGTAGCCCCCACCTGAACGATGCAATAGCAGCCATTCTGCACCAGTATGCTCACCAGACAGTAGCTAAGGTGGTAAAGGGGCAGGAGAGAATTCACCAATTAGATATAGGGGATGATTAGGAGACCAGATCTGACAGGGCCACAGGGGGCAATTTTAGCCAGGACATTGGGGAGCCACCCCTACTCACTCAGAAGAAGCCCAGAGATCTTTCATGACCTTAGAGAGTCAGGACCTTGGTTTCACATCTTATGCAAAGGGCAGTGCCATTTTTACAGCACAGTGTCCCCATCACTGCACTGGGATCCACACAGACCACAGGATGGGCTAACCTGTTGACCACATCAACACCTCCGTCAGCAGCAACCCAACTTGTTGGTCTCCCATCCAAGTATTGGCAAGGCCCAAACCTGCTTAGCTTCAGGTGGACAACATAGTCTGACCTACAGGTGGTGTGGCTGCAGTGGCGATGACACTAAGCTGAGCAAATATGGTGTGATATGGATTCCTTAGAGAAGTATTCAGGGTGCACCAAACAGCTTCAGCAGAAGAAGGGAGGTGCGTAATTAACACTCCTCATTAGTCAAAAACTACAGCTTGTGAGTCTCACCCTCCACTCACAAGCAAAGAGGAATGTTTGGTCGATTCCATGGCTATTAATTAATTGCTTTCCTTTTTACAAAAAAGTCAGAATTCAAAACTGAATAATCTTATGTAATTATTTCTATTAGATATTCATCAAATAGAATAGAATAAAATAGAATAGAATAGAATAGAATAGAATAGGTAATTGCAATGAACAGGTACAACCAAGGGCAATAACATTAAACAGCTATCCCTAGGAAACTATTTACATGCAGAACCACAGATCAGAACAGGCACAGTTTGAATAATTAAACTAACTGCATGTTAAATAATTATACTTAATTTGGAAGCCAATATCTAGCCCTTTATAGGATCCTGATATTCCCATAAACGACTTGACCACTTCAGTGACACAATGAGATGATACTTTATTTGCCATATACATAGGAATTATCCCACCTTATCCCACCTTACTCTCCTATAAGACGCAAACATAGAAGCTTGGGGTCTGTGTGGAAGGTCAGTCATCTATCTGGAGCCATTTTTGGGGTTAAGGGCCTAGTTCAAGGGCCCACTGGTGATGGGATTACTCTGCCAGTCCTGGCACCCCAGCACACGAGAAGCAGGTGACGGACATTCGGGATTCCAGGCAACTGAATTAGTCGTGCTGTGACCCAAAGAGCTGGAGGATGAAAGTGAAAATGTAGACGATATCCAGGTAGATGTTCAGTGCTGCGAAGACGTATTCCTCAGGACTGATGGAGTAATGTTTGCTACCCATCAGCAGCTGGGTGTCAAATGCCAGGAACTAAAGGAGAGTAACGGTAACGGAGAGAGTGAGCGATGTGTATGGAGCTGGACACCTAGATGTCTGACGCAAAGCCAGCATCCTTACCACGGAGAATGCTAAGGCTCCCAGGGCAGCATAAACAGCGTGTAACCAGGGCACCTAGCACAGGAAGGCCGACAGGTATTTACAGCAGGAGGTCAGGGCTAACGTTAAGTATTGTTAAATTACAGTTAGACAGAATAAATTCAGGAGCTTCATTGAGAATACTTACATATCCAAAAGGCAGCACAATAAGGAAGATGAGTCCTGAGAAAAACACCACCATGCAGAGGACGAAGAGCACACCCTGGCAAGATGTCACGTCGATCTGGAGGAAGAGAGAGGAAGACTGCGAGTGCTGCAGCCAGCAAGGCGAACAGGAGACTCTCCGCATATCCCGTAATACGTTCTGTAATGTCTTGCAACATTTCATCACATTTCCATTGTTACATTGTTTAATTTATCATTCTGGTAGAAGAAAGCTACATTCGTACAGTGATATACACGTTCCACCAGAGCATGTGAATTAAATCAAGATCTTTCTTACCTTGGTTTGGAAACTAAAGATGGTTACAGACAGACAAACTAATGCCGTGATACCAAGACAGATCATCACAGACTTCGTGTTATAAAAACTAAAAGGGAGAAACAGGAAAAATGTTACATGTGATATTTTACGTGTGATGCAACACGGCGTGTTGCAGGATACATCACATACAAGGATGGATCAAATAACAGAAGCACCCAACAATATATTAATGTTAAATATCCAGTAAAGAGGAGTCGCCTGTACCTTTAGAACTGCTTTAGTTTCATTTGTAAATTAGTGGTTGTTAAAGTCAATTTTCATGTGATGCTTCTGCAATTTCTCCACCCCCATATACAATATATGGACACACTACTGGGACACACTGCCCAAGCACTGAATTCAGGTGTTTCATTCAGACCCATTGCCACAGGTGTATAAAATCAAGCACCTAGCCAAGTAGTCAGCTTATTAAACATTTATGAAACAATGGGTCTTTCTGAAGAGCTCAGTGAATTCTAGCGTGTTATTGCCATAGGATGCATCCTTTGCAGTAAGTCTAAGGAAATTATTTCCCTGCTAGATATTAAACGGTCAGCTGTAAGTGGTATTATTGCAAAATGGAAGTGTTTAGGAACAACAGAAATGGCCACAAAGTGGCAGATCACAAAAAATAACAGAGCGGAGTCGCCAAGTGCTGAGGTGCGTAGTGTAAAAATCGCCAACGCTCTGTTGACTCATAACTGCAGAGTTCCAAGCTTTCTCTGGCATTAACTGCAACACAAAAACTGTGCGCTGGGAGCTTCATGGAATGGGCTTCCATGGCCGAGCAGCTGCATGCAAGCCTCACATCACCAAGCGCAATGTCAAGGGTCGGATGGAGTGGTGTAAAGCCACTGGTCTCTGGAGCAGTGGAAATGTGTTCTGTGAAGCGATGAATCACACTTCTCTGTCTGGCAGTCAATTGCACGAGTCTGGGTTTGGCAGATGCCAGGACAATGTTACTTGCCTGACTGCAACTGTAAAGTTTGGTGGGGGAGGGATAATGGTGTGGGGTTGTTTTTCAGGGGTTGGGCTAGACGCCTTAGTTCCAGTGAAGGGAACTCTAATGCTTCAGCATACCAAGACATTTAGGACAATTCTATGCTTCTAACTTTGCCCATAGATTTAGAATGGGATGTCATAAAAGTTCCAGTAGGTGTAATGGCCAAGTGTCCCAATACTTTTGTCAATATACTGCATGATAGCAAAATAACTGCCTTCTGATGCAACACAATTACACAAATGGAAATTAGACACATTGACCTGACACAGTCTTCAGCTCTACAGTCAAATCTAAAGTCTATACTAGCTTTGAAATACCTTTAAAAGGATACAAGATTCTCTGAGGCCATCTAATGGTTATTCTGAGAACAGCATTAGAGTTTTACTTTGATACGAAGGCCATTATTTAGGCCATGTTGAGAATTTGTGGCATGACAGCGTGTGAGCAGAGCAGACGGACAGAAAGAGCTGAAAGAGGCCACACAGCAGAGGGACTGTACCTGGACAGCATGCCCGTCATATAAGAGAGGCAGAGCGTCTGGAACAGAACATATGCAGTTAGCTTGGAAAAAAATTAACTACGAAAAAAGAAAATAAACTTCAGACATGAGAACCAGACCCAGGCTGTGCATAAGGGAAAATAAGTTCTATATTATATGAATAACTGTTTATGTAAGACCAGCAAAAGTCTGGATACTCCTGAGTTGGCTGTTTTTCATAATAGTAATTTTAGCTAAAAGCACATGTTGAAATGCTATTTTTCCACATGACAATGACCGGCAACTCTCCAGACTGTCTGAGAAGGAGAGTGATGAACCCTAATGAGGAATCTTAACGGTTCTGCTGAAAGATCACCAAGAGGTTACAAAGTGGTGCCTATTCTGGAGAATCTGAAATTTAAGATTGTTTTGAGTTCTTCAGCACTTTTTTTTAATTACTTAATAGTTCCACATGAATTGTTTTGATATCTTCACTGTTAAGGTAGAAAATAGTGAAAATAAAGAAAACCCTTTATATGAGTGGGTCCGAACTTCTGACTAGTATTGTGTTGCTAAAACATTCATGTGTTTGTATAGTAAGTGGATTGGTATTCATAGGGCTGCATAGTCTCCAGCCGCATAACTGCATAAAATATGGTACAATATGACATTGGGTGCCATACCAATCATCTGCCGAATGACAAAATATGAATGAATGAAATGGTAAGTGGCCCTTGAGTGCTTGAGGGAATCTGATCTCCACCTCATCCTCAAATTACCCACAAGTCCAGGTATGGAATTATATCCAGACTAAAGAAAGTTAGGATCAGGTGCTAAACCCATAACGCTCATAAAGGACAAGCCAGCGTGCAGATGAGTACTGACAAAGATGACCAGGAGGAGGAGGTTCCAGGGAAATCTCCGTCTGCAGTGGGGGAATGGATGACATGCAGTGAGGCCCAAGGCCAAAGACAATAAAACAACATGATCAGTACTTTGGTCTTCATGCTCACCTTGGTTCAGCACAGCAGGAAAGCGTCAGGTATGTAATGAAAAATAACACACTATTGACCAATAAAACAACCACAAAATGAAACTGATTAGTAGTCTGTATAGGCAGTAATGAGCAGGTTACACAGAGAATGTATGTGAAATCCACTTACTACGATGCCCAGTACCACCCAGGATTGGCATGGATATAGATCTTTACTGGTTCACTGTAAGAGACAGTTCAGGAGTTACTGGTAATCAAGGGCAGTGGGTTTTCCTGGAGAAACCTGTTATTTGAAGATTTCTGCTTAATTTGATTCAGATTAGAGACCATTGAGTTACTGGACCAGTTGACATCAAATTGCAGTCATTAGCAACACACTTTGATGCACTTATATTAAAGCCTATCAAAGCTGTCTTTGAGTTAATGTCGTATGTCATTTCCTTATTGCAAAGGTGCATGACATGTAGGTGCAGATCTGTGCTGAGGAGATACCAGCACTCACCAGAAGGTGAAAAGGACCACGATGGCCAGAGTGACCAACAGCTGGATCATTATGATGGTGTAGACCTGTAACAGTGTGTGAGACGTATGCATCATAGGAGAAATCATACATTCAATGGCATTAGCATTAGCATTAAGATGTACTTCATGAATCCCAGAGGGAAATTCTGGTGCCCACACCAGCAGGAACACAAATGATGACATATAATACTAAACAGACAAGGTGCAAATTCAGTACACACAGCCCACATAAACAACATAGACAAATATAGACAAAGAGGTCTGGTAAACGCAGCTTTACATACCCTAAAATGCAAGCTAATAGATGCTAATGTTAGTTTTGCTGATCAGTGAATAAATTTGGTACATGTTAGTACTGTACATGTGTGAATTTGATAGATGCCAGCACTGCCAGTCCATTTAAACTGTGGTACCCTGAACTAAGCAAAGAACTGGGGCCTATAACAAAAAGCCAGATTTCTTGTTTAGCTGGATAACTTGTCAGATTTAAGATACCCTTGTAGTACCCAGTGGTTAGCTGCACCCACCACTGCTAAAAACTCAGGGTTATGGATGGAAGATGTGACATATGAAGAGGACCTTGCGGATGAAGACTCGCCGGATGTTTCTATCATCCCAGCCAAAGCCTGTCAGCATTTCAGCATCACGGGGGCCTGGAATGGTGCAGGAAGAACAGAGTCACCTAAATGACCTTTCACCATCATCACATGCCTCACACGTGTACCAGAGGCTAAGCCTCTATGCCGGTGATTGGAAGATCTCCGGTTCAACCCTGGCCTTGGCGCGTCTGTGGGCCTTTGAGCAAGGCCCTTAACCCCCAAGTCTCTGGGCGCCACTACAGGTGGGTACCCTTCGCTGCCAGGGTTGCTCCCACGTACAGAGAGCAAGATGGGAGGCGAATTAAGTGTAAAGTGTACCTGTATCACAGGGACACCTAGCCGACCTTTCACCTTTATCACACGGCTCACACATGTACCTGTATCCTGGTAAATGTGCACTGTTGTTACCTGCAGTGGCCTCTTCATAGCTTGGGGGTGACACCCGCATTGTCTTCCCACCTTGCTGTCCTGTTTATAAGAACCGTCTAGAACAAAAACAACAATCATTTATCAATCAACCACATATTATTTAATAAACTATGCTTTGCAGAACATTTACCTGTTTGTTTGGTTGACTTTGTCACAATCTTGGTGTCACACACGTTTCTTGCACTCGGTTTGTGTACTTATAAAGTCACAGTTGCCTCAATGCACTGCGTCTATCAGTCAGAGGTGCTGCACGCGGCTCTGTGAAGCCCTGTAACCAAATCTGTCCTCAGCTTTCTCGCTTCTCACCAACTTTAGCGTCTTCTTCAGCTTGGCTGCTTCACAAACAAGCCCGCCCCGGCCGAGCTGGACTCAAAGCCCGTTTTGTCTTCTCAGAAAGCTGCTCTTTGTTTTCCAAAAGCTGCCTGTTTGCCGTACCAGAGGGTTCAATTTGAAACATGAAAAGATGGTACAGTCGATGCCTATTTAATTGCATATATAGTATGTACAGTAAATTGCTATATTTATCCGAGCACTGTTCTCAAAAACTCACACATACAAAAGTAACCAAGTAACAGTTTATCATGAATCCAATTAGAGGACAATAAACATTCATTGGTAATTAAAATGCACTGTCATACCTATAATTTTGCACATAAAACTCTGACAAAATTATCTAGTGACCCAGCCAGTCATGACAACATCACTCAATCATCAAAGAGTAACAAAATGTGGAAAAAAAAAACATTTAAAATCCATACACTGCAGAATTTGGGGTAAATGGATGTTGTAATTACAGAAACTCAGAAACAGAAGTTCTTCTGTGTAACAAAAGATACTTTACCTTGCCCTGGGTCATGATTCTGGCTCAGATGCCCGACATTCTTTTTTAGGTTGTGTATTTTCCTTCAATTTTCTTGAGATACTTGGTCAGAGTCCTTTCTGCTGACAGAATAATAACAGAGGGACAGAAAATCTCGAACCTGCTGCTTGGAAAAGAGGCAACTGTCAACCAGTGGGATTAAAATGCTCTTTATACTGCATGGGCAGGCTAATCCTAATACATAACAACACCCCCCCCCCTTCCCCGGGGTAAAAGGACGTTCTGGCAACATCTAGGTGAGGGAGGCGGGGACCATACCAACTGTCTCTCTACAGGGGGTCTGATGCTGTCTTTATCCAGAGAATCTAATTCCATTGTGCTTAAATACGGGATATGTGATGTATATATAAACACATATCACTCCTTCTTCAGAACAGGGACAAGATGTTATTGGGGGGGGGGGATATTTTTTTTACTCTTCAGTCACGCTGGTAAAATATATTTTAAAAGATCAAAGTCTTGGCTATTAAACTTGGGCCAACGTCCCAGTGATTTCACTTTATCTTAAGCAGTATTTTTTGGCAGCTGAAGGCTTCAATTTTGTCAACACAAAAATCCCTAATATTATAAAATAAAACAGATTTATAACACACAGTAGGTGTACAATTTTTATTAATATAAACATTGCTACATATTTTACTTTCACAGCATAGTCTTAGTGAGTAGCCGGTTTATTTTTTAAAGTTGCTAAGAGTTCTCTTCATGCTAATCAAAATATGAATTTTTAAACCATCGTTTTTATTTTGATTTAGAACGGAGTTAATCTGTTATGGTTGAGACACACCTGATTCAATAAAATTTCATGAGTTTCTCAAAAAAATAGAGAGCTTACCAGTGCTTGAGCAGTATTCCCTCCATTTTTGAAACCAGGAAGTGAGACAAGGTTCCTGAACTGATTCTTTTCATTCCTTTTGTATAGAAAACTGATGGAGTTAAAAAGCTGAACTTTAAAGGGGCAACATTTTCATAAAAATGTGTATTTTAAATATATATAGGTAATTATAATAGTAAAATTGTACACCTGTATTATCTGTTTTAGATTTTGGAGGCATTTTGTATATTTTTTTTAATTCCTTGAAGTTGTGAAATCTTGTCTGGGATAAGGATGTTTTCGGGCTCAGGGAAAGTTTAGGAGTTAAGAAAAATGAAAGCAGACCAATAATCATGAAAATCTTACTGATTTCATAGGTAAAAATATTTAAAATATAAAGTTTCACCAAAATATTTTGTAGTTAATTATGCAGTATGTTAAGATTGAGTTTTTTTCGGTCGGACATGATTTGGCCCAATACTGAAGAATATGTGGTAAACATAAGTGTCAGGGAGTGTATTTGATTAAATAGAAAAAAACTTCAAATATTACTATATTATTTTCCCATAAAAGATTTTAATTAACATATCTTACACAACTTTTTAAACCAGTAACTGGATATTTACATACCAAAGTGATTTGGGTTAAGAATCGTTCAGGAAGCTAGTATGCTGCAGGATTGAAATAATTTTTTTCATCAAATTCAAATTTGATCATTTGTGCTGCTTCCACCGTCATACAAATGACCAGGAGAGGAGAAAGTAAACTAGCAGATGCTCAGTGTGTTCCAGGAATAGTAATGGTGTGAGACCTTAGGGGCGTGTTTCCCAGCCTGGTGCTCGGTAATCTACAGGCGATCCACCCTTCCCCTCCCTCTCAGCACCCTACCAAATATGTGGACTGTGCATGAGACCAGACTGGGAAACACTGCCATAGGGTAGGATCTGCTGTGAATCAGACTAATGGGTTTTCCACTCAATTAAGAATAAAATAAATAATAATAATAATAATAATAAGTACTATTTGAAAAATGGTTCTGGATTAAAGGCTAAAATCTTCATCAGTTGTCAAGCGCTACTTTTGGTCATTAAGTTATCCTACACAAGCAGCCTGGCTGATGCAGCCTGGCTGCCGCGGGGCCTCTCTCTACAGCTCGCTTGAGACGCTAAATGAGTCATCGTCAGCCTTCTCTTCTAACGCTGGCGACTTCACAGCTGCTGCAACCTCCAGTGGGGAAAGGAACAGCGTGGTCCAGCTCGGTGGAGGAAACCAGAAGGGATCTGAGCGCTGGGGTTCCTCTCCGACGGGGAATCCAGGATCTGAAGGTGCCTGCTACTGGTAATGAAGATCCCCCATCATCCAGTTACAATTGTCATGTGAAGAGAGTCTCAAAGTTGCTTAAACGATTTTGCCATATTGACAGTGCAGTGCATAGTGTGTTCATCCCGGGGGGGGGGGGGGGATTATCAGGAATCATATATCTCCTTCTCCCCGAACTCCCTCCAAACGAAGGTCACTGTCATGCCGACT
This sequence comes from Cryptomyrus ogoouensis, assembly GCA_025773925.1. Lineage (NCBI taxonomy): Eukaryota > Metazoa > Chordata > Actinopteri > Osteoglossiformes > Mormyridae > Cryptomyrus > Cryptomyrus ogoouensis. Next base: position 1,165,431 of record JAOYFF010000039.1, on the reverse strand, counting down.
TAGGGTGAAGAGGCTGATCACGGCCAGCAGGGCGGCGAGCATCATGGCCGCACAGCCTCCAAACATGTGCCTGGTGCCGGAGCCACCCTCACCTCCACCCGTCCCGGAAACCTCCCCGTGGAGCGCCAGCAGACCCAGACATGCCAGCAGGTGCAGCGGCAGGCGGAACCAGGTCAGCACGGCGGTCCTACGCTCCTCGGGGATGATGCGGCCCTGCAGGAAGCTCACTGCCGGGAAGTACAGGCCGCAGGCCAGCTCGAGTAGCAGGAAGGCCAGGAAGGACTCGCCGGGCCGTGGCTGCCCAGGCACTGTGGAGAACGTCAGCATGAAGAAGGAAAAGAAAGCCAGCAGCACCGACAGGCACAGCAGCTGGCCCGGCTGCAGCCGGTAGCGGGATGAGGAGGCCAAACGGTACAACGACGATCCCGCCATGCTAGCTGCCATCAGGCAGGAGAAGATGATGCCCAGTGGGGGGCTGTGGGGGTCCAGGACTGGGGTCCACAGAAACACAAAGATGTAGAGGACACTCTCGAAGAGGGCCTGCACTGCCCCGAGCAGCAGCACGCGCCGGTCAGACAACAGGCAGCGCAGACCCTCCATACAGCTGCGTGTGAACCGAACCTGGGTCGGGCCTCTCGAGGGTGCGGCACTCGGTGCCGCCAGCAGGGGACTGGGCTTCTCAACCTGCGGCCCTTTCTCCCGTTCCTCCTGGCCCCAGTGCGAGATGATCACCCAGCCGCAGGCAGCGAGGCATGGAACGGCCAGCAGGAAGGGGGCCACAGGACCCAGGCCAAGCCACTCCGCCAGCAGGTTAGCCACCAGCCCTGCAGCCACCGCCAGCCCGTGGTTCCAGCTGGCGGCCCGGGTGAAGGTGCTGGGGATCCACTCTGCGGGGAAGTCATGCACCTCCAGGTGACGGTGCACATACCAAGCCTCGAAGGCAGTGGCGAGCAGAGAAGTGGAAAGGCCACCCAGGATTCGGCCCAACAGCAAGACGAAGTAGCTGCGGGAGAGCTTGGTGAGGCAGCAGGCAGAGTAGGCGATGCAGAAGAGCAGGCAGGTCCGCCGCCGACCCAGCGCCTGTGGCAGCCAGGCGGCAGCAGGGGCCAACAGCACGCAGGAGGCCAGGCCGCACACATACAGGATGGCAATCTGCGACTCCAGGAAGCTGTAGTGCCGGTACAGCTTGTAGAGGTAGGGGCCCTGCAGCCAGTCGGCCCACAGAGCCAGCAGGTAGCCCCTCAGGAAGAGTGTCTGGAAGCCACGGAAGGAGGGGTTGGTAGAGGCTGTTGGCACGGGCTGCGTGGGCACGGCGCGCCTGGCGGTGAGCTCCAGCCCTAGGCAGAGGGCCAGGAGCAGCAGGAATGCGAGGTAGCTGGTCACCAGCATGGTGCCGCGCTGACTGGGTGCGGCCCTTCAGAGTGGGCCTCCTCAGCACAGAGCCAGTGCCCCCACCTAGAGGTGTGAGTCAGAGTGAGAGAAAAGCATGGATGCTGTCTTAAAGCTGGGGATCCCTTTGACACAGTGTCATAACCTGCAGAGCCATACTATGCCCTACGGCCTACACCATCCCCAAAAACGTGAATCTACAATTAAATGTAGGAGAAATGTGAAATGAGCCTTACTACCTTAGTTTTAAAGCCTTCTTTAATAACCCCAACACTGCGAAAGACGGGTGATTCACAGTTCGTTTTAATATCTGTCATTGAAACTGTAGCTCACGGACAGACACGCTTGGCAAAGACGTTTAAAATGCGGTCACTTCCTACACAGTGTCACTACACGGTATCACTGTCGGGCTTTTTCATCAGGGGGGCGTTTCGGTACATGTTGGAGCCACTGAGGAAGCGGGTGTCCGAAGCGATCTGCTTCGGCTCCGCGGCTGTTTACACCGCGCAGATCGTGAAAACGGCCGCCCTCGGAGGGTTGCGGCCAATTCATACTTCACTCACCTGCCCCGCTGCAGTGCCGCCGCTCCCTCGATACTGATCTCCTGCCTTCAGCTGCATTTAATAGAAACCAAAATATACTTCACGCGACTTTTAAGCTATGTATAACCTAACAAAACCACTTCTTGATAAAGGCAAAAAGTTATTTTCTCTGACATCAGTGGCAATCGCCCAAACTACAACATACACTCTTATTTCCGGCTACACGATCGTGGCATGTCATTTCCGCCAACACTCATTTCCGGCCTCAAACTTACTTCCGGCTACAAGCTCACTTCCGGTCACTGGCAGGTGTTACGGAGAATTCAGTTCCCTCATGGTCTCCCTGTCACGCGCGGATTTGAAATTATGACGTCACCACCTATTTTGTAGTTTCGATGTCGTTTTATGTTTTTTAAATGCCTTTAATGTGGTCTGGTATACAAACAATTTATCCAATAACTTCGCCTGTATTTTCGATATTTGTTTATTCTTTAAAGATAAGCTATTTAAATCCTTGGTAATGGGTGTTTGCTGGTAAAATAAAGAAAACGGTAGTATTGTTGTAGGCCATCACATATAGTACGATGCAATATTGTTTATAATATTTTAACTTAATTGTAGGCAAGTTACTCCTTACATTTCTCAACTACTGCTGCCAGCGATGTCTTTGTACCCATTGAAACATAATTCAGTTATATTAAAACATCGTGATGCATGATTTCCTATGCTAATGCTGCATTCCATTTGCCCTCGGAACTCGGATTCCGAGTTTTGAAGCCGGAAGTGATGACATGCGCGCTCCCGT
>JAOYFF010000039.1:1126546-1142125 GCA_025773925.1 Cryptomyrus ogoouensis | reverse complement strand
CCTCACACCTGGGTTTGAACAGCTGACCTACAGGTTATCCCAAAAACCTGTATACACACCGGCCCTTTGCGGATAAGTTTGGCCACCCCTGATCTAGACTATTCTCTGTTTTGGCACCTATGTGGTGGAATGAACTTCCCCTAGATGTCCGTACAGCTGGGTCATTGGGTGCCTTCAAACGATGACTAAAAACCTAACTCTTTTGGAATTACTTGGATTAGCTCTTCCAGGATTATAGCTGGGTTCAATTGAACTAGTATCAGAATGTATTCACTTATGAGACTTCTAAGCACTAATTCAAGTCACTAAGGCTAAGGGAGTCTGGCAAATGCCATAAATGTAAATGTAGGAGAGCCTCCCAGAGAGGTAGAATCTCTATGCAGTGAAGTTGGGGAGAGGTTCACTACTATGTAAACAACTGTGTGGGTAAATAGTGCTACAATTTAAGAATAATGTTCCACAATGTAATATTGGGAATTACATCATCTATGGCACATAATATCATTAAAAGATTCAGAGATTCCGGAGAAATCTCTAAATGGATGGTACAAGGCTGAAAACCAGCATTGAATAGCTGTGATCTTTGGGTCCTCAGACAGCACAGACATGAGTCTATAGTGGAAATCACTGCATGGGCTCAGGAACACTTCTGAAAACCACCGTCTTTGAATACAGTTCGCTACATCCACAAATGCAGGATGAAACTCTACCATGCAAAGAAGAAACCAGATCTAACCATGATCCAGAGACGCCTTCTGGGCCTGAGCTCATGTATGATGGACTGAGGCAAAATGGAAAACTGCCCTGTGGTCTGATGAATCAAAATTTCAAATTCTTTTTGTGAATCATGGACGCCGTGTCCTCTGGACTAAAGAGGAGAGAAACCATCCAGCTTGTTATCAGTAGACAGTTCAAAAGCCAGAATCCGTGATGGTGTGGGGGTGCATTAGTGCCCATGGCTTGGGTAGCATCTGGGAAGGCACCATTAATATGCTACCATCCACAAAAGCATCTTCTTCAGTGAAGGACTATATTACAGCAAAATATGTCAAACCAAATTCTGTACATGACAGCATGGTGTCCATAGTAGGAAACTGCGGGTGCTAGACCGGGCTGCCTGCAGTCCAGACCTGCCACCCACTGAAAACATTTGGTGCATCAAGAAACAAAAAATATGACAAAGGAGACCCTGAACTGTTGAGCATTTATTTCTCATAAAACAATAACATTTCTCAGTTTCAACATTTGATATGTTGTCTTTGTTCTATTTTCAGTCAAATATAGGTTTATATAATTTGTAAATCACTACATTCTGTTTTTATTTACATTTTACACAGCGTCCCAACTTTTTTGGAAAACGGGGTTGTATTCACACTGTTTATGTAAATATTGACATCTTAATACATTTTGCATGGACAGAATCTTGCTGTTTGCTGGCAGTTACAGCCTCCATCCATACTCCCATTTTAGACTGGTTCCCTCTGTTGAAAGGCAACTGGGATCCCAGTTTATAAAATACCCAAAGAGGGTTACTGATCGCCCTACTTGTCACTGTTGGCCTCTGAATTTACTCCTGAAATTACTGCTGTTGTTAGTTGTAAACTTGCAACACGTCACCGGAACTGGTATTAAACATTGGCTTTAATTACAGGCAAATTAAATGAATTTAGTGTCACTTAATGGTAGCTCTGAGGCTGGGGATCTGTGCCAGCAATTGGAAGGTTGCTAGTTTGAAGCCTGTGAATGCCCAGAGTGATTCTACTCTGTTAGGCCCTTAGCCTGCAATTGCTTCATCCTGGGTATTATGTTGATCTACATGCAGCCCTGCAAGAAGGTCCTAAACTTATTGGGAATATTTGTAGGTTGGTGGCAGGATTGTCACTCCAGCCACCGGGAAAAAAACTCATTGTTCCTTTCGGACTAGTGTGTTGCTGAGGTGCGGCTCGGCAGCACGCAGGTTCCCATCCCTGAGGTGGTTTGTCCTATGGTGGGTGTGGCAATGCTGTAATCAGCCCACGCTGCTTACTTACCTCAATAACTATATAAGCACAGTACCGCCGTTACGCGATGTGAAATATGACACGATCGTCAGCGATGCGTACATATAATTCTGGGACACAGATACGGTTGCTTACTTGGTATAACATTACACAGAGATCGCCAACACGCTGCTACTGCCTTTCTGAACAAAATACATACAAACATTGTATGCGCTTATAAACATACAAAGAGCAACAAACGGTGAATATCACAAATTATACTGTAATATCGTAATTAATAAATATATGTCATACGTTTTTACAGCCTTCTTGTTCTTAATTTGATCAAGTGTGGTGCCACAGTTTTTTAGCTCTTGAAAAAACGCGAAGCCACGTTTCTCTCTGTCGCCCTGCTCCTCCTCCTTGCACGGACCCACAATCCTTAAAGCTATAAGGACCTCTTACACTCCATCTCCATCTTAATTCCGCCACTCATGAACAAATAATTTAAGCACCTCCGCTAGAGGGAGCTGTTTCCCCTCACACCGCGAAAAGAGTATTACAGTCTCTTAGCTGTACATTTGTTCTTCTGAAAGAACCACAGCCCCAGAGATGGATGTTCTCTACAGATTGGTCAGGAAATCGATTGATTGAGGTTACATGAGATGAGTTGAGATTAGATTAGATTAGATTAGATTATATTAGATTAGATTAGATTAGATTTGGGCAAACGGACAACTGCCAACAGCAACAATATTCATGCAGCCGGTTAAAATTACCTGCTAGGTTAAATTGCAGTTCATAGTTATTCCACCAGAGGGAACTATTGGCAAATCCTACCTCCAACACAGAGTGCATCACCAAGCAATTGTCTTGTCCTTTCAGTCTTCGGAAAACTGTTCCAGTTAGTCAGGTTACCGTAACATCAAAGCAAATATGCGTAGCAATATATATCGTATTACTTAATATTTATGTTGTCTTCAGTATAAAAGTATATTTCATTAAATTCATCATATTGTTTCATCGTTTAGTTATACTTACGTTAGCCGCACTGCATTAGAGTAAAAACTAATAATATTTGTTTAAATATGACTAATTTTGCAAAGCCTTAGAGCCCCCACGTGAAGAAGGTTACATTTTTTTGGTTGAAATTATAGTTAAGTGAAAACCGTATGATCCAGAGACAATATCACGTATGATCAGTGTGGCGTATTTTAAGAGACAGCGGTGGTGTTGGCTGGGCAGAGCCGCACATGTTATAACAGCGAGCCGATAATTAGAGAGCGAGCGCAAGGCGGCTGCCAAACGGCGCACCTGGGGAGCGCAGTGCCCGCGGCGCGGCGAGGTTCGGCGCGGATCCCGGCTCAGCTCCTGCGCCCGGCTGCGCCCGGCTCACGCACCGCGGAACACATCCAAAGCATGCGGTCGTGAGGTATGCACGCAAACAATGAGCAACGTTTACAGCTTAAGCACGGACATTTGCTTTTAGACTAGAAGAACGGGTATGGAAATGGATGGATGGATAGATGGATGGACATCTGTGATGTGAAAAGAGGTGGAAATTTCAGGTCCAAAGAGTACAAATTTTGTTTCAACCAACCAGTTGAGTACTCTATCACTGTGACTCTTTATGCTCAACTTGTTAGTTGAAACAAAATCCTGGTCTGGATTTGTACTCTCTGGACCTGAAATCTCCACCTCTGGACGTGAGCTGTGCAGTTCCGTTTCGCACTCAAAGACCCTTAAATCAAAGAAAGGCATTTAAGACTAAATTAATGGGTCTGGTACGAAAACATTTTAATTGAGAACACTGTTAAATTAGCTCTTTACTATATAACTATTGGCGTAGGCATGGTTGTGAAATTCAACATAATAGTTGTTATTAAAATGAGGTGAGGGGTAAATGAGAGTCGAAGTTCTATCTCAGGTTGTCCTGGGACACCGGCGTCCTTCTGCTGTTTCACACACTGCAGATGCACAGATGAAGGTGTGTTTTTTGCAGGGTGACCCTGTGGCGTAGGTCTGCTCCGTCTGCGCAGGCCGGGAGCCTCAGCTCAATCCACGGCTGTCAATGATTCGCAGAGAAATGCCAGTGCACCCCTCCCTGCAGCATGTGTGGGGCAAGGGAGGGGGCAGCACGCCCCCCCTCACAAAGGCAGTGTTGTTTGGGGGGGGGGGGTTGCAGCCCCCACCATCTATTCTTCACCTCTCTCCTGAGCTCACAGTTTTGCACTAATTAGACAATTATTTCCACATGTGAATCTGTGCCTTTCAGCCACTGAAACCTGCCTCACTCTTTACCCCTTCGAACCCGTCTCTAGCGTCCTTCCTGCTCTCCCCCTTGCCCCGTCTCTTTTTTTTCTTTCCTTACCCTCTTGTCTGTTCCCCCAGAACTGCCATCAATTTCGAAACCACTGGTTTAAAAAAAAGTCTGACTTAATCAGAACAGCCTGGTATGTTTTGGCAGAGTCGTGCAGCTGTGGTCATTCAGTCGGGGAGCCGGGATTGAGGGAAGATTGAGAAAGAATTCCACATAAATTGGAGAAAGAGGGAGGGAGGAGGCAGAGGCAGGCATGGAGAGAAGGAGAAATGGAGAAGGAGAGAGAAAATGGGCTGGAGAGGGAGCAGGGGAGCCATGTTGTTTGGCAAAGCCGGGTTCAGGCAGGGTTCATGGTGACATCATAGCTGACTTTGAGGAACATTTATACGAGCTGCTCACCTTTCATTGAACACACATGTTGGGGAACACGCTGTGCGTATGACTTTAAGAACATGCCGACACACGTGCTGAAAGGCACAGACAGTACTGCTGGGGGCACACACTCACACACGCAAATGTGTTCATGCACTCTGTGGGCACAGAGGCTCCTTCTCTGCTCCATCACTCCTCATTTCGCTGGAGGTCGTGTGTTTTTTTTTCCACCACTGCTCCGGTATTAAACTGAACTCTGTAGTCGGCTTCATCACCGGGGGATGAATGAAGCCCTTTATGTCACGGAGTGTGTGTTTAACTTCATAATCCCAAACTGACAGCTCTTACCAAACGGGCTCCTTTCTTGCTTTATTCTGCCTGTTTTTTTTTCACTTTTTCCCCACTTTTCTTTTTTCCCCACATCTTCTCTGAATATCTGCCACCACTGTGAGCAGTCAGAGGATCAGTGTATTCTCTTCGCAGATATCACAGAGCGTAAGGCCCTAACTAGTTACATGTGTATCAACACATCAGCACTTTTCTGTGAATTGGTGTGTTGTGTATGTTTTATACACTCTATGTGTCTGCGTATGCACGCTTTGTGTGTGTGAGGCTGGCTTTTGTCTCTCTATTTGTCTCTTATTGAAGCACAAACTTCACATGACATCAGTCTGAACGCAGGGAAACAGTGATCTCATTACCGCCATCTTGCCCCAGATTAAAACCTGTCATGGCCACTGCGCCACTAACCCCCCTTTCCTTTACTCCTAGCTGCTCTAGGCTCACATTGTACTTTGGTTTCATTAATGCAAACTAGGAACTGGTTTTATAAAATGACTGGGAAAAACACTCTGCTGTTTATTTATTATTTTGTGCACCTGCTTCTATTTATTCCTTGTTTTGTCCACCCTTTCTGCTAAATTCTGTTCAATTTGCCCCTTCTTCCTTCAGCTGGTTTTGTCCTCCCTGTCAGCCTCATCCTGCCTGTCAGCCTTGTCCTGCCTGTCAGCCTTGTCCTATCTAGTAGCCTCATCTTTTCTGTCAGCTTCGTCTTCCCTGTCAGTCATGTCCTGCCTGTCAGCCTTGTCCTGTTTCTCAATGTCATCCAGTCTGTCAGTCTTATATTTCCTGTCATCCTCATCCTGCTTGTCAACCTTGTCCTGCCTGTCAGCCTTGTCCTGTCTCTCAACGTCATCCAGTCTGTTAACCTCACCCTTCTTGTCAGCTTTTTCCTCCCTGTTAGCCTTGTCCTGCATGTCAGTTTTGTCTTGCCCGTCAGCCTCATCCTATCTGCCAGTCTTATCCTGCCTGTCAGCCTCATTCTGTCTGTCAGCATCATCCAATCTGTCAGCCTCACCCTTCCTGTCAGCTTTTTCCTGCCTGTCAGCCTTCTCCTGCTTGTAAGTTTTGTCTTGCCTGTCAATCTCATCCTGTCTGTCAGTCTTGTCCTGCCTCTCAGCCTTGTTCTGCTTGTCATTCAGTCTCATCCTGCATGTCTGTTTTGTCTTGCCTGTCAGCCTCGTCCTATCTGTCAGTCTTGTCCTGCCTTTCAATTTGTCCTGCCTGTCAACCTCATTCTGTCTGTCAACATCGTCCAATCTGTCAGCCTCACCCTTCCTGTTAGCCTTGTTCTGCATGTCAGTTTTGTCCTGCCTGTCAGCCTCATCCTATCTGTTAGTCTTGTTCTTCCTGTCAGCCTTGTCCTGCTTGTCAGCCTCATCCTGTAAACCTTGTCCCGTCTGTCAGTCTTTTCCTGCCTGTCAGCTTCGTCCTGCTTGTCAGCCTTGTCCTATTGTCAGTCTGGTCCTGTATGTCAGTCTTACCCTTCCTGTCAGCCTTGTTCTGCTTGTTAGTCTTGTCCTTCTTGTCACCCTTGTCCTGCCTGTAAGCCTTATCCTATCTGTCAGTCCTGTCCTGTCTGTCAACTTCCTCTGGCCTGTCAGTCTTATTCTTCCTGTCAGCCTCACCCTGCTTGTCAGCCTCATCCTGCCTGTAAGCCTTGTCCCATCTGTCAGCCTGCCTGTCCTGCTTGTCAGTCAGTCTCATCCAGCATGTCAGTTTTGTCTTGCAAGTCAGCCTTGTCCTGCTGGTCAGTCTTGTCCTGACTGCCAGCCTCATCCTGCCTGTTAGCTTTGATCTGCTTATCAGTTTTGTCCTGCCTGTCAGCCTCGTCCTGCTTGTCAGCCTTGTCTTGCCTGTCAACCTTGTCCTTGCTGTCAGCCTTGTCCTGTCTGTCAGCTTTGTCCTCTTTGTCAGTCTTGTCCTGCCGGTCAGCCTCATCATGCATGACATCACTTCAGTGATTTAAACAGGAGCCTGTTGTTTGGTGTTATAATATCATATCCTCAGATGACTGATTTCACTTCAGTGATTTAAACAGGAGCCTGTGGTTTGGTGTTATGATGTCAACACCTTAGAGGACCTTAAACAGGACTGATCAAACATCAAAGGACTGATTCCATAGCGTACTGGGTGCTGGTATTTTTGAAGACCTTTAACTAGTGACAAGCAGAGAGATAAAAGTATGATCTGTCTTCATTACCCCTGAGTCTACAGTCCCACAGACACAAAGATCATAAATATGCCCCACCAGCACACTTCACTGACACTGAAACACAAACATTGGTGACCCCTGACCTCCCTACTGCTACTCAGACAGATAGTGAAATCCACACACCAGAGTCACACAAGCACTGTATGAAATACATCTACAAAAAATGCATCTTTCATAACCACTTTAGAAGATGACAGTGAACCTGGAGTGTATCCCAGGAAGCAGAGCGATACGCTGAACATGATTCCAGCTGATCACAGGGAACACACTCACATGCTATTGGAAATTTACCATTTGCTAATAGAGATGAATTAATTACCAAATAACTGTAATTTACTTCTTCCCAGTAGTACTTTTATTAAATGAATTGCTCTGATTTATCTGTCCATCCATCCATCCATACATCCATCTTCCACATCTATTTTTCCAATGTTTCTTCAGCAGTTTTGTGGTACCGAGGCTGAATCTTCCACTTGATTTGAACATGGCATTACAGGGAAAGTGACACATTTTAGTCACAGTGTAATGGCAGTTCTGCATCAGCCAGGTGTTTTGACTCCTGTGATTTCTGCTCTTTGTTCTTGTTGTGGTCAGGAAGAGGCGTGAAGAGTGTCTGCACACAGGTTTGAGCTGTTAGATTTCGAGAGATAGCGCGAGAGCACACCCAGAACCAGAACATCTCCACAAACAACGCCAATGCTCAGATAAAACGCTGAAGAGTTTTCACAGGGGGGGCACCTTGGCACCCCCTTGTACTGTTTTTCATCTTTGTGGGGACTTTCCAGCTGGTTGCCACTGACTTTACAGGGCGTGGAAACTGCCCAGAAACAATAGATTAACTTTAATTAAAGGCAAATGCTGTGCTAGTCCAACCCACACATTCCCATATTATTGTTAACTGTCTCATATACAGCACATGTATGTGTCAGTCTTGAGTCATACGGAATCAAAATTATAAATCCTTTACCACCCAGTCGTCTCACAAATATCTGTGTAAAACCAGTTTTCTTGACGTGTGTAATGGGTGGGTTACATTCAACAGTACATTGTATTGTTAAAATCTTGAGATTTTGTAGTTAAACATACAGTCACATTATACAGAATGTAAGTGTTTCACACAAGACCTGTATTTTTTCTTATTTGTGCCTCTGTCTTTTTAATGTGTAAGTAAATGTTACTCAAAATTAAATTGTATTTCATTAAATCATAGTTAACTCATAGTAAGTACTTTCATAGTTTTATAAAACAAGGTTTTGAGGGGAAAAGTTTAGTATCCATATTTGTCATAAATGTTTTAAATTTCCTATAGGAGCAGGTGATGATAGGTTAAGAGTCTGCAAATAAGACAATACACTGAACATAAGAGCAGAGTATGAAAGGATATATAACAACAAGTAGTAGTAATAACAATAATAAAAGCAATACCGCTAATAAACTCCGGCACACTGTTACTGTCTTTAAATTTGACAATTGCACATGTTCGTATTACACTGATAATGGTAATACCTCAGACTGGGCCGCCAGCGTGGGATCAGCTCCAGCCATGTCAACAGACACTGGAACCTGCAGAAAACACCAAGACTGTGGCTTCTGCACGCAGTCAGTGTCAGACCCAGCTGCCCATTTAGAGGGATGTCACTGACTTTAACATCGTGACATATGCTGATCCTTGAGTGTTTTAGAGATGTATTACTGCCAGTGTGTCCTGTATACCAGGAAAGTCACACATGGAGTCAGTATCAGTGTTTTTTTTTTGGACACAGTTAATGAAAATTGCACATGTGGTCAGTATCATGCAGTAAAAATGCACAGTCATGCACAGTCATGCACAGTCACACATGAAGCACAGTCAGCATGACTGTGCTTCATGTAGCTGATAGAAGTCACAGACTGACCCAGTATCAATGCGTCTGGTGCACAGTTAATGATAGTCACAGACTGATCCAGTATAAGTGTGTCTGGTACACAGTTAATGATAGTCACAGACTGATCCAGTATAAGTGTGTGTGGTAAACAGTTAATGATAGTCACAGACTGATCCAGTATAAGTGTGTCTGGTACACAGTTAATGATAGTCACAGACTCATCCAATATCAGTGTGCCTTGGACACAGTTAATGATAGTCACAGACTGATCCAGTATAAGTGTGTCTGGTACACAGTTAATGATAGTCACAGACTGATCCAGTATAAGTGTGTGTGGTAAACAGTTAATGATAGTCACAGACTGATCCAGTATAAGTGTGTCTGGTACACAGTTAATGATAGTCACAGACTCATCCAATATCAGTGTGCCTTGGACACAGTTAATGATAGTCACAGACTGATCCAGTATAAGTGTATCTGGTACACAGTTAATGAGTCACAGACTGGTCCAGTATCAGTGTGTCTGGTACACAGTTAATGATAGTCACAGACTCATCCAATATCAGTGTGTCTTGGACACAGTTAATGAAAGTCACAGGGATATCTAGTATCAGTGCGTCTTGTACACACTTAATGAAAGTCACAGGCTCATCCAGTACCAGTATGTCTTGTACACAGTTAATGAATGTCAAAGACCGATTTTGTATCAGTGTTTTCTCTGCACAGTAATTAACAAAAACATATATCAGCGAAGCTGCTCTCTTTATGCATGTTTGCATTTTTATTCACACACGCGAACACACATATGCACTCACAGAAACACACACTTACACATGCACACAGACACACACACTCACAGAGACTTACGCGCAGAAACATACACGCACAGTTACACACACACAGTCACAATGTACAGATTTTGATTTTTGAGAAGGGAGGGGCAGCAGAGAGTAGAGGAAAGAAGACATTAAAGGCAAACATTGACAGGCAGATAGAGTGAGAGAAAGAGCGAGAGGGGGCAGAGCGAAGGAGCGAGCAGCGGAGGGAGGGAGAGAGGGAGAATTAAAAACAGAAACTTTAGCTGGCTGACTCCTTTTTTTCTTCCCTCCAGGCTTCTGAGGCTTGTGAAAAAATGTGCTGTATATTTGAAGTGTTGGGTCATGTGACCCAGCTTGGGTTTATGAATCAAAGTGCATAATGATTTCTGAGTGAGGCGGACGGAGAGAGGGAGAGTGCGGAGGTGTACAGGCATTAAGAAGGACAGAAATATACATTCTGCTGTGCCTGTGCTGCCGAAGAGCTTCCGAAGAAAGATACAGACTTGCTTCAGCTCTCTCTTCTCCCCCATTGTGGTCACTCTGTCCATTCATCCATCCGGCAGACCCGCTCTCATTTGGTGAGTCTCTGTCACGGGCGACTCGGCGATTCGTTCGTGTGTTTTAGTTTTATTTTCATGGCCTGTGGGCATCTGTAATCCGGACTGACAGAGGGAAATAAGCAGTTTTGTTGTAAAAAGAAAGTTTTAAAAAGCTGTCAGGCAGAAATTTCACAAGGAGGCGATAAAGAGAAAGTTTCCGTTTTGCAGTGCTGGGGCACGTGTGTGAGTGTCTCATGTGCTTTTGCATGTGTGTGAGACAGTGTGTCTTATCTGATTTTGGCGGCGCTAGTGTCAGTCGCGTGTCTCTGAACTTGGGCACCCCTAACAGTACATTGGAGATTGTGTGGCGCTTTGCATATGTAAGAGGCAGCAACCCACAGACCTGCTGGTCTGTGGGAAATAACTTTCTGAAATGTTTATTTTCTGTTTTCAGTTATAGCATTTGTGAAAAGCTGTGCTCTTAGGGACGTGCTTGTTTTTGGTTCATCTTAGGCAGGTTTTAGCAAGATTCCCACTATTTCTTCATAGCTGGAAGTCATTTTGTCTGTGAAACGATGGTGTAAAGTTCTGTTTGGGTTAAAGATGAATGATAAACTGGTTCCACTTGTTAGAGAGGAGTGTTAATAAAACAGGCGGTCTTTAGTGCTTCCAGAAAAACTGTTGTTCTGAGACATGCCGTTTGAATAGTGTTTTACAGACACTCTCAAATGCATGTTCATAAATTGAGCGTTTTGACATTATTATCTATTTTGCTCTCAGTGTGTGGGAGTACTTAGTGGGTTAGTAGGGGAGAGAGACTGACAGATTCCCCAGGTATGAAAAGGACTTGAAGCTTTTCAGTGGAATTTCTCGAAAAGCATCATTCCTCTTTCATAACTGAACAGAAACAAAGGCCGTGCTTATGATACATGTGAAGAATCCACCTCACGGAGACAAAAATGTTAATAAATGTAATTCACATTGTGTACAAATGACCAACAATTTAATTAACTTTAATTAATAGTAATTTCATTAATGAATTTAATTATAGTAATTAGTAAGCGCTGATGCGTGTTTCCAGAAGGGAAGGACAGAGGATGTAGAGTCTATGAAACCCGAAAGTAGATTTTCCAACATCCAAACCCATAGTGTGCCATAGTATTGCAAAACATTTTCGCTATCCTCAGGCAGCTGTGAATCAGACGTGAATAAGGCTGTGTGCAGAATCCAAAAGCCATGCAGGACACATGTTGGGTATGAAGCAGCAGATCAGACTTGCAAGCAGAATGAGCTCCCGGTTTGGTCAAAACCCATCAGACCGGCAACGTTTAACAATTCAGACATAAGAAATGGCACCTAAAGACAGTGTATTCAATGCAGTTAAAGAAAACACACTAAACTGATATTCAGCTTCCCTGATAACAGTGTACAGTATCCCCTTCATATTCCCGAGGGTTAGGGGGGGAAGATCTCTGCCAGTGTGAAAATCTCTGCCCCCCCCCCCCCCACCCTCACCGCATAACAGTCTGCTAGCCTGAACAATTCAATCAAAAGTCTATTTATTACTAATTTCTAAAAAAAGCAATATTGTACTGTACGCTTTGCATGCCAGATTGCTCTGTTATTTCCTATCTAGACCTTTTTATATGATATATGAAACATCTAAAATACAGCCCTTTATGTACAAAGTTTCTACTGTACGCACTGGGATAACTTTGTTTCAGACCCATTATTAAAAATGCAAAATTAAGGCACCGAAAAGTTTAAGTTACTGTGAGATTCCACGGTCACAAAGACAATGAGGCTGGCTGCCTAGACAAAGACGTTCAGGGTACCCAAGGTAAGACGCTCAGGGTACCCAAGGTAAGACGCTCAGGGTACCCATGGTAAGACGCTCATGGTACCCAAGGTAAAACGCTCAGGGTACCCAAGGTAAGGCGCTCAGGGTACCCAAGGTGAGACGTCAGGGTACCCAAGGTGAGACGCTCATGGTACCCAAGGTGAGACGCTCAGGGTACCCAAGGTGAGACGCTCATGGTACCCATGGTAATACGCTCATGATACCCAAGGTAAAACGCTCAGGGTACCCAAGGTAAGGCGCTCAGGGTACCCAAGGTAAGACGCTCATGGTACCCAAGGTAAAACGCGCAGATCCCACAGTGATGTTTCTTTTCCACCAGTCTTTTAATGTTAAAGATACGGTGTACTCTTATACTAACAAATATTGTTTAACACTAATGATTATATATTGTATGTTTTATGTGATCCATTTTGGGCTTATGTGTTGTCTGTGAGTTTCTGTGCGTCGTGTGTGAGTTTCTTTGACATTTGGGTTTCGGCGATCTTTTGCAAGTTCCAAAAATATTCACATTTAATTGTTCACGGCCACCTTACGAATAACCAAAACCACAAACATCAAATTCACTAATTTACAAACAAATTAGTTTATCTAGGTTAGAAATGGTGCAACAGATTGAATGACTTCACAGTGGAAAATACACTATAAATGTCCCATCAACCTATTCTCCAGTGTCCATCAGTCCATACTGTCCCATCCGCTCCACCCATTCTCCAGTATCAGTCCATACTGTCCTATCAGCAACACCTAACCTCATACAATTCCATCAGCACCACCTAGTCTGTAGCTGTGTAGGATCTGAGTTTCAGTAAAAGTGTCTTTGACTGACAGATGAATGTGTTTCCACGTTTCTCATGTGTAATTTTGTGCCAGTGGGCTGCTATGAGTGAGATACTGTGGTGCTTCTGCTGTGTTGACTCCTCCTGGAGGCATGTTTGGAGCACACTGGAATGCACGGAGCTGACTAGCACGCAGGAATTCTTACCTGCGTCGTTTTGCCTTTCCTGAGCCTTCTTGTACTTTGGCATCAAGCACGGCTCTGCTGACAGACACACTTTCACCGGCGGCTTCTGCAGGGCTGGCAGCTGAGGGTGGGGTCGGTGCGCCTGTTTGGGCCCGAGGTGCCATGACGGGGGCTTCCCCTGGCCCTGCTCTGTAATTAAGCAGGAAGCCATCAGGACACTGTTTCCTGTGTGTGTTTCTGCAGGTGTCTGCCATTGTGCGCCCGTTTCTGCATCACCTGAGGCTATAAGGCAGTAACTCACGCACTCCCGGAGCCTGCCACACGAAAGAGAATGAGCTGCTTCAGCTACTTCATGCTAACACATGCTCCTGGTGTGGGTGGGGTTGCTGTGGCCCTAGTGGTGTGGGACAGGCTCCTTTGTCCAGGTCCATCTACACCCAACATGTTTCAGGTTGCTCTGCTTCTGACTCTGCTATAGAATAGAATAATGAAACTTTATTAAGTCCCATGGACATGTCACTATTCAAACTGAGTTCAAACTGGTGACCTCTTAATCACAGGCATTATCCTGCTGAACCACACACCGTCCCGATAGCATTAAAGTTCCCTGCTTCTGTCTGTTTATCTCATTTGTTGCATGTTGGATAGTTCCTTCATTTGCTCTCAGTCTCCTTCCCCCATTACGCCTTGTGCCTATATATTTAAACGTAATTAAACATGTATGAGAATGTCAGTCTTTGTTGTTCTGCACGGCTGATTCCTGGCCACATTGTTATTTAAGGTTAGCGGTCATATTTCACAGAACCAGTTTCACGTAACATTATCTTATCCTTAAGATGGATTTTTGTTGTCTGTTTCTGTAGACAAGCACAGCTTTTACATGTCTCAGTTCCAGGAAGAATGAAGTCTTTACGTGTATTTCTTTACATTTGAGTGTTTTCTTAATCAGTTGATACTTGAAGTGATCCGTCGATCAATCAGTCAGTCACTCCGACCTCTTGAGGTTTGGCTTTTTTTGTGGGGTTACATTTCGGTGTCCACTACTGCCACCCAGACCTTTAACCAGCCTGAACGCTGCGTTCTCCCCATTATAATCACGCAAATCTGTCTTTCTGAACGATTGGCTGAAGGAGAGATACACTGAGGAGAGGAGGGGGAAAAAAACCTCTCTGATAGGTGAGATCGTTCAGCTCAGTGTCTGTGACCTTTGGTGGGATACGTTGACCCGTTTGGTCCATCACTCCATCACTGCCTTGGCCACCGGTCAGATGGTGCCAGGCGCTGAGTGTCCTCGACGCTAGCGATGGTCTCTGCAGCCATCTCGCACGGTTGCTGTTTGCACAGATGAACACAGGGGGAACATCACGGCTTGGTAAGAGACTCGGTGCTGCCAAAAGATCATTATCCGCAGAGCCATAGTGGTGCCTGCACAGGAAGCGGTTCTGTCCAGCTCACACAGTGCCAGTGTGGCGTGTTGTCAGGGCTCCATTTTGGCTGGTTTAATTATCCGGGTCCAGGGCATGGAGCCCATTTCAGAGCTGATGGTCTGACTTTAATTTTGGCTCCTTTCATTCTGCAATTTCCTGCCTTTAGTGTGGTTGTGTGAGTACCATAAAATCAATACACTTGCAAATGCTTATCCTCTGCATATGACTCTGCCTTTCCATCAGCGGATAGTAATCTCTGATATTCCTGCTCATTGCCCTTACAGATATAGGAATGACACAAAAACACACACAATCTTGCACATCTGGATCCCGTTTTAGGGAGCTTTTATGAAGTAATCCTCATTGTTCGAACAATGATGCCCATTTTCTGTTTGCATTGAAAGACCTTGATTTCTGTATTTTTCAGTTGTTGCATGTTGCGTGTGCACTTCAGTGGCAGTCTGGATTGGATAGATCCCGCTTTTCAGCTCTGAACAGGGGGAGACACGTCCTCCCGTGGATAACATGCAGGGTGCCAGGTTTTCCTGCCCTTGAGGCAGTTCGGGAGGTTCGATAACCTCATTAAAATGTGGGGAGCGGTTTTTAAGGTAAATTGATGCTGAGGCTTGCCTTGCCTGTATGGCTGAGGTGAAATGCGCTCACAGGCTGGCGATAACACCATCTCCCGGGGTCACGCAAACACCGGGGAATGGGGGTATGCCGCCATGTGCAGGATGTCCTCCTGAGTCATCCCGCCCAAAAGATGGTGGTCCGGAGAACTGTGGGTGCCAGTAAAGTTGACAAAATAATAGTCTGAGTCACAGGAGCAGGCTGCTTTAGTAGAGAGAACCTCAAGTCGACACTGAATCTCTCGTTTTGCACT
>JAOYFF010000039.1:1108581-1123672 GCA_025773925.1 Cryptomyrus ogoouensis | reverse complement strand
GTGAGAGAGAGAGAGAGAGAGAGAGAGAGAGAGAGAGAGAGAGAGAGAGAGACCTCGTGAGAAGGCCGGTGAGAGAATGGGTGACAGGAATGAAGATGGACTGAAACATCAGGAACAAAAGAAATGGAGAAAGAGAACAGAAGCCGGAGAGCAGTAGGCAGAATCTGAGGAGTGTGGCCACGCAGGGCAGGCTGGCAGAGGGGCTGGCAGAGGGGCTGGCAGAGGGGCTGGCAGAGGGGCTGGCCCTGCCTGTCCTTCCTGAAACGTGGCCGCTGGACCGCGGCACACATGTGGAACAGTTTACCGTAATGGAGGTCGAAATTAGCGGCGGTTTGAAGCTGCCTACAGCCATAGGCTGTAATTAAGTGCCTCTGTGGAAAGAGAGGAGGGAAAGGAAGAGGGGGAGGGGAGCTTCGGAGGCACGTGTGTGTCGGGTACATGTGCTTCCTGTCCTGGGCAGAAAGATGCCCTGCCGCACCATACTGCCCCCCGGTGCCCATACCGAGTCAGTTCACCTCCAGTTGTTCTGCTTGCTTCAGCAGTTCAGCTGTACATGCTGCCTGCTCTCTTTTTTTCCCCCCTCTGTGAATTTATTAGCAGCAGTTTTCATATGTTTTCCCGATTCGCCAGCCGCAGCAGTTCCAAAAGCATAGAATTTTCTGGACTCCCGTCTTCCAAAAACCACATTAGAAAATGAGGCCACAGACGCCATCCGCTTATACAGTCACCCTGGAGACGGGCAAGTGAACGGGGCAGCTTCCTGGGGGCCTTCCTGCCGGGAGACAGATAGCCCTCAGCCCTGGCTAACCGACGGGGCAGGATCCAGGCAGAAGACAGGATGGGGAATATGAGCTGGACTGGTACGGAGGAGGGCATCCGGAGGTGTTACACGGATGGCCAGTCGAACCCATGTCTGGGCCTTGGGTCCCAGGGCGATTGGGAATGGGCCGGCCTCCATGTTAAGTTGGCACTGAAGTCCTTTATAGCAGAGTTCTACTGATTTAAATCATATGGCAAAGCATGGAATCACATCACAGTCTGGAGGACTTTCCAAACTGTAGAAATGAGATCCCGCCCTCTCCCCTCAGCTGAAGTGCACAGGGTTGAATATGTTTTGGCAAATTTCAGGCCAAGCTACAGTTGCTCTGCATGTGCCTCTGAAAGCAGTGCTGGAGGTCCGTGGTGGACATTAGTGATTGAGATCAGTGGTGGAGATCAGCAGTGGAGATAAATGGTGGAGATGAGAGGTGGAGATGAGAGGCATGCTCATGATGTTCTGGTATCTCACCCAACCCCACACATGCTATATTTGTGCCCTTGACGGGGTCCACACAATGCGCAAAAAAATGGGGTTTAATGCATGTTTGTACTGTTCATCGTGTTTATTTTTCACAGTGTGCATGCCCTCTGAAGTTCTCCCTCACCAACCAGATAAAGGTGCATTAAAATGAGACATTCCTCCTTTTCCTCTCCTCCCTCCTCTTCCCTTTGCTTGTTTTTTTCTTCCTACTCCTGTGTTTTTGCTTAAGAGCAGATGTAAGACTTATTCAGGTACAGACCATGTGGGCCGGTTGCATTTGCATTTATTCTTGAAGAAACTGATATTAAGCAGCAGACTCCATGATTCAGTAATTATGGCCCAATGATGGTAGGCTTACATTTTCTCACCCTCGTCTTCAATCTTCTCTCCTCCCTTTTGGGTTCTGCAGCTGAAAGAAGCCCCACCCACAGCGAGCCGGGCCACCGACTTGTCCTGCTCACACCAGGCCTCACAGCTGCAGCAGCCAGTAGAGGGCAACGGTAATCGGTGTGAGATCCACGTGTCCGGCCTGGGAAACTGACGCTCCTGCTGCACGGAGCCGGATTTACTCTCCGTTTGCCATGGCGACCAATCGGGAACGGCAGGTGGGCCACATGACTGGCTTCCCACCGGCTGTCTACCCATTCACTTTCAACTCCATCAGAAGCCACTCCCCCTTCGACCTGCTAGCCAATAGCAGCCTTTTTGGCCGGTTTGGGGCAGACCTACCTAAGGAGATGGCAGCACTTTGTAAGTGAACTTTTGATTATTGATATTTCTATGTGTGACATACTCTCATGGTGACATCCTGTTACTGCTGGGTATTTGCAACTTCACAATCTTTACAGTGGCACATACAGTGATGCTTCCTTACTGCACACATATAGGCGTTGTGTAGGATGCAGTGTCTGTAATACAGACAGTGTGTGTGAGGGTTTTGTGTGGGATGCAGTGTGTGTAATACAGACGGCATGTGTGAGGGCTTTGTATGTGATGCAGTGTGTAAAATACAGACAGTGTGTGTGATACTGACAGTGTGTGAGGGCTTTGTGTATAATGCAGTGTGAGTACAGACAGTGTGTGTGAGACAGAAAGAGATGGAAAGAATGTCACAGATGTCTGTATGATGTCACGTAACTCTGAAGGTTTCAGACACCTTCAGTTTTGAAACAGGTTATTTGTAAATACGGTGGAATCTGTTCAAAGCAGAGCAGTAGGACTGCCGTAATACAGCGCCATCAGGCAAAGGCACTGAGTAGTTTGGCAACAGTCATTAATCTCCTATTTAAAACATTTGGATTCTCTAATAGTTTTGTTTCATCCTGGTTTATTTGACTTGGGTCGTGCTGCGAGATATTTATTTACAGGTTTGATTTGAAATCTGTCAACTCTTTTCATATCTAAGTTGACTCTGGGATTTCCTGCAGATGATATTCTGTACAAAGCAGATACCTGATGTATTTGTTTTTATTTCTAAGTCTGTGATGCAGTTACTCTTTGATGGCTTGTTCTTTTACACAGTCCTGGATCAATAGCAGTTCTCTAAGCGTCATTCTCAGTTTACTAAAGTAAGTTTGTTTCAGATTTTTGTTGAGGTTCATTGGTCCAGATGAATTCATAAGACTCCACTGAAGTTCATTTTTGAACAGGTTGAGCTGACAATTTTCAGGTCCCAACTACAAAAATTTCGGTAACAATTTACATTATCCATACCTAAATTATACATTCATTATGTATTCATAGGACATTCATAAAAATCATGTAAGTATACCTTTACATCCTAACATACCTTAACCGCTATCTATTAATAACAAATATTGTATGATTATACAACTATAGACACACACACACACGCACATACACAGGCACACATAGTCACACATGCATATTTTCATAATAATCACCTCCATCTCCTATTAGAATTTCAAAGACCTCTTCCAGGAACAAGCTAAGCTATACTTGGGATTTGACCAAATTCCTCGGTCTTGTTATTCTTCTGTCTCTGCAAGCCAAGCACCTCATTGAGGAGTAAAAGCAGAGCTGGAAGGGAAAATGTGCGCAGCAGATTAATTACAGAGCAAACAGCTTTCATCACTGTATTCTGACAAGCATATCTGAGCTGAAACAGCTCCGTAAGGAAAGGGGGTGCCTCTCGACCCCACTGTGGCTGCATCATTTGGAGTAACGCCCACTGGAACAAGCATCTTTTGTCTGATTGGATAGACTCTTTCTAGGACAACTAAAAGCATCCAATAGCAACCTGCTGATTTTGTGAGCAAGGGACTGTTTACAAGCAGACATCAGAGTAAATCTCAGGTTGATCTATACAAACATCATAGTCCATAGGAAGAAAGTTGTACTGTGACGGACAGGCTGCCCATCTGTGCGGACTGGCCGGGGGGTGGAGCCATTTAGGGTAATTTATTTCCCCTTTTTGTTGTCACATGGGTGTTGTGTTGGGGTCTTTGGATGCAGTCAAGTTGCTTTTGAAGTCCTTTAGTTGGAAATCATGCTTCAGTTTCATATTGGTTTGTTAGGCTCATACTTCTTTTTTACTTACTGTAATGCACAGCTCTTTGATTCATAATGTGCTGCCTTATTTGTCATGGCCGAAGAACTGGTTTTGACAAAGAGGCCTACCCCTAGACCCCTGACAAATAACAGGGAAGGCAAGATGTTATGGATAGAAAAGCAACCGATGCCGTATCTACCTGAGCTAGGGTTAGGTTTAGGGTTAGGGTTAGGGCACTCAGCTCTCCTCGGGGAAGGATATCTGATATCTGCTGAACAGAGCAGTAGTGGAAAAAGTACTCAATTTTCATACATGAGTAAAACTTCAGATACCACACCAAAATGTTACTCAAGCAAAAATAATCACTCAGTAAAATACTACTCAAGAAAACGGTAACAAAAATCTGATTTTGAAATACTTAAGTATCAATAGTAAGAAGTACTACGTATTGAAATCTATTGATCTTACAAAAAAAATCATTTAAATTCACTCAGGACAGGTGTGAAGGGTAAGATACAGTGCATCACAATAAGGAAAACTGAGACACGAGGATAAGTGAATATTTTCCTTTTATTCACAAAGTAGGATGTTTGTAGACAGGTCAAAGCTGGAGGTTACACTGCAGTCATTTGCGATGTCAGGAACACACTAGGCCTGTGCGATATGATGATGTTACAGGTAATCGACAATATCAGACTAGCGACCCGGTATTCATATCTGACAGTGACAAACCGGTGATTATCGCCTTTGTCAAGGAAGGCGGCTTAGGCTACATGCAAAGCAAGATATCCGAAAGATTTATGATTTGGCTTTAAGTTAAGACTTAGAGCCTACATTTCCGATGCTGTAAAAAAAAAAAAAACACTTTGCTATTATTGTTTCTTACCTCCTCATATGGTACACAAAGGTATCAGTGTATATAAATGTGGGTCATTATGGTGATGCCCGGTGTATAAAGTTTGTTTTAGACCTTTTTTAGGCCTTCATTGTAAGAATCATAACTAAATCATCCCACCAATAGATCCATTTTTCATAGAGATTTAAAAAATGATCAGCGGCAAGTATTAACATCTGCTGTTTAGCAGATTATCTGTATATCAGTTTTTTCATGCTTTCACGTTTTTCTGTAGGCTAAAAAAAAGTAAGGTCCCCACTAGGTGCCCCCTTTGTGTGTGTGTGTACGTGTGTCTCTATGTATGTGTGTGTGTGTCCTTGGGGGGTGGAGGGGTTGATGATGGATGATCTATTGTTGTTTATCCCAACATTTTTTTAATTAAAATATTGCAAGTTTTTTCATTATCCAGCCCTAACTAGTACCACTAGATCTGGCATAAATGTGTCTTGTCATGTCTAGCACAGCGCTCAATGGAATCTGACACTGCTGGCCGTACACCAAATGACTTTTTAAACGATTTCACTGTCTCAGACAAATTTCCAATATCGGGATAAAATCATGGGAGTTTTGCTAGAAGTGAGCGAGCTCCCATCTCCTTCATCGTTTGCTGTGAGGTGCTTAGGATAGCTGTCAGTTTTTTGCTCATCTTGGCATTTCAATAAAATCCACCATGTTTAATAGCATCGTAGGTCTACAGTCTTGGTTCATGCACATAGTGACGTGGACATTGTGAACAACCAATAGGTGAGTACAATACTGAGTACAGTATTTACAGTAGACAGGCACAGTATTTATGGTAGACAGGTACAGTATTTACAGTAGACAGGTACAGTATTTTGAATGCAGCACTGAACTTCTAAGTTACTCTTATGTATTGCACTACATTGTCTAATGTGTAGTGTTATTTTTCTATGCAAAGAAAACTGAATAAACATTTTGCACTGTACTAAATATTCATACACTTTGCTGTACAAATGTATAGCAGTTTAACATTCACTGTAGCATAGAGGTACAGCAACAAGAGTCTGCGATTGTTGAAGTCTTGCAAATAGTGACACTGCAACATCCCCAATCTCTGCAAAATCATAGTCTATGACAAAAAAAACTCTATGACTAATGAGAAATTGACTTTAGATGTGAGAGGGTGTCAGACTTTAGTCTTTAAAAGTCTTTTCAGAGTCTTTTCAGTCTTGTAGTGTAGGGTTAGCATAAGCAGGAAGCACAGTGCAGTTTTTAACCCTACTTGCTGCTCCACTCAGGTGCACTGCACGCTTTTCTCAAAGAGTATCTTTTTATTTGGGTGAGTAACAATGGTTTTGTGCTGAATGTATCAGAGTAAAAAATCGCTATTTGGTTCAGAAATATTGCAAATGAAAAGTTTGGAACAACTTGAAATACTCAAGTAAAGTACAAATCCGGAAAAAAAAACAACTACCTAAGTACAGTATTGAACTATTTGTACTTTGTTACTTTACATCTCTGGAACAGAGATGTGGTCATTTTCACCAATGATCTGAGATGAAAACAGCAATTACACAGTGCTTTAAGTGAACATAACTTCCCTGAATCTGCCCTCTACTGCCCCCTGGAGAGTGTACTACAAATCCACCTTCCTTATGTTGGATACACACACA
The DNA here is from genome assembly GCA_025773925.1 of Cryptomyrus ogoouensis. Classification (NCBI taxonomy): domain Eukaryota; kingdom Metazoa; phylum Chordata; class Actinopteri; order Osteoglossiformes; family Mormyridae; genus Cryptomyrus; species Cryptomyrus ogoouensis. The sequence goes on along the minus strand of JAOYFF010000039.1, from coordinate 1,117,331 downwards.
TACACAAAGCCAAAATGCTGATATATATGCCAGCACAAATATATTCACGCATGCTGCCATAATTAAAAACACCCGTGCCCTAAGCTGATAGACACATGCAAGCACATAGTGGTTACACAGACTTCAGGAGTCCTGGGGGTTCAAATTAGAGACATTCTGGTGGTAAGTGGTTTAAGATGGAATGGAAAAAGGAACATTCTGGAATGAATGCCACATGGAAAAAGGCAGGAGTGAAATAAAGGTTACTGTAATGTTGATGGTGAAGAGCACAAACAGCTCATTGTGCGTAATTATTTATTTATATAAAACTGCAGTGCAGAGTTTGGGTGGAAGCCCGGGTCTCCTTAACTGGCAGAAGCCTGTGTGTGTGTTAGTGAGAAGGATGATTCTGTGTGTGTGGGGGGGCATGGATATATTACATTGTGGGGACCAAATATCCCCACAATGTGATAAAAAACCTGCTATTTTTATGTTGTGGGGACATTTTTTTTCAGTACCCACAAGTCTTCAGTTTTGCATTTTGTTTGGTCACTTATGGTTAATGTTAGGGGTGTGTGTGTGTTGTGTGTGTGTGTGTGTGTCTGTATGTGCGTGTGTGTGTCTGTATGTGTGTGTGTGTGTGTGTGTGTGTGTGTGTGTGCTCTAGCGTTTAGCCGCCTCTCTCCTGGCCAGGTCTCTCAGATTGGCTCACCAGTCTCCAGCCCCTTCCAGACCTAAAGTGTCTTCCATCAGACCGTTTCTATTCTCTGGCTTTCCTGAGAAAAGTGTAGTTACACTCACTTTTCATACAGTCATTGTGAAAGTGCCATTGTGAGCAGGCAGCTGGTACAGAGCTGATCATGGCAGCGAAAACGGCTCTTTCTCTATGTGTCACCAACTAACTGACGGCACGGGCCGGTCTCGCTTACTCACACCAGAGAAAAACAACATGCAGAGAAACGCAGGGAATTCGCTCCTTGCATCTGCTTGTCTGTGTATCTTCCCGTCTGTCATCCCTCGGCCCTGTGCTCTGCTTCCTGTCTTTACCTTCATTCTTCAGTCACCTTTATCTGTAGCATCAAGGGACAAGGGTCAGTTAAGACGCCATCATTGTGGGGACCCCAGCAAAGCTGCAGGCGGTTTGTCAAAGAGAAACATGCATGTGGCCATTCCAGAGCCCACCTTTAAGGTATACACAGGGTTATATTAATAAAATAGATTGATATTCAGCTTCCACCTTGCACCCCTTATCCAGTAGGGGGGGCCAACGAGTATAGACGTCCAATGGCTGGTAGGAGTGAACTGTGAGCCCGCTGTGTGGTGAAGGGTGCCATACTGGAGAGCAGGGAAGGGGGAGGAGTGTGGCCTTGCAGGGGGCGGGACTTGCACAGGTAGTGGGGGAGAGACGATTTGCAAATCAGACGCAGTGATTGGTGAAAACCATGTGTGCCGGTATTGAATAACCTCAGCATAAAGTCATGTGAGCGAAAAGAGCCACAGTGGGCGATGGCCAAGGCTGATAGTGCTGAGAGACGCTGCACAGATTAGTGCTTTTGTGACTAGCCTTTGATCACGATCCCTCAGTTCAAATGGGCTCCGTCTCACCGGCCAGGTCTCTGTAGCACCCGCTCTGTCTTGGGTGTGAATCCCGTCGAAGCCACACGGCACGCCTGAGCTGTAGGCTGACGGCTCATGCATTTCAGCCTGCTGATAAGATCAGGTGCTTTTTAATGGTCAGGATCTGTCGCAGCCCCTCCCAGGATCACCTGGGATGATGGATGTGCCGGTGATGGAATGTGGTCTGTTTTGGGAGCGTTCAGACGGACTCGGGGAGCCGGTCACGCCTCGGCGACTGGGAGCTGGAGGCTGCTGGGAAGGCATGAGTTGCCCTCCAAGCGAGGCCAGGGGGGAGCCACACACAGAGGGAGACAGAACTGGGGAACTTGGGAACTACCAGCAACAGGAATGGGAGCAAAAACACAGAGCTGAGGCTCTGTCACCTCTGCACTGTGACTCCAATTTACACACAAAGCAAGAAAACATGAGAGCCTGTTTATCCCAGAATACAGCCCTGCTTTCCTCTCTGTGCACACAGAGTGAGGAGGGAACCACCCCAAGCTGAGGGAGAGAGCGAGGGAGGGAGACAAGAGGAGAGGAGTAGGTATGGCTGAGGTAAAGAGGGGGGGGAGAAGACGAGGAGACAGCAGAGAGGAAAGAAAACAGCAGGAAATGCAACGGGGGAAGTCAGCAAGGGGGATGGAAACGGCATGAAGCAGAAAACGAAGCTGTTTGCGTGTAATACAAGACAAGTGGAAGAGAAGGGGTTTGCTGATGGTAGGAAAAAGAGGCTGAATTATCGTGTGCAGAGAAAAACAACATGATTCGGGCCCCGGGATCAACGGGCGAGTAGAGCGAGAAAACCAGAGGAGGGACCAAGAGGAGCAAGCGAAGTAAGCGAGTAGGAGAGGGGCCAAGAGGAGTTTGGGGGAAAGTTAGGGATCCAGTGGGGGTTTCACAGAGAGTTCAGCCTGGGGTAGGAGGGATTCTGGGGGGGTCAGAACTGGAGGAGGGAGCGTGTGTGTTAAATATCGAAACCTACTGTACTGACTCTCCTGGCTTCATGGAAGAGACACCTACTGTGAAATGAGTCCTGATTCGATTAAAGAATGAATCCACATAAATGTATCACATAAAGGAAGAGAATCAGCCAAAATAAGATCAAACCTTTAATCTTTCATGAGATTGTATAAGAGGAACCACAGGTGTAGGTGTATCAGGGACATTTCAGGTGAAGCTGATTGGCTGATTAGTAATATCTGTATCTCAGCTGGTTTAACCTTACGACCCACAGATTTTGAAAATTTTCATCATATCTGTATAATCCATAAAGCTTGATGGGGTGGGGGTACTGATGGTTAAAGAACAAAAACTTTCTGACATTAGAAAAAAAATGTTTTTAAACTACATACCATGCAATACGTTTGAAATGGTCCCATGAGTTATGAAACTGTGATTTATGCAGTTGGCATGTGATTTGGGGGGGTGGAGTGGGAATGACTACTTTAGAAATGTATAAGGGCTTCTGGTAAATATGCAGTAATATACAGACTTGCTGAATTTAGAAAGACTGATCAACACCTTCCCCCATCATTCATCCTCTGCAGCAGCTCTGCCTCCCTCTCTCTGTGACTCTCTGCAGGAGCTCTGTCTCCCTCTGTCTGTGACTCTCTGCAGGAGCTCTGTCTCCCTCTCTGTGTGACTCTCTGCAGGAGCTCTGCCTCCCTCTCTGTGTGACTCTCTGCAGGAGCTCTGTCTCCCTCTCTGTGTGACTCTCTGCAGGAGCTCTGTCTCCCTCTGTCTGTGACTCTCTGCAGGAGCTCTGACTCCTTCTCTCTGTGACTCTCTGCAGGAGCTCTGTCTCCCTCTGTCTGTGACTCTTTGGAAGGGGCTCTGCCTCCCTCTCTCTGTGACTTTGCAGGAGCTTTGACTCTCATCTCTCTGTGACTCTGCAGGAGCTTTGACTCTCCTCTCTGTGACTCTCTGCAGGAGCTCTGTCTCCCTCTCTCTGTGACTCTCCGCAGGAGCTCTGTCTCCCTCTCTCTGACTCTCTGCAGGAGCTCTGTCTCCCTCTCTCTGTGACTCTCTGCAGGAGCTCTGCCTCCCTCTGTGTGACTCTCTGCAGGAGCTCTGTCTCCCTCTCTCTGTGACTCTCTGCAGGAGCTCTGCCTCCCTCTGTCTGTGACTCTCTGCAGGAGCTCTGTCTCCCTCTGTGTGACTCTCTGCTGGAGCTCTGTCTCCCTCTGTGTGACTCTCTGCAGGAGCTCTGCCTCCCTCTCTCTGTGACTGTGCAGGAGCTTTGACTCTCCTCTCTGTGACTCTCTACAGGAGTTCTGACTCCCGCTCTCTGACTCTCTGCAGGAGCTCTGCCTCCCTCTCTCTGTGACTCTCTGCAGGAGTTTTGACTCTCATCTCTCTGTGACTCTCTGCAGGAGCTTTGACTCCCGCTCTCTGACACTCTGCAGGAGCTTTGAACCGCATCTCTCTGTGACTCTCTACAGGAGCTCTGACTCCCTCTCCCTGACTCTCTGCAGGAGGTCTGCCTCCCTCTCTTGACTCTGCAGGAGCTTTGACTCTCATCTCTGTGACTCTCTGCAGGAGCTCTGCCTCCCTCTGTCTGTGAAGCACTGTTGACGTGCAGCTTTAAATTCTGGCAGGAGAGCTGCTCTTTGTTTATGCCTGTGAATGTCTACATAATGCTATTAAATGAAATATATCAGGTTTATAGAAGAACAGAATTGACAAATTACCTTGAGGAAAGCCCATTTTTACACACTGATTCAGTGGGAATACCTGGGAAGGTAATACAGCTTCAAAATATATGGAAAAAGAGGAACTACAGGAAAGTTCATAAAGGGAAATGAAATGGAGGGTGGGTACATGAAAAGAAAAAAAGACAAAAAGCAAAAGAAAATGAGAGAGGGCAGAGTGTTTATAGAAAGTCTTGCCAGAAGCACAGATTGACAGGAAATGGTGTCTTTGCTGGCGCTGCCGGGCTGTACCACCTTCACCCAGCTAATGGGGGGAGACATCTTCAGAACAGCTTCAGGACACTGGAGAGTCTGTCATGGGGGGGGGGGGAGTGAAGGGATTCATAGGCTTTTTTTTTTCTTCGAAAGCTGTGCTTCACACAAGGCTAATCCAATCCATGAAATTTTACACGTCATACGTGTGTGTGTGTGTGTGTGTATGACTGTAAAATTTATATATGATCTCCATAAGTAAAATTTATATGTGATCTCTTAACGACAGACCCAGAGAGGTATAACCCCCATTGTTCCGAGTTTTAGATACTCTCATTGCTAACACTGGTCCATGTCTGCAGACTTTTCTCTGGCAGTGACTGAAGCATAAAGGGGAATGTTCTGGGTGGTAAGCACTAGATGTCAGCATGCATTAACCCCTCATGCGGTCCTGGTCGCACGCGGTCATACTTGCTCTGTTTGCGACGCTCCTGCCAGGCTGCGCGTCTCCTCTGCGCACAGCCTGAACACGCCCTGTCCTGGGACCCTGTGGGTGCACTTTAATATGGTTATGATTAGTGCTGGGGGTGGGGACTCTCACAAGGAAATGGGCGGGGGTGCAGCGTGATGGATGGCCGGGAGCGGGCTGTTTGTTTGTCATTGTAATGGAGGATAAAGAAGAAAGATATGGAGAAACAGAGAAAGGGAGGGAAACTGAAGCTACTCCCGTGAGCACATGAGCCCGCCCCGAGGCCACTCTCCACATCCCTGTCTCTCTCCCCCTCTCTCTCTCTCTCTCTCTCTGTCTCCCCTCCGTCCCTGCCCTCTCCTCCACCCCCCCTCCCCCACAGCAGTTGGTTTGCTCCGCAGTGTCGCGAGGCAGACAACGCTGTGATGAGCTGCTATTTAGGTCTGTTACAGCAGGCAGAAGGTAGCGTACCAGGAACAGCCGGCGGGCAGGGCTGAAGCGGCGCTCAGGCAGGGCTCAGGAGCGTGGGCAGGGCTGGGCAGCAGAGGGCAGGCTGAGGCAAGGCTCAGGAAAGTGGGTAGGACAGCAGCTTGGGCAGCTCAGGGCAGAGGAGGACAGTGAAGTAGAGGGTAAGGGCAGAACAGAACCAGTGCCAGGGGCTTAGCAGGCACACGGGCCCACGGAGCTGAGACGGGGTCTGGAGCACCAAGGAGAGCCGACAGCTTTCATTTTCAGCAGGGGGGCACTATGTTTGACTGCATGGAGACCCTGGGAATGGGGCATCGGCAGCTGTATGATGTCACTGACAGGGGTCCCTGTGTCCTGCGCAAGAGCGCCCCCTTCTTCCTGGGACTGGAGTCCTTCACCTGGACCGGCGCCGCCAGCGTTCCTTGTAAGTGGACCCGGTCCGCATAAACTCTGTGCAGGACTCAGGTGTACAGGATTCTGGGCCTGCAGGCTCTGGGGCCAACACCAGGGCTGCTACATAGATACCAGTGTTCAGCAGTTAGTGTTCATGTGTTTACTTATACCTTTGCTACAACTCCTCCTCAGTGTTCGGCAGTTAGTTTTCATGCATTTGTTTGTGCCTTTGCTGTAGCACCTCCTCAGTGTTCAGCGGTTAGTGTTCATGTGTTTGCTCATGTCTCTGCCATGGTGCCGCCTCAGTGTTCAGCAGTTAGTATTCATGCTTTTTTTTCGTGCCTCTGCTACGGCACATCCTCAGTGTTCAGTAATTAGTGTTCATGTGTTTGCTTGTGCCTCTGTTACAGTGCCTCCTCAGTGTTCAGCAGTTAGTGTTCATGCGTTTGCTCGTGCCTCTGCTACGGTACCTCCTCAGTGTTCAGCAGTTAGTGTTCATGCGTTTGCTCGTGCCTCTGCTACGGTACCTCCTCAGTGTCCAGCAGTTAGTGTTCATGCTTTTTTTTCGTGCCTCTGCCACGGTGCCTCCTCAGTGTTCAGCAGTTAGTGTTCATGCTTTTGTTTGTGCCTTTGCTATGGCACCTCCTTGGTGTTCAGCAGTTTCTGTTCATGCATTTGTTTGTGCCTCTGTTATGGCACCTCCTCGGTGTACAGCAGTTAGTGTTCAGCAGTTCGCTACACGTTCTCTGGGGTCAGTAAATCAGCCGGAGTGTGCTTAGGAATGGCAGAGGCTCTCCACATTGGTGGGAGGCCCAGGCTGTACCCCTGCCCCCACCTGCTTTCTCTCTTTCAATCTCTCTCTTATTTTGGTCCCCTCATTCATCTCTGGGACTCTGACTTCAGTGCTGGGGGCGTCTATGAGACTCTGTGAATTTGGGGATTGGGGGTCATCTTGGTGAACATCAGAATCCCAAGTGGAAACACAAAACTACCGGACTACAGCTATTCACATTTAAGATCCAGGTTCCTCAATGCCGGACCCCAGCCTTTCACGTTAAAGCCCCTGGTTCCACGATGCCGGACCCCAGCCTTCCACCGACTCCGTCTCTCTCTCTCGCTCCAGCTCTATTTGTTGTACCTTCTGCTTTTTTGTTCCTTTTTTCCAGCCTGAAGTGGTCGTTTATCTTCATTAATCGTGAAGACACCGCCATTTCTGTGGCTGTCAGGCGCTCTGTGTCTGCCTTAATGAAGACAGATCTCCTGTCACACAGGGCTGACGGGCAAGCTGCAGGAATCCGGCCAGCTCGAGCTCGCAAAACACCATCTTGCCGGGATAACGAGATGGGATTTGTTTATTTAATCAATCAGGCCCCAGCAGCCTCCCTCTTTGTTTTCAAGGTACTCAGTCTCTCTGAAAGTTTTTTTGTTCTGGGAAATAAAGGAGATGGAAGTGTAGCTTCACTGTAGTGCCCTTAGGGAGGTCTGGTGTCAAGTTTCACCCTCTGATGGGGTGCTGTGTCTGCCCTCTCCCTGTATGGGGGTGGGGGGTGGGCCATGACTGTGTATGAACACAGGAGTGTCTCAGAGCGGCCAGGACTAGGGGGCAGTCTGCCTGCTCTCTCCCTGTACAGGGGGGGTCGTGACTGTGTATGAACACAGGAGTGTCTCAGAATGGCCAGGACTAGGGGGCAGTCTGCCTGCTCTCTCCCTGTACAGGGGGGGTCGTGACTGTGTATGAACACAGGAGTGTCTCAGAATGGCCAGGACTAGGGGGCAGTCTGCCTGCACTCTCCCTGTACAGGGGGGGTCGTGACTGTGTATGAACACAGGAGTGTCTCAGAGTGGCCAGGACTAGGGGGCAGTCTGCCTGCACTCTCCCTGTACAGGGGGGGCCGTGACTGGCTATGTGCAGTTCTGACTGCTGCACTGTCTAAAGATTCTCTTGATTTTACTTTGTATCTTAAATTGTGTTTTGCCAGGATATTCTTCACAATTTGTTAAATAAGCTGTCAGTCCATCAGCTTTTGAGCTGCTTTCCTGGAGTTGACACTGACGGTTTCATAGTAGTTTCTGGACCCGTCAGCTTATGTTTCTGAGTTTCCCAAGGTCAGATCTCGCAGGTCTGACATTTCAGACGCTGCCGTAATGTTCACTGTTTCGTGTGTATTCACGATCACCATTTCAGATCAATACACACATGGTGCTTTCCATTTGAACTGGGAACTCCTGAGTTCCTGCTCAGAATGTTCAACTGGAGCGGCCCCTGAAGTTGGAGTTCTGACTCGGTCCAAGGGACCTCCTCAACCCCAACCTCAGAATTCAAGATGGCTGCACCCATTATCAACAGAAGTGTAGTTATATACTGTTTATATACTGCTTATGTGTTATTTATCTCTAATTAAATCAGTCATACACACAGTACTGTCTGACCTCTTTCTGTGTATATGTTGCTACGGTGTTTGTATGCATACATACCGCATAATGCATTGTTATCAACTGGTATTGCTAACAATGGGTAATAATGAACCTGGCTTGAACTGCCGTTGCTAAACGGCTCTCCGACTTCTTGCACTGGAATGCGGTTAACTCAGGTAAGACATCATTTCCAGCTCCGACTTTCAGCTTCCGAGATAAATAGAATGCAGCATCAGCAGTCAGTCTGTGACAATCCCATCTGGTGTCACATTGCTGCCTGTGATGATCCCTGTTGTCAGGTTCAAGTCCACAGCTTCCAGTCAGTGATGATCCCTGTTGTGACGTTCCAGTCCTCAGCTTCCTGTCTGTGATGATCCCTCTCGTCAGGTTCCAGTCCTCAGCTTCCTGTCTGTGATGATCCCTGTTGTGAGGTTCCAGTCCTCAGCTTCCTGTCTGTGATGATCCCTGTTGTGAGGTTCCAGTCCTCAGCTTCCTGTCTGTGATGA
>JAOYFF010000039.1:1090742-1100813 GCA_025773925.1 Cryptomyrus ogoouensis | reverse complement strand
ATTTTTGTCAGAAGAGGGGTGGGGGAACAAGGGGAGGGGGGGGGGGGGGGGGGGGGGGGAGGGTGTATATGGGTGAGTGTGTGTGTGTGTGTGTGTGTGTGTGTGGGTGGGAGGGTGAGTGGCCCAGTCTGTATCCCTGTCAGTACATAGCAGATACGATAACTGGCTCATACCTTCACACGGCCCTAAGCCTGTTCATGTTATTCCCATTAAGTCCTTCTCTTTGAGGGGCCAACAGAACATTTGCTGGGTCTTAAGTGAGCGACCATTAGGCCTCCACCCAAAGCATCCTACAGCCTTTACAACCTCAGGCTGCTGTTGTTTCTCCCCCTCCTTCTGTTACGTCAAGTTCTTTGTAATCCATCCATCCATCCATCCAGCTGTACATCTTCCAAACGCTTATCTACTGCTGAGTCACAGGGGCGTCTGTTTAATCGTCATTTCCATCCTTCATTCAGAAAATCACATTTTGTTGTTTATCTGTCTCTCTATCACAGGCTGTGATTGCGAGTCCATTGCTCTGTCTGTCCCTGCTGCTTTTACCGCAGTGTCCCTGCCGATCTCTCCTGCACTGTCTCTACATCATTCTTAAGTAATCTGCACTGATTCAGCGCCCACATTGCACTGCTGCTCAGATATCTGACATGTGTCCTGCCTCTCTTTAAAGAGCTCACACACACACACACACACACACACAGGTTTGACTATCGCTGTCTCTCTCTCTGCCTGATGCAGCGGTGGAAACTCAGAGCTCCAGCTCTGAGGAGATGGTCCCCAGTTCGCCTTCGCCACCTCCTCCGCCGCGTATTTACAAGCCCTGCTTCGTGTGCCAGGACAAGTCCTCAGGGTACCACTACGGCGTGAGCTCCTGCGAGGGCTGCAAGGTGAGGCGCGGGGATGCTAACACACAGGCTGTCACATACAGAGGCACTCCAAGCCAACAGAGAGAGGTGTCAGGATGATGCTGAAAAGGAAAGGAACAGAGGTCAAGCAGAGGAGACATATTAACATTAAATCTGTTAAGATAGAAGCAAAGGGAGCAGATCACAGCAGCAGCAAGCAGGGACAGCTTTGCTGGAGTCTCACATGCAATTAAAGCAAATGTAAGATATAAGTGAATAGCACACAGTGCCCCCTGCTGCTCGAATGTGGGCACTCACCCCTGTGCTGCATTCCTTCTGGTCCAGGGCTTCTTCCGGCGCAGCATCCAGAAGAGCATGGTGTACACCTGCCACCGCGACAAGAACTGCCAAATCAACAAGGTGACCCGCAACCGGTGCCAGTACTGCCGGCTGCAGAAGTGCTTCGAGGTCGGCATGTCCAAGGAAGGTGAGGGCAACACTGCCGCTTCAGCGCCCCCGTCATGTGACCAGCACTCAGCCTATTACGGCACAGCATTCATTCAGTATATGACTGTATATGACTGCAGAGCGTATCCCTGGGATACAGGCTGTCTCTCACTGCCTTAAAGGGATCTCCTACTTTTGGTGCTGCCATCCATGTTTTAATATGTCTGGCAGTTGAAACTGCATTCAAGCATTTATTTCTGAGTCTGACAAAATGGGGGAGCACCGATGAGGCAGGGTTTGGAGGCAGAGTGAGGCAGAGCGAGGCAGAGCTATGAAAGGCAGGCTGAGGTGGAGCTTGGAGGCAGGATGGGACAGGGTTTGAAAACAGAATGAGGCAGGGTTTGGAGGCGAGTTTGGTTAGGGATTTTGAGGCAGAGGAAGGTGGTGTCTCAGAGGGATTTGGCTTGATAAATGACCATAAGATTGCTTTCTCATGAAAGACCGAGATACTTGTATTACTGATTAAATAGATCCTATTTTTTTTTAATGCTGCAAAAGCCATTAATTTCAGATTAATATTTACTTTAATTAATTACAGTATATCCACAATTCTGCAATGTGACTTTGGGGTAGTGTATTTGCTCATCCCCATCATTCTGTCGTCACGTACCTACTTTCAGGCATGTTGCCATCGTTACTCGGCTTTTCCACTGCGTGTGGACCTCAGGTGCTGTTCAGCCCAGCCAACCTTCTCCATGAGAAGCCTGCAGCTGTTAGCCCCCCAGTGGCCAGCCTCTGACATTACAGCTGTCTTCTGAGTTCTTATGTGAAAGCGTGTGCGTTTTCACGAGGTCACATTGTGCCTTTGCTATAACTGGATATCCTGAGAGGAAGGAAGGCGGGGTGGGCTGGGGAGGATGGTGACTTTGGGACATTTTCTCTCATTGACAGACTGGATCCAGTGGGGATGAGAAAAGTAAGAGATATATTATGGTATATTATGTGTATGTGGCGCCAGTAGCTAACTGCATGACACAAAGGTAAAGACAAGCAATGGCAGCATCAGAGACATGATCTGCTTATAGTGTAGCAAAATATGCTAATCATTGGTATTGTGTTATTTTCATACCAGGAGAGTCTAACAGAAGAGATCAAACCACAATGCATCCATTCCTCTCTTTCTGTTTACCTCAAAAAGAGTGTGTATGATTTGTGAAGCATCTGATTAAAAGTTTTAATGCTGTTTGCGTTTACCTCCACACCTTACCTCATGGAATTGCCTCTCATCTTCTACTTTGCCTGCCCTCCTCCAGCAGTGCGCAATGACCGCAACAAGAAGAAGAAGGAGGTGAAGGAGGAGGTGGTGGTGCCGGAGAGCTATGAGCTGAGTGGAGAGCTGGAGGAGCTGGTCAACAAAGTGAGCAAGGCCCACCAGGAGACGTTCCCGTCGCTTTGCCAGCTCGGCAAATACACCACCGTGAGTGTCTTCCTCATCGGGGATTTTCCATGGGGTGTCTTCCTCATCTGGGATCAGCCATGAGGTGTCTTCCTCATCGGGGAACAGCCATGAGGTGTCTTCCTCATCGGGGAACAGCCATGAGGTGTCTTCTTCATCGGGGATCAGCCATGAGGTGTCTTCCTCATCGGGGAACAGCCATGAGGTGTCTTCCTCATCGGGGATCAGCCATGAGGTGTCTTCCTCATCGGGGATTTTCCATGAGATGTCTTCCTTATCGGGGATTTTCCATGAGGTGTCTTTCTCATCGGGGATTTTCTATGAGGTGTCTTCCTCATCGGGGATCAGCCATGAGGTGTCTTCCTCATCGGGGATCAGCCATGAGGTGTCTTCCTCATCGGGGATCAGCCATGAGGTGTCTTCCTTCAGGGATTAGCCCTGAGGCATCATGGCTGTCTTTTTATCCCCAGTCCATTGCCTTTGTTGTCTTCTTCATGTACCTCCTCTGTTTTTATACCTTGCATCCCCAAATTTGAACACTCTCTTCTTTTCTTCTCTGTCTCCCTTCCACCACCCCCCTCGTTGTTCTTGTTGCCCCCTGGGTTTCCTCTACCCAAGAATTCCAGCTCAGACCATCGGGTGCAACTGGACTTGGGCCTCTGGGATAAGTTTAGTGAGCTCTCCACCAAGTGCATCATCAAGATCGTGGAGTTTGCCAAGCGCCTGCCTGGATTCACCTCGCTCACCATCGCTGATCAGATCACTCTGCTCAAGTCGGCCTGTCTGGATATCTTGGTAATTGCCTCTTGTACTCTGATGAGTTTCAACAGTTTCCTTGATCATTTCTATTGAGCAAAGCTGAAGTTGCTTCACCAAGCCAAATAATGGCCGGATCAGACTTCATGGTTTGAGTTACGAAACACAAGGATTAGGTGAAACGATTTTTGAATATAATTCATAAACATTTGTAAGAAATGGAGTTTTGTGTCTGACACTATGGTCAGGGGTGTTGGAACCAGGGGGGGCCGAGGGAACGCGTACCCCCCAATATTTAATTTGGCTTCCTTTGCCCCCCCCCCCCCCCGCCCCAAAAAAAGAGATCTTTGCACATTACATTTAAATGATTAAGTTGTGTCTTCCCCAATATCAGTCTACACCATGGACTGTGGTCAGAATATATGTGCACTCAAAATAAGTTACACATGGGATATGTCCCAGAAAAAAGTCACGAGTGAGTTACAAATTGTTTTGAAGCCTAAAGTGTTACTGAGGATTCACATTCAGAGTATGAAGTAGAATTCCGTTACTGCAGGGTCACATTTGGAGGATGAAACAGAGTATTGTTATTACAGGGTTGCATATCGGCCATGAACCAGACACACATATTGAGACGTTCATATACATACATACCATGAAATAGGGACCTAGCTTCAGCTAAGACAGTACTGACACCTAGTGGACTGGTCTGTTGTTGCCTATGGGTGCGTCATCCAAAATAAATTTTTATTCAAAATAAACACAAGACTGTGCAATCGCACTAGTGATTGGGGAATCATGTTGGGTTTTGACTTTATTCCACTTCCTGTTGCTTACTTTCCTGTTGGTTACTTTCCTGTTGGTTACTCCCATTGGTGATTGGTGGTGCAGGACATTCCTCCCCATTATGGGTTTCACTGCTTTCTACGCACCAGATTGTTCTATTACTGACCAGTGTGGTAGAGTGCTAACTGCATAAAGCACAAACTGGTCACAGCAGCAGTAGGCACCCCTGATCCTGGAGTGCTGGTATCCAGCAGGCTTTCTATCCTACCTGGTGAGTTACAATCTGCCTGAGATCAGATGTGGTTCATCAGAGACCAGTGGCCTGTACTACGAAGCAGGGTTACTGGCTTATCGGGGTAACTTGTCGGATTTAAGGTACCACAGTTTAAATGGACTTCATATTCATTCACTTACATTTTGCCCAGACTACCTTAAATCTGACAAGTTACCCTGATAAGCCAGTAACCCCGCTTCGTAGAAGGTAGAATGGAAAACCTGCTACATACTGGCTCTCCTGGATTAGGGTTGCCTACCCCTGGTTCACAGGCTCTTTTCATTTTTCTTCCTTCTCTGTTTATCATTATTTAGCTTACATATGATTCACACTATGCTCTCTGTCACCCCCTGTTGTTGGTCTGCAGATGCTACGGATCTGCACCCGATACACACCGGAACAGGATACCATGACCTTTTCAGATGGGCTGACCCTGAACCGCACCCAGATGCACAATGCTGGGTTTGGGCCGCTCACCGACCTGGTGTTTGCTTTCGCCGGCCAGCTCCTCCCCCTGGAGATGGATGACACAGAGACGGGTCTGCTCAGCGCCATCTGCCTCATCTGTGGAGGTACTGCAGTGAATTCCCTACTCCACCAGTGAACCACAGACCGGCTCCAGCTGGTCTAGATGGAATTATGATTCAACTCCCAATTTTATGATAAAAAAAAAATCATTTTATACCCTGCTACTAGGTGTATATTTGTAAAATTGTTTCCTGATTGGCTGCAATTTCCCTCATTATATTTGCAACATTGGCTTTTCCTCTCTGTATTTTAAGTGACTGATTTTAACAGTACATGTGATTGGCTGTCATTTTTCTGTCTACTTTTTAACCGACTGACTATAACTGCATGTGTGATTGGCTATTATTGTCCTCTCTGTACTATGTGACTGATTGAATACACTGTGGTAGTGATTATCACACCTGTTTTGCATGCAGAATGTCCTGTGTTTGAACTCCAGTGGAACCAGTAGCGTCATAAATCCTTGAATCGTTAAGAGAAAGAGCGATTAATTTTGCTGCAGGTTGCAGTGTGACTATATAGCTTGCATGTGACAAATAAAACCCTTGAAATGGTGTATGTGATTGGCTGATATTTTTGCCCAGACCGCATGGATCTGGAGGAACCGCAGCGTGTGGACAAGCTACAGGAGCCGCTTTTGGAAGCTCTGAAGATCTATGCCCGGCGCCGGCGCCCCAACAAGCCGCACATGTTCCCACGCATGCTGATGAAGATCACAGACCTCCGTGGTATCAGCACTAAGGGTGAGTACAGCCTGCTGAGCCAAGATCTTCTGCTTCCTGTAGCTATCATTCAACTGCACAAGGAGGCGGCCTGGTGCATCTTCCTCCAGGTTCCTCAGGTTCCCCTTGACACGTTCCATGTCGCCATGACTGAGTCTGGCCAGCTTGCTTCTGGCCTCCTCTTGGCTGCTTAACTTTTTAATTTCCTGAGCATTACAGTCTCCTGTGTCTTCTCATATATGCCTAAATAATTTAACAGCGATGATCTTGCATGACTCACAGGGTGTGAGGCAGTTATGCCAACAAATTCAGTGTTGTTTTGAATTAAATTGACTTTAAATTGATAATGCCAAGAGCATATTAAATATAGGCAGGTGATTATGATGTCAGCACTTGGTTAGAACAATCCAAGAGACTCTTTAAATGGGGAAAGAGCTCACAATCGATTAGAGAGAAACTTGATTCACAGCAGAGTGGTAAACGGCAGGAGCATTAAGGAGTATTAAAGCAGACGTGAGCGTGTTGGAGCTGAGAGCAGAGCCAAGGCTGTGAGCATGCAGAGGGTGGCTGATCGCTGACGTAGCCTCGTTTTTGGGTGGGCCGGGCAGGAGCCGAGAGGGCCATCACGCTGAAGATGGAGATCCCGGGACCCATGCCCCCGCTGATCCGCGAGATGCTGGAGAACCCCGAGGCGTTCGACGAGCAGCCCGAGGCCGGCGATGGCCCCGCCCCGGCCGCCCCGCCCACCATCACCATCAAGCAGGAGCGGGAGGAAGACGAGGAAGAGGAGGAGAGCGTCGCTAATGAGAACAGCAGCGAGCCGTCACCTGAGGAGGAGGATGACGAGGATGAGGACGACGTAGATGAAGAGAGGGAAAGGGGAGCTGACAGTGACTTGGAGGCCTGGGGGGCGCTAGAGAGTGCTGGCGAGGTACCCAAGGGCAGTAAATGAGTCCAGCTGCCCCTGAAAACTCTCATCCTCCCTCAGCCTGCAGGGGGTGCTGATCCTGCCCCGGGCAACTCCTACAGCAGACCCAGCACGTGAGAGAAGAAAACAGCACTCCCCTCCTGAACTTCATGACGGTGCAAAAAAGATGAGCTTTCTCAGAAAAAATAACAGTACAGTTTTTTTAATCTATTTTATTTGAAATAATGCCAAAATGTAGAAACACCAGCGCTGTGCACTGGACTCAAGGGGAAGCACAAGATGTCTCACGAGGTCTTCTTCAGGGTGCAGTGCTTCAGGGAGCCACCAGGGGCCACTAAAGACATTTGTAAAATGAACCCACAACATACCATACAACCAAACTGAACATGGTAATCGTCTGTTGTTCATGATTCTTACATTTGTTTAATTTCCTTTATTCTATTTCGTTTATCATGATATATTATTTACCCATATATCTATATATCTTTATATTATTGTCTTCGATTGTCATGTATGGCTTGGTTTATCTTTGCAATAATCAGTCTCTGGCTACAGGCTTTCCAAACACAGTGAAAAAGTTGACAATTCACAACCGACAAACCTCTTCAATCTGATGTCGAGCTCTTTTACGCTCTCAGTGAGGACTCAACAGTGAGGAACCTAGCTTGAAAATGCATGATGAAAGATCTTAAATAGAGGCTGTAATGACTTTCATGGTTCTAAGTCTTTATTTGTCATATTGTGTCACATGGACACGACTCATGCTGCCAGGTGGACAGTGTTTTGTTTGTGCCAAAAGTGGCTCTTTGCAATGTGAGGTAATCAGGGTGTCTGTCAAGGACGCGGGTAGCATGCAGAGCCTCACGCGGCCTCACGCAGCCTCACACGGCCTCACGCAAGGACAAGCTGGACACGAAGAACCATACATCACAGCCAACGTGCACAGAACATCAGCCAGCTCACAAACAGCTCCACCTGTGAGCTTAGCTGCCACTCCATTGGCTGTTTGCAGTGTGTATGGAGTTAGCAGACGCGTGTACAGCTTTCTCAGAGGTGACCGTGGGTCAGACTGACGGCTCGTTCTCTGGGGATTCAGTTACTTATTCTTTCTGTCTCTCACTCTTGCAGACACACACAGCTACACACATCCAGACCCACAGACACACACACATCCACACACGATAGTATTCAGATCATTGTGGGGGCCGTCCTTTCATTTCTATGACAAAAACCCTAATCCCAACAACAACAACCTTAATTCATACCCAGGCCTAACCTTAACCATAAGTAACCAAGCAAAATGCAAAATACACAAAATACAAGGTATTTTGTGCATTTTGATTGTCACGGATTTTTATAAGACTAAGTTTCCCCTTGTGGGACTGGAAAAACATTTGGTCCCCACAATGTAATATATATATATATGCCCACACACACAGACACACAGACACACACACACACACACCATTTTAGTTGATGACACCCCAGGCTCTTTAAGGACCAAATCCTTGCTACCTTTGGCACCCAGAGACAGTCAAACAATGCAGCCTCTCTGTCTGTCTCCTTGTCTGTCTGTCTGTCTGAATGTCTGTCATACAACATCAAGAAAACCAGAGCATCCCTTGTCAAAGCCATTCATCTCTGTGTAATCTCATGGGTGTTCTCTTTGTTAAGTTCTTAATGACAGAACCAAGAAATGCACCGGAATGGGATATGCTTTTCATTCCTGGGAGCATAACAGAAGTAAACCTCTGCCAAAGTGTATCTGTTTTGTCTCGTTCCAGCAGTCAGATGAATAGTACTATGGCATGATAACAAAAAGCAGCCATTTTGTGACATTGCCCCCTAGTGGCTGGTCAGTGCACTGACTTCTTTGCTATAGAGGATGTCGGCTTTGAGTGTCTACCTGCACCCAAATACTGGGTACCTCTCATTTCCTTGTTTACTGATGCTGAGGCAGAGGTTGAGCAACTAACTCTGCCTTTGTGAGTATTTTTTATTATTGTTTATTATTATTGTTGTTATTGTTGTTTCATTCGCTCATAATGTTCTGCTTTCTTGAGATTACAATTACAGTACCTGTCATAAAAATAAAAGTAGAATAAACAATTACCCACTTTTTTTTATAAATCACATTATAACTTCCTTTACCCGGGATATTTTATGGCCATTTCCCACAATGACTTTTTGTTTTAGTTAACATGATACAACTTGCATTTACCCACATTCTTGTATGTTCCTTGTTCATCCATAAATCATCCAGGATAGCCTCTCATCCTTCAGCATGACCATTCACCAGGATAGTCTCTTGTTTTTCACAGTATCCTCCCATCCATGATAATAGCCTTTCATCATCCAGTATACCTCCACATCATTCAAGAGAACCTTTGATATTGAATCAGTTTTTTTTGTAAATGGAGCATAAACCAACAATTTAATGTTTGAAGTTAAAGGACCCTCTATATTTTTATGAGCATGGACTCTTAGTAGTGAAAATGTAGAAAATGTTTAAACACAGTAACTCTACAGTGTGACACAATGATGTTTGAGACTGCAAACTTCAGCAGGAAAAAAGTGGACTGAAGATTGGATGCAGGAGTTTTGTCCTCCACAGAGAATCTGTCTCACTCAGTACAGACCTTCAGGTTGACAGAACCTGTGTGGGAGAAAAGTGCTGGATGGTGAGCCAGTGTGGAATCACGTTATCAGTTTGTGCAGCTGAAGTGTGCATCTGTGAGATTTCCGTGCTGCCTCCTTTAAGGGTTAATGCAGTTTCCTCCTATATTCACGGGCATTATGACAATAGTGGAACATTTTGGCAATAGTGCTTTAGTGATCAAAAACCTGTGTTACCAGGTGAGGTCATCCATACATGTAGCAACAAACAGGACAGCTCAGGAGTCTCCCCATGCAAACCCCGTCCTGGTGTTTCCTGCTTGGGGTTGCAGCACTAATGCAGCAATCGCATGTTCGCTCTGGCAGTGCTGAGACAGACTGTCACTTCACCGCTAGCCTGTTGCCTCTGGGATCATGGACTGTTTTACACTAGTCTTGTTGTTTTGAAGGGGGTTTCTGGGTTTTCTAAAGGCCTTGTGTCACATATGCGAATGTTCCAGACTTGTATTTGATTTTAAGATTTGCGTCATTACTGGACTACTTATTTTTTCTGATGATGAGGTTTCAGCTGCAGAAAAGCAGCAAAGGGTGACGTATATCCTTTCTGGGGTCTGAGAGTAAATAAGTGATAATCTGTCTGTACCTCTCCCCCCCCCTCTCCCCCCCCCCCCCCCCCCCCCCCCCCCCCCCCTCCCCCACCCCCCGGCCCCTGCCCC
>JAOYFF010000039.1:1056368-1090642 GCA_025773925.1 Cryptomyrus ogoouensis | reverse complement strand
GTCCAACCCAGGCGGGTGTCTTGCAGCACCGGCCAGCCCAGAAAACACCTGGTGTCCATGCGATCGAATGTGTGCCGGAAACGCTGCCATCTCTGCACACGCAGCCCGCCCCCCCCCGTCTCTGTGTGCTTCTGAGCGCCACACGCAGCCCGACCCCCCCCGTATCTGTGTGCTTCTGAGTGCCCAGCCACAAAGCATCCTTACATCATCCCTGAGGACAGTTTTATTCCTTAACATCCCGATTTCACAAATGTCGAGGATTGTATACAGTGTCGAAAACTGAATCTGTCATGAGTATATCATGAATACATTGTATCTATGTCATATTTCACGAATATATCATGAATATCATGTATTCATGTTTGTTTTTGGCTTTTTTTTCCCCATCTGTGTCTTTTGCAATAAATGTTGAGACAAAACCTTGAAATGAATCCTGACCTTCAATTATACTGGTGTGAAATATGGGGGTCATTGAAGGGGGATTCACCAGGGGGCAGTAATGTGATACCAATGAAGAAGGTGTCGGTTTTAAAAAGAAAAAAGGAAGCTGTTTCATCCATCCATCCATCTGCAAGTATCTTACTCAGCGTCACCCGGAGCCAAAGCACCTTTATCTGGCTGTTTGTTTCAAGTTCTTTAGCGACAGAGTGATATATTTAGACAAACGAAAAAAACACACGAGGAGGCTATTCAGTGAAAAAAGAGATGGAAGAAAGTGAGAGTAAGAGGTACACTATCATACACATGCATACGCTCTAATTGATGAATATCTTTTCAGAAACAGCAATTTTATTAACGAAGGGAAGCAGGTGATAAACAGAGATAGTGCTCTATTAATTAAATTATTGCGTTAATTAACATTCATTAAAAAGAAATTGATCAAGCAGAACTGGGATTACAACGTTTCATTATATATGCTAAATGACCTTGTATATTCACCCTCAATGCATCATCACCATGGGAACACCATGCAACGCTGCAGCTGTTAAAGAGCCAGTGTGCTATTTTATGCATTTCTACCCTGACAGAGGTTTAAAGCAGTCAGCTAGACAAGAAACACGAGGTTACACTGAAATAGGGGAAGAGGAAGGTCTGTATAAAGGCAGTGAAATAGAGGAAAGGGAAGCTCTGGATATTGACAGTGATAGAGATGAAGAGAAAGGTCTGAACCAGGGCAGTGAAATAGAGGAAAAGGAAGGTATGGACCAGAACAGTGAAAAAGAGAAAGAGGAAGGTCTGAACCAGGGTGGTGAGAGGAAGAGGAAGGTTGGAACCAGGGCAATGAAATAGATGAGGCGGAAGGTCTGGACCATAGCAATGAAATAGTGAAAGGGGAAAGTCTGGACCATAGCAGTGAAATAGTGAAAGGGGAAGGTCTGGACCAGCGTGGTGAGAGGAAGAGGGAGGTCTGGATCAGGGCAATGAAATAGAGGGAGTGGAAGGTCTGGACCAGAGCAGTGAAAAGGAGAAAGAGGGAGGTCTGGACCAAGGCAGTGAAGTAGAGGAAGATGAAGGTCTGGACCAGGGCAGCGAAATGGAGGAAGAGGAAGGTCTTCCCAAGGGTTTGTGCTTGCAGGCAATAAAACAATAAATTTTATAGTGAAAAAGAGGAAGAGAAAGGTCTGGACCAAGGCAGTGAAATACTGGTAGGTGGAAGGTCTGGACCAAGGCAGTGAAATAGAGGAAGAGGAAGGTCTGGATCAGGGCAATGAAACAGAGGAAGAGAAAGGTCTGGATCAAGGCAGTGAAGTAGAGGAAGAGGAAGGTCTTCCCAAGGGTTTGTGCTTGCAGGCAATAAAACAATAAATTTTATAGCTTCCCTGGAGATGAGAAGAACCTGCCTTAAATATTAATAGTCTGGGATTGAGTGGCAGTCTGAGGCAGGGGGTGCAGACAGAGACCCAAACGGACTGTGAGATACAGACACGGGTTCGCTGGGGAGGTAATAAAGGCAGTGAGAGATGTGCAGTGGGCCCTGCCTCCTCTCTTTTTTACATTTCTAATTAAAAGAGATAAAGAATGGGGGAGTCCTCAGTCTCACAGCCATTTATTAGTTAAGGTTTTAGAGGAGGTCGTAAAACAGGAAGCCGACGCCATTGATTTTGTCATTACCTCCCCATCCCAGAGATGGAGGGATATGCAGGTTCCCAGACAAAAGGAAGTGAAATGAGAGAGGAGAAACAGGAGGAAAGGGCAAAGGCTCAGCTCTTCAGAACAGCCCACACTGCCTGTGCATAAGGAAAAAACGTTTCTGATTTCCTGATTTCCTTCACAGCACCACCTTCGACCTAAATACACAGAAATACACAGAGTCTGACATTCACACATTTTATTACAGAAAACACTGTACACTGTGAGATATAGACGTATGAAATACATTTGGGGCTGAGGCATAACTGAGAGGAACCCAAAAATAGAACTTTAAAAACCATCAAACGAGGTGGAGCTTTGGCGTCTAGCACAGTCCAGCAGCAAGGGGGGGGGGGGGGAGACGCACATAGGAAAGGTGCTTGAGAGAACAACACAGACCTGGGATCTCCCCCGCTGGGTGAGGAGAGCATCAGAGAGGAACCGGGCGTGCAATCAGCCAAAGGCAAGCATAAAGGGCCAAAAAGGTTAAAGAGTAATAAAGCAAACTAAAAATCCGAGGAGGATTCTAAATAAATGATTCAAACATGCACTGAAATGTAATGACACAGTTTGACTTAATGAATAATATTGGACATGATCAGTTCACCACAACGGACGGACAGAGGTGTCCTGCCACACACAACCACACAACACACTCCAATGCAGTCACAACTCGGAGCACACCGTGATCCAGAAGTAACACGTGCAGGTGCAAAAACCAAAAGCAGCACCGTGGGTCTGTGCGGCACTTTGCTGTGCGTAGTAGAGCGTGAGCCCCAGGTGATCAGCTAGAGTAACAGAAAAACACTGCCCGGGTAACGAAAGGACAGGAGGAACTAATGAAAATGTCTCGGCAGAAAAATGCTTGACTGGTTTCACTTGTGCTGCCTACAGAAACACAGGAAATGGGAAAACCGGGTGTGAAGTGTATCAGTGAAGCAACGATTCTCCGACTCCGACCGAGAGTTTGTCCATTGCAGCGTCAGACTGAGGGCCAGCCGTCACAATGTATAATCAGAGTGTGGGGGGCGGGGGGGGGGTCCGTATTCGCGAGATACCGAGGGGGCGTCCAGACAGACTGCTCCCTTTCGAACACGTGCCTTTATATTGCTAATGTCGACATGATGTCGTCCCTTCAGATATGAATGGATTTCAAAACAGTAAATGACAAAAAAACAGGTCTTTGCTGATCAGTCTGAGGCGATAGAAAGTGCACATCTGTACTGCTGGACTAGTATCATTAAACCTGTTGAGGGTTGCAAAGACACTCCAATAAAGTAAGGTGCTGCCTACTGCAGTGAATCAAACCATTTTTAAAACTGCAAACACACACACACACACACACACAGATTAGGTATCTATGTCTTTGTGGGGACTCTCCATTCGTTTATATGGGCATTATCAACTCCTACCCAGCCCTAACCTTAACCGAAAGTAAGCATAAAAGATACAAGACTTTTGGCATTTTTAGTTTTTTGACTGCATTTACAGATTTTTATAAAATTAAGTTTCCCCTTGTGGGGACCAAAAAATGTCCCCACAACATTAAAATAATAGGATTTTATCACAATGTGGGGAGACTTGGTCCCCACAATGTAATATACACATGACCACACACACACACACACACACACACACACACATACAGCCACACTCACACTGGCAATAAAACCATACCCTTATTCCTGTACTTTGCATTTCACGTGAATTATGCAGGTGGGGACCGGCTGTGCTCTGTGGATTTCTAAGTCACTGTATATAAAACTGTGTAATGCACAGGATGTTGGGGAAAATAGGCTCCAGCACGGCTCCTGCACTTCCACGCACTACCAGAGGGGGGCGCCGGCAAAGTCACTGTGTGGGGAGAAATAGGGCAGCGGGTCAGGAAGAAGGATGGATGCATGAAGAAAGTAGGATCTGGGGGACGTGTTGAGGGAGACAAAGGAAGCGACAGCTTTAATGGGGCAGAAAATTGGCTGATGCGTGTTCTGTGCAGCCATGATTAATCAGAGCAGCCTCACACTCTGTCCTCAACCATGACTCCCTCCCTCAAACCTCTAAACATCCCCCGAGTTCCCAATATCTCCATGCTTGCCCAGGAGAGAATGTGTCTGTCTGTCTGAGGGTGTAAGAGTGGCTGGTACCTTGGAGCGGAGTCCCGCTGGTCCAGAGGGAGCGAGGTCGCCCCTTTTCTGGAACTCTGACCTCTTGATTGGGCCGTTTCTGATTGGGCTGCTTCTGATTGGGCCACTTCAGGCTCCTCCTCCTCATTTCAGAAACACAGCAGACAGGAGAGATCAGCACTGAGGAACATAGCATGGCTTTCCGACCAATGTCTGCTTGTGCTCTGTGTGAAAGCGTGTGCTGCGCTCCTCACCGAGTCCAAGCTCTGCGTAGCGATGTCGCTGCCAGGTTGCCGTGGGGATGAGAGAGGCGCTGGCTGGCTGATGACCACAGTCCCCCGGCACTGTTCCCGCGGCGAAGGGGGCGGTGTGCCCAAAAGCAGTGCCTCCGAAAGTGGAGCCTCACACAGGCCGTAGGGGCCCAGGGGCGGGGGTAGGGGAGGGGGAGGGTGGCGGAGTCCGGCCTCAAGGGCATCATCCTCGAAATCAGACACGGGGCTGTCAGGGCGACCTGAGGGCACAGAACAGCATGATGAGGTGGGCGGGGCATGATGAGGTGGGTGGGGCATGATGAGGTAGGTGGGGCATGACAAGGCAGATGGAGGCTAGGTAGGCAGGGCATAATGAGGTGGGTGGGGCATGATGAGGTAGGTGGGGCATGATGAGGTGGGTGGGGCATGATGAGATGGGTGGGGCATAATGAGATGGGTGGGGCATAATGAAATGGGTGGGGCATGATGAGATGGGTGGGGCATGATGAGGTGGGCGGGGCAAGATGAGGTAGGTGGGGCAGAGCCCCCTGAACAGGTACACTCACTGTTGGAGAAGGCCGCTTCACTCCACTTGGCATCGGCCACAGCATCAAGCCTCTGCTCAAGCTGCCGCATGTAGTCGTGCATCTCCTGTACAGATGCATTGGTTTATGCTTATTTATAAAGCTCTTCTCGGGTATTCAACCCCGAATCTAAGTCGGTTATTGCAGCCAATATCTGTGGCCAAGTACAAAACATGGCCTCCCCTTTACATTAGAGTAAAAGCCCCTAAATCTGAAACATCTTTAGACCTGCTGTCATTCCAGTCTGCAGCAGTCAATGATCGGAACCTGCTACAAAAAGCACTAACGCTGGATAAATTTAAGGCTTTTAAGGCTTTACTTATGGATGTTTTAATGATACTTGCAGATGTTTTACTTCAGTTCAATCTCATAAGTTTTTTTTCCTCCTCTTTTTTTCCCTTCCCTTTCTTTTTCAAGCACTTGCCTCATAAGCCACAATTAGAACACAGAATTGGAAAATAAGAAACTGCCCTTAATGTACTGCCTGGTGAAATAAAGGTTAAATAAAATAAATAAATACATGCAGACACACACATATGTTTATGTTTATGTGTATACTGTATATGTTTGTGTGTTGTATATGTATGTGTTATATTGTAGATTTTATGTTTACATATTGTATGTCTATGTGTGTATATTATATATTAAATGTGTGTGTATATATGTTCAGTACCAGTCAGATGTCTGGATACACCTGCTTTTAAAGCATTTGCTTGTATTTTAGCTACTTCATTTGTTTTAGTAAAAGGCCTCAAGGCAATGAAATTTTAGACTCTTTTGCTTTGATGACAGCATAGCAGATTCTTAGTATTTTTCTCAACCAGCTTCCAGATGTAGCCACCGGCAGTCAAGTTCTCGAGTTAATATACATACTACATAACCAAAGGTATCCTTATCTTGCTGATTTTCAGTAGGTGTGTCCAGACTTTTGACTGGGGCTGTATGTGTGTTTGTGGCCCCTGCCTGTTTCTCCAGCAGCAGCTGCTCCTTGTCGTTCTGCACCATCCTCAGACTGGCCTTCAGATCCTCCAGCTCCCGCCATGACTCACTGAGCTGCACCTGGACAAGGAACAACCTTAAAACACATAGTAATACTAATACATAATAATAATAAAGCATGCAGACATACATCCTCCATTCCGACTTGGTCACTGTGTGTTTCTCACTGCATGCAGACACACATCCTCCATTCCGGCTCGGTCACTGTGTGTTTCTCACTGTATGTAGACACAAATCCTCCATTCCGGCTCGGTCACTGTGCGTTTCTCACTGTATGTAGACACACATCCTCCATTCCGACTTGGTCACTGTGTGTTTCTCACTGCATGCAGGCACACATCCTCCATTCCAGCTCGGTCACTGTGCGTTTCTCACTGTATGCAGACATACATCCTCCATTCCGGCTCTGTTACTGTGCGTTTCTCACTGCATGCAGACACACATCCTCCATTCTGGCTCTGTCACTGTGCGTTTCTCAATGTATGCAGACACACATCCTCCATTCCGGCTCTGTCACTGTGTGTTTCTCACTGTATGCAGACACACATCCTCCATTCCGACTCGGTCACTGTGTGTTTCTCAATGTATGCAGACACACATCCTTCATTCCAGCTCTGTTACTGTGTGCTTCTCTATGTATACAAACACACATCCATTCCAACTGGGTCCCTGTGCGTTTCTCAATGCATGCACATCCGCCATTCCAGTTTTATGGTTTCCTGTACCCTGCTACAGTCTCTCTCTCTTCCCAGCTCCACCTCCACCTTCTCTCTCTCCATCTTCTCCTCCTGGAGGCACTTCCCCTTCTGCTGCAGCTCTTTGCTAAGTTTCTCCACCCGCTCCTTCTCCAGCTGGAGGAGGGACAGATGATCTAGTCTGAGGACTCTGCCCACCTGCCACACATTACAGCATCCATGTTCTCCTTTGTCAGCCATGGCTCCATGGCTCCTTCTTGAACAGGACACATCCCTTTGTCCATTCCTCCCCTGACTCCCCCAATCCCCCATGTCTGAGCATAGTGCCCTCACCCGGACACCCTGCTGCAGCGCCTCTCTCTCCTGCCCCCATGTGGCACGGCTCTCCCGGAGGGCCAGGCTGCTGTCAGCGAGCTGCAGGGTGAGCTGTGCGGCCTCCAGGCGGCTCTGGTCACATCTGGCCGCCATAGCAGTGAGCTCTACTTTCAGGCCCTCAGCAGTGCCTTCGCTGGTAGCCAGACGCCCCTGCAGCTCCTGCAGGTCCTTAAGGGCTGCCTCACACTCCTCCTGAGGGGAAAGAGTCATAGTGAGACTCCAAATCTCTTCCACATTAGAGTCATGCTGAGTCTCTGGCACATCACAGTCATGCTGATTCTCTGGCACATCACAGTCATAGGATGCTTTTCCACTGCATCAGACACCGAACGTTTGGTACTAAAAATTCAGTTTCCCTTTTCCATTGATTTCCAGTCAGGCACCAGTACCTGTAGCACCAAACCAGCTGGGGTACTTTTTCAGTACTTTGGGGCAGAAAATGTAAACATGTTTATTGTTTATTGGTTATGCAAATATCCTGCTTCTCAAACACAAAATACATGAGCTACACTAAAAAAGCGTAGTTATGAATTCAGAAAATAAATAACGATAAACAAAGTAATAATGAATGAATGGACAAATGAAGAGACCGAAGCTCTAATTGTGATCTGGTTGGAATAACAGATTCAGTGAGACATGGATGGCACTATTTGCTATAATATACTAGGGCTGTCCGATATTAGAAAATTTTCAAATATCGCCATGTGATTTTGTTACAATAATATTATAATATTACAATAATATTATAGGGATATTTGCAGAGCAAAAAAGGAGTTAAACATAAATTTCTCACAAACCCATCCAAGAATGATTTAAACAGCAAGGATGAAAATGATTTTGATTGTCTCAGGGTGCACGTAGAGCTCAAGGCAAAAGCACCAGAGATAAACTTTGAATTGATTTTTAAAACATATACTAGATAATCTTTAAAAGGAACATTCATTCAAATTACAAAGCTTGCTAAGTTTTGTTTCCTATGACAGAGTAAAAATGTTTTAGCAAAACTTAAACTCCCCCTGCAGTATAATGTCTGGACAGTATGAACGTAGGAAAAAGCCTGATCTCAACCCAGCTGACTATCACAGTCCTTGCAATGTGAGAACTACATGTGTTTAACATGGCATTTATTTCCCACATTACCCAGCGCTACAATATACTACAGCCATTTTTCAAATTCAGTACAAAATATCCCGCCTCGTGTTGTGATGATGTCATTCAGCACCAGTGCCAAACTACTGACTAAAAGTGTGGCACCTGATGCAGCGGAAAAACGCTCATTGTGATTCCTCAGGCACATGAGAAAGTCATGCTGAGTCCTGATGAGGCACGTCAGAGATTCCCCCTCCGCCCCCTCCGCCCCCCGGCCTCTGACCTCCTTCCCCTGCACGGCCTGCAGCTTGCCGCTCAGTGTGCTGATGGTGCCCCTCAGTTGGAGCACCTGCGTGTCCCTCTGCGCCAGCAAGCTCCGCAGCTCCTGAAACTCGCTCCCCAGGGTGCGCAGATCTGCCTCCGACTGCTCCAGCTGGGCCTGGGGGAGGGGCGGGGAGGCTGTGCTGAAGGTTCTGGGTGAATCATGCGGCACGCAGGACATGCGGGCGGAAGGGGGGTTCCAACCTGCAGGCACTGCATCTCCTCATCCTCATCCCTCTTCTGTGCCGTTAGGTTCTGCATGCGCTCCCTCATCCTGCAGATGGATGGAGCCGGTTAGCTGACATGGTACCATGCCGCATGGTATGTGCAGCATGTTGGGGGGGGGGCGGCTCTCACCTGTCCAGCTCGGCTTCCTTCTCCAAGCCCCTGAGCATGATGCTCTTCTCCTTCTCCTCTAGCACCCGGATCCTCTTCTGGCTCTCTGCTTTGTCCACCATCAGACCCTCACGTTCTGTAGATATCATCTGGGGGGGCAGACGGATGCAGTTTAAAGCCCCCTAATGGCTCACAGGGCAGCTCCCCCCCCCCCGGTGTGGGCCTTTCCTCCTCACCTCCCGCTCCTTCTCCAACTCCTCTACCTTCTCCTTTGTCCGTGTCAGCCTTTCCTTCAGCTCCGCCAAGCTGCCCTCCAGCTCCGCCCTGGCCAGGCCACTCTGCATCTCCACCCGCTCCCTCAGCTCCCTCTCCACCTCCCGGCTGCGCTCTGCGGCATCCCGGGCCCGCAGCAGCTCGGAGCGCTCCCGCAGGAGGTCCTCCAGCCGGCCCTTTCCCCAGGAGGAGGAGAACAGATCCAATTTACTGCTTGAGCGATTCCTAGACACCTGTAGCAGCTCATTTCCATTCATCCTCCCCCAAATCCCCTGCCTGTGGCTTTTATTACCCCTCATTTACTGCTGTGCCGCCCCCCCCCCGCCCTCCCCAGCCGCCCTCACCTGCAGCAGCTCAGCCCGCGGCACCACCAGCAGCAGGTCTGCCCCCCCGTCCTCAGCAGACCCCTCCTGCTCCAGGGTCACCAGGTCCTCCAGTGGTTTGGGGGCGCAGAACGTGAATGGTGAGCTGCGGGTGCACACCTCCCCCTTCCCATCAATGTACACGAACTGGAAGGGGTCCGTCCCAGGGGGGGGCAGGTAAGACGCTGGGGGCGGGATAGGGAGGGTTAGAATAGTGACAAACACCGTCTACAGGCAGGTCGGTCTGACTGTAATCTAGTAGGAAACACAGTTAAGTATCTTTTCCGATTACCTTTAGTAATCAAGCCTTATCTTTACTTAGAGACGTTTATCGGTGTTAAGGTGAGGCACACGGCACACTGACATATTGCTGTATTGGGTTCCCTTCCCGGCACCGATTGCCCTGTCCTGACTGACAAACGGCTCGTGTTCCCCTCTGTGACTTACAGCTTCATTAACTGAACTTTGAACAATAGTTCCTGGGCCGCGTTTTCACAAGGTCGTTAAGACCGCAGGCCTCGCTGTCTAATTAGTCTCGCCGTAACGGCAGGGCTTCCATCCTCTACCCGCTCCTCTGACTGCTTCTGTCCTTCTCTTTCTGCTTTTAATCATTCAGTCGGATCCCGTCACTGACAAATTCCATTTATCATCTGACAAAGACACATTAATCCAGACGCGCGGAGGAGCGGCAAACGACTCGCACTGCATATAAAGTCGTCGGCCACCTTTACCACATGCCATCTAATGATGTCCCACAGGAAACCTTCTCTGAGTCAAGAGCCATTTTAACGAGCCCAGCACAGACCCCTCGATGAAGAGCGAAATCTAAAACCACTCGATCAGCGTGGAGCCAGACTCCCGTGGTGCTCTAACCCCGGTAGCGCCTTCGGCTCTGGAGCAAAGCGAAGCAGTACCTTGGAAATGCACACAGCAGTTCACAGCCGCTCCCGCCTGGTACCCAGTCGGAGCCAGGGCCCAGACAAATGTGTGGTAATCCCTCATCGATGACCAGCCCACCTGAGGGAGACGCAGGGACACTGTCAGCCTCACGAGCCAAATATGCCATTACAGTAATGCCTCCACACTGAACAGGCCAGCACATAATGCCATCCTCTTCACATTTTTATTTATTTAGCAAATGCTTTTATCCAAAGCAATATTTTTTATTGAGAAAATAGGGTCGGACAGTTCCTGGAGCTTCCCGGGATTTGAACCGGCGACCTTCTGATCACAGGCCCACCATGTCGAGCCAAATAGCGTCGTTTTCTTTCCATCTGAGCAAGCCAGCACAAAAGATCCATACCTTAAAAAGCCCGATCCAATCACTGCTGCTCCAGACATGCTGGGTCCCTAAGCTGTAATGGCACTCGACTCGGCTTTGGGGAAAGTAGGTCCGCCCCACGTTCCTGAACTCCACCTTCCAGGTCCCCTCCATGGTGAGGATGCAACCTGAGCCCAGGCACTTCCAGCTGCGTGAGGGAGGAAGGGGAGAAATAAACACAGTCATTCACACAACAGACATGCCGTCCCTGCAAGCAAACACACACTCGGCTATCACGGGGCAGGACAATTAATGCAGCAACAAGAAGATGGGAGCAGATCAAAGGAAACCAATAAGGACAGATGTGTGAAAGGGTGGCGCTGGGGACCTGAGCACTAAAGCCTCCTTTCAAAGGCATCTCGTGCCCATTTTGTGCTTCTTCCAAAATTGCCACACCTCCCCAGTTGACAACTTTTACTATCTAGCACCTGCCCCCAAACAGACTCCACACAAACCTGAATAAGGATTACCGATAATAAAGACAAAAATAAAGACAAATATTCAGCCCATGGGAGTTTTGCTTACACAAAAGTGTTCTGACGGCAGAACAAAATATGATTGGTTCAGAGAGATAACCAATCAGACTGTAGAGGAGGTGGGTCCAAGCAACTAGATCAGCAATCAGATGTCTTGGTCGCACCTACTCTAGTTGCTTGGACCCACCTCTTCTATAATCTGATTGGTTATCTCTCTGAACCAATCATTTTTTGTTCTGCCCTCAGAATATTTTTGTGTATGTAAAACTCTTACAAGCAAAAATTCAACTTTCCTGTTTTTGTGCATCCGACTTAACAGGGAGCTGTGGGCAATTCCCAACGGCTGGGGCAGCCAAATGATGAAGGCACATTTCACAATCGCTCTAACCGCTTACTGGCTCACGGCTAACACTTTCGGGGTCGATGACTATCACAGTAGAGGGAAGGTACGATACCTCTGCTCACACTGTTAATCATCTATAATGTCATTTCATGTATTTGTTCAAAAAAGAAACAAAACAGAAGTTTGTTTACTGTCAACAAAGGATGAAATAATATATCTTCATACACAAGTTCATCAATCCTGGGTAAAAGACCAGTCTGATTCAGTAACAAGCTCAGATTCAAGTTATGATTACCAAAAAGCACTATAGTACTGATGCTTGCAGTTGATGGTTATGTTCTCTCTTCTCATGGTGGTCAAAGCACTCATTGATTCAGGTAACTGATGTTTTTATTTATATTAACTTTGTTTCATGGTGCTGTTACTCTGGGCTCATGACAGCACAGAAGCGGCTCAGTGTCGATATGCAGCCCATCAGGAGGGGAATAACAGATGGAAAATGGGTGAAAGGTAAAGTGTTGGGAAATACTCCCAGGAGTCCTGGGGTGTTTTTTTCTGAGAAGGAGTAAGGGGGGATGCTGCAACTTGAGAAGATCATCGAGCTTCTGCCATATGACCGAGAAGCCACGTCTGTCATAAACAGATCGGCCCCAAACACCAGCCCGCGGATGACGGGCCGGTACGTTACAACACGTATCACATGGGCCACAGCTAAATCAGTAATACGAAGTTTTATTCATGCAGCCTAAAGGCATTTAAAAACGGATACGGTTAACATTATACTTCAATGAGATTTCTGGGCCCGATCTGCCATGATGACCTTGATAAACACACACATGTGTGTGGGAAGCTCGGTAGGACGGGGGGGAGATGCTGCCCGGTCACTCTACCGGGAGGACTGAGCAGCGGCAGCACAGTTTTTATAATTGTTACATGACGTTGTTATAGGAAAATGCCACCGGTATCCTCACTTATCAATGCACATCAACGACCAGTCCTACTCCGCACCGGCGGGACGGTACGAAGCTAGAATCTGCCGGTGGTCTCCGAAAATCCTACGCCAACCAACAGCAATCTCTGAGATGCATAAAACCTTATATAACCTCACTGCAGCTTATTACAATATTCATACAAGCAATGTTAACAAGATCACGAAATACTCACCCGTCGTAGACAGACTTATAAACCAACTAAAAGTAAAATCATTCAACACTATAAATGATCCTTTGTTTCAGGGTTTCTCCAGAATATAAAAAATGAGCAGATCTCGTCCTCAAAGTATCACTTGCTCCAACTCAGCGCCTATAACAACAATAACAAAAACACTGATATGACGGCACTGTGCGTTTCACGAAGAATGGGAAATGTAGTTTTAAATTAGCCGTAGGACGTATATAATATCCCTATAAAGACTACAGTTTCCAAGTAAGGCAAAAGGCCGGAAGCAGAATTCTGTGTCCGGCCCTGACGTCTCTGGGGTATGGAGTGTGATCTGTGCATTTATCCCCTGCGTACCCTCCGAATTAATGTTACTCACGCTGGGTGAAGTTTAATACAAACGTGATGTTCTCCTTTTTCTCAGAGAACGAACTTAACCACTTTAGCAGCTGCGAAAAATAAACGAATGCATTTTTTTTTGGAAATACACCATCGTTATCATAAATTACACAGTTATAAAAAAGTATATCCTTAAATGTCAAAACAAAAATCAGCTTTAAATTCGAATCAAAAATCAAAGCAGAGACATGACCTTGGTAAACAGCGTGTCGGGTTGCAGCTGACGCTCGGTAACCTGAGACCTGAGAGTGGGGGGCCGCCGGATTTCATCATTAACGCGGCACCGAGTGTCTGCGTCGTGTGTTATTCAGACCTTAACGTGTCTCTGTCTTGCATATTTTTTCATTGTCAGTTGTGTGTTTTTAAAAGACCAGTGAATGTATCTCTATTATTCAAAGAACAATGCGTCCACATCTGTTTTTCAGACCACAGCGTGTATCCCAGTTCAAACGGGCGTCTGCATTATTCAGTATGCTTAGGGCCATTATTTGTATACTTATCACTGTGGCTAGAAGAATGAATACTCAGAGCTTTTCTCGTTTTTTTTCCTTTGCTTTGCAATACGTGCACCCTAAACGTTTATTTTCCTAAATAAATTAAGTTATATTTTCCCAAATTATATTTTCTCATGTGGCCACCAGATGGCGCTGCGCTTAAATCTTTGCTTGACACCCGGTAATAAAAGATTTGCGGCATGGCAACTATGTGAATCTTCGAGAAGTGTGGTGGTGCTGTTCTGCTTTGCTGGTGTTGATTTAGTGCATACACAGTTCGGATAATGCTGTGTAGGGCCTTTCCATTTTGCTGTTGTTGATAAAAGTGCATCTGGACCGTTACTTGTCTGTCCTGAGCTGAAACTCATTACTCATTAATCAATGGGTAATTCATGCCATACCTTCACTGTAACTCAACAGGTCAGCGGTCTGACAATAGAATTAAAAAGTATACAGCTCCAGTGTCAAATTCCATAGATTGTTTCATGTTTACCACATACAGCTTTGCTTTAATCTGTTGTTGTATGGAGATTGTAAATACTTGGAGGACCAGCCTTTGTTTTCATTAAAGTTTGGCTTCAGTCATAGCTTTTGGTCATTATATTAATCTGAAATGTCAATTACATACTTTTACAACTGTAGAGACAAAATGGCTGAATCATCTGTGCACAATAAATTTCAAAGCTGAAGTTTACTGTTTAATTGTTTGAGGTTTTTGTAACTGATTCATTTCTTATTTGTTTCTGTGTTCCTTAGGGCTCTTGGAGGCAAAGTGCCATGGATTTGCCATTTATAATGTTTGAACTTTCCAATTTAGGTTTGTAAGGATTTGCCCATTGCCTGCTTCGTGTTTTGGTTTCTGTGGCCAGTTACTAAACACATAGTGGAATGTGTCTCTCCTTTCCATGAACTGTAACCAAGAAACTTAGATGTATTTTTGTAACAGAACAGTAAGAATGACCAAAACCCTGCTTCACTCAGTTCAGGAAACAACCCAAATACCAAATGAAAGTCAGAAATACACATTCTTGGCAAAGACTGGCTTGCAGCTTTCCTGGCCAAAGAAATATGCGTGACAGAATGTGTCTGTCTCTATATGCACGCGTGCATCTCTGGCATCTCTTTATTTTTATTAATAAGACTAATATGCTACACTTATGAGCAACCAATTCTCCAGTATGACAGATACTTAACGATATCCTGATGTAAACATCAGGGAAAGGCACACTGACCTATTGAATACACCAAGGTGTAGGTAGGAACTTATATTTTGCTACCGCGGGCTCCAGCCTGACTGATATCACTGCTGCACGCTCTATTGACCTGGCTGCTGTTGAAATATGTAGATGTTTCCCAGAATGCTTACCACACTCAATGCAGCTGTAGGCTAAAATTCAGCATTAATCACGTACAGCATGGCCTGATAATATTGCATCTTCAGTAAATATACAGTGTAACAAATTTCAGCAAAGCTTTTTATTTTTGAGCATTTACAGACTGTACGTTTTTTTCTAATGTAACCTGACATGGAAAGCAGCAGTTTGTGTATGTTTTAATGACCAGAATTGTGCGAACCAGCCTTCTTACAGAAGGGGTCATACGTGAACAGGAATCTCTGATCCACACCCCCCAGCCAGAGTGTGGCGTAAATGTTAATGCTGTTATACTATCAGACCTGCATATTTCAGGAAATGCATATTTTTGATAGATAGACTGACTGAGTGAAGTGCTTTATTTATCCCAGGTGGAGAAACTCTGGGGCCACAGCAGCACACAATGCAAAGAAGAAAGAGCTATATAGTTGTGAAGAAGCAGACACTGATACTGAAGTATAAGAGTGGACAGGAGGTTGAGTGGCACTGCTGCTTTAAGTAATCATGGATTGATTAACCCAAGTCAGAGGGGTGACCAGGTACAGCTGGCTGGAGCTTCTGGAGGAGGCATCATACAGCCTTAAGGCCAATGGGAGAAGGTATTCCATCATAGGAGGAGTTTCAGGGTGGGAGGGGCTTTATGGTGGGAGGAGCTTTTTGGTGGGAGGAGCCAATGGCTAAAGAGTCCTGCAGGTATAGCAGCATGAAGGCTATGGCTGCTGTTGGTGGCAGTGGCTGCTACTTTTCCCATAATCTTCCATTCAGCAGCAGGTTGTCCAGGCGTAGCTCTATAACAGAGCCAGCCCTTCTGACCGTCTTATTCAGTTGCCTTTTGACAATGTTGTTTCCTACAGCATAATTAAATACATGTATCGACTTTATTTACTTCATCTTGATTGATGACAATGAGGCTGGATGGTGTTGAAAGCCTTGGAAAGCAGAGAGTCCCTGACCTCCAGAACATCCACATCAAGCGATATGGATCCAAGCCCAGGAAGATCATCTGAGACCCCAGTCAGCCCAACAATGGCCTCTACTCTGTGCTGAGACCAGGGAAATGTTACCACTGCCTGAAAGCCAGCACAGCAAAGCTGAGGAACAGCTGATTCTCCAGTCAATTTGGGGCCTCAGCCTGCTCACCATGCACACATCCAGCCCCATATCTACTGCCATAGTGCAGCTCATGTATGGAAATACTGACTCATTCATTAGACTCTTTGCATATCACCTGACACCCTACTATTCCAATGCACACTGTGCATGGTTATATTTGATTATTATTTATTGTTTGATTGGTAACACTTTAGTTGAGGGGACACAAATAACGTAGCAGCACACCCTTACTTAATGCATTAATTAACCAGAAACTAAGTGTTAGTTATATACTGATCCCATGTTCGTTTATGGTTAATCAGTTGTAATGCTTCATGTATTTCATGCAGTTACTATATTTGTGCTTCAGTAGTAACTGATGTACTATGTTACTTGTGCCCCTTCGAGTGAAGTGTTACCATCCATCCCCGTAACTGCTTAATCCCAGCTGGGGTTGCAGGAGCCTATCCCAGGAACAAAGGGCATAGGTGGGAACCAACTCTGGGCAGTTGCCAACACACCACTGAGCAAATTTAGACTTGCAGGTCCAAAATGTGTTCATTGGGCTCCTGTTTCTTGTCCGCAACAAAACACATTTTTTTTTCTGCGCGCCAATTCCGCCCAGCATGACTTCTGACCGCTATTCCCGCCACGCAGCAGGGTAGCGTGCGTACTCCCAGCATCCTAGTTCTTTGTACTTGTGTATACCCTTAAAATGTTGTTGAATAACAACTTACAAACACTTCAAGTTACGAGCAGCCATTCAGAACGTATCTCATTCGTAAGTAGAGGAGCGTCTGTATTCAATATTGTGCTGAGTATAACTATATGTGACGAATCGATGACTCTGCGCTCAGCTAACTGCTGAGGGTCCCAGTGCTCCTTTGCTGAAATTTTAAATGTACCATGCTGCCATAACACACACATACACACACACACATATAAAATATATCTGCATACCATTCAGGGGTGGCATGGTAGTGCACTGGTTAGCTATATTACCTCACACCTCTGGTTCTTGGGTTTGTGTCTCTGCCTGGGTTCCATATATGTGGAGATTGCATGTTCTTCGCATGTCATTGTGGGGTTTCCTGCAGGAAATTGCTGAGGCTATTTGAAGTTACCAAATTGCCCATAGGTGTGCATGTGTGAGTGAGCCCTGTGATGGGTTGGCACCCCATCCTGGGTTGTTCCCTGCTTTGTGTCTATAGCCTTTGGGA
Organism: Cryptomyrus ogoouensis; assembly: GCA_025773925.1. Lineage (NCBI taxonomy): Eukaryota > Metazoa > Chordata > Actinopteri > Osteoglossiformes > Mormyridae > Cryptomyrus > Cryptomyrus ogoouensis. The sequence continues at coordinate 1,073,228 of JAOYFF010000039.1, read as the reverse complement.
TAGAGAGAAAATAGGTGGATATATCCTGATAAGTTAGCATATATACCAGTAAAAAATACAAGCAACTGGGATGTGTCTGCGAAATTATCTGCTAAAATCTGAGTTATTCTCAAACTGTGGATATAAGCCAGTATGACGTGCCGGTGGGCTTCTACATTGCTGATGCAGACACTCCAAGCCCACTAAACACCACTGCCTTTCATGTTATGGGTCCATTTTTGATGGAGCCCTTCTTTGTAATTGTGATTCAGTAAAAAAAAAAAAAATAATAATTAATAAAAAATCACAAACATGCTGCCAGTTTTAATTTTACTGTATCATGATTTATGACCAGGACGTCTTGGTGTAGTGGAAATTCTTTGAGGGATTATGGTTCACTGCCATCCAGCTATGTCAGTATATTATCATATTGGCAGTATTAACTAACTGCATTGTTTACATCTCCCCTGTGTGACATTTTTATTATTATTATTGAAGCGGCATGTAGACACAAATGAAAGGAGACCCAGACCTGACAGCCTCCATTCAGCTTGTTGACAAGGTAAGTAGGACATCCTACAACTACTGTGCTGGTCAGGGGCAGAGGACGGTGTGAATGCGATGTGTGAGCCGGGAATGCGTAGGATTAGGCTTACAATTACTAGTACAATTACAATTACAATTACAATTACAATGAACTTTATTGATCCCAGAGGGAAATTCTAGTGCATTCAGCAGTGAGCATGTAGAGCACAGACAAACATACATTCTGTGGAAAAGACAAGGTGCAAGACAGTATACAAAGTGCAAACAAAATAAGAAACAATTACATGCAACGTGCAAACAGATTTAACGATACACAGAAATAGAATCCTGAGAAACAGGATAATACAGATATTAATGAAATAAATATTAAGACAGGAAACGGTAATCCATAAATAAATTAGTGGAGGTAATGTGCCAGAAAGCAGATAGCACCGGACATTACTACTGCAAGATGAGCTGCTTCCTGACATGTTATGGCTGGGGATGGGGATGGCATGCAAGGCGGAGGCACTGTGGTGACTGGTGGCAGACACGGTCCCCAGTAGCGTTTTCTAGGAATGAGCTGGTGGTTAAATGTGCTCAAGGATAGCGCCCCCTGAAGCAGACAGGCTGAATTGTTCATAATATTGTCCAGTTTTGCCAACATTCTCTTCTTTTGCTGCTGTCTCCTGTGTCCAGGGTCAGTCCTGTGACATTCCTAATGAGTTGGATGAGGTGTTTGGCATCGCCTGCAGGTCCCATCGTAGAAAAGCACGCTGGCCACTGCAGACTGATAAAATGTGCTCGGCAGCTTGACACACACATAAAAAGACCTGAAGCTCCTTAGAAAGCTGGACCAGCATGCATTTAGAGCCCTACTATTCAACTCACGGTCCTCGAGGTCCACGCACTGCTGGTTTTCCAGCCTTCCTTTACCTGTCAGTCAGGTGTGAAGCCTCTGACCAATCAGAATCAGTAATTATTACACTTACTACCTGGGAGAACTGAAAACAGGGCCTGGATTTGGAATCGAGGTCCAGATTTGAAGAACCTTCATTTAGAGCCTTGAGCTGGCCAATAAAGGGTATGCACATGATGTCACTGCAGGGGAAAGTCACTGCGCTCACACTGAGTGGCAGCATTAGCGTTCAGCTTGAATGTCGCAAAAACACATTTAAAATGGGAAAGAGCTGTCGTGCCATTGATTGTACAATCGATTTAACAAGAATTCGGAGCTTTCTTTTTACAGAGTGCCGAAAACTAAAGAAAAGAGATGTAAATGGATCTCTGTAATCCGCAGAAACAGCTGGAATCCAGGTTCTGAAATGTGAATTTGCGATTGTCATTCCATATCAATGATGTTGGATTTTTGGGTAAATTACACCAATTTATATATTGTGATGACTAATCATTAAGTAAGTGTTTTGAATCATTAATTTACATTCTTTTTAACTGTAAAGTTTTTGTCAGCATTTATTAAGAAATACAGAAAAACGGTGTTCACTCCTCATCGTATTACACCTTTCAGAGTGCTGGCGTTTCTTAAAAGACATCCATGACGATGAGCCTTGTGTTCTACAGACAAAGTGTGGGATGGTTAGATAGTGTTAGTTAGCCAAGACAAACCTAGATTTCCTTACAAGGGGCTGCTGCACAAAGCCAGTTGAGGCAGTGCATTTCCCCAGCGTAGAAGCCCGATATATATAAATGTCGGGAAACCTGATTCCTGGCCAGTTATGGCCAGGAATCATGGTGCACTGGTCATTTGGTAAGTCGTACTGATCGCTGTCGAGTCCAACTGCCTCCTGTCATCCTGTCTCCCGACGTCTGTCCTCCTGTCTCCTGTCTCCTGACGTCTGTCCTCTTGTCTCCAGCCGTCTGTCCTGCTCCTTTTATAGTACTATTTCTCCTAGTCTAGAGTTGCTGTTGACAACGTATACATTAATTTTTCCTTTTGAAACCAGTTTAAATTCAGCCCAATGACGCCCCTTGACGCAGTGCTTCACTGTAAGTCTATGCAAGATTCATGTATTTTTTGTCTAAATGGAGAATAGATGAAAACTTATTGATGAATATGCTCTGATTGTGTGTTTCCAGAGCCCACCCTGGACATCGTGCTGCACTGGGCATCATGCAACCCCGCTTCCAAAAAAGTTGCGACTCTGTGTAAAATGTAAATAAAAACAGAAAGAAGTTATTTGCAAATAATATCATTTTTAATCATATAATGTTTAGAATTTAATTGAAAATAGAACAAAGATAATATATCAAATGTTTAAAATAAGAAATTTTATTGTTTATGACAAATATATGCTCAGTTTAATTTGATGCCAGCAAAACGTTTCAAATAAGTTGGGACAGGGGCATGTTTACCTCTGTGTTGCATCAGCTCTCTGCAAAAGGAGGAGACCAGTGCTGGAGTTTTGAAAGTGAAATGTTGTCTCAATCTTACCCGATATTGGATTTTAACTGCTCAACAGTTCAGGGTCTCCTTTGTCGTATTTTTCATTTCATGATGCTTCAAATGTTTTCCGTGGGTGACAGGTCTGGACTGCAGGCAAGCCAGTCTCGCACCTGAACTTGCCTACTATGGGGTCATATTGTTGTAAGACGAGCAGAATGAAGTTTTCCATTGTCTTGCTGAAGCCAAAGATAGAACAATAAAATTTCTTAGTTTCAACATTTGATATGTTATCTTTGTTTTATTTTCAATTAAATACGGGTTTATATGACTTATAAAATATTGCATTCGATTTTTATTTACATTTTACACAGTGTGTCAACTCTTTTGGAAATGGGGTCATACGAAGGTTTTAATGTTAATGCTCACGACTGATAAGTTTCGCATGATTTTGCCGGAGTGCAGTTTTCATTCATTCTGTCACATGCAGGAGCACAGAAGCATCTTGTTTCAACCCAGAATGCTAATTTATTATTTCATATGATCTTTCGCCATTGGCATTTGTACATATTGTAAATAGCGATTAGTACTGAGTTTTGAGTTTGATCGTTTGTGTAGTTTTCAATAAAAGTACACTTGTTTGCTTGTTTGATAGCTTGCCAGCTATGCTGTGTGCGTCCGCTCAGATCACATGAGAAGGATCCATGCTGGTATGACAGGGTAATAGATCACTTACAAAAAGAAAGGAGAGTAGAATTTGCATAAAAGTAGCTGACCGACTATTTTGGTCATTCTGCCAGCTGGTTAAAAATCACCATATATCACTGCTTGCCATTCTATTCCAACACAATTCAATTTTAAGAGTGTTAATACAGAGAGCTGGTGCTAATCCTGAAGATATCCAATCTTCTGTTGCTTCAGTATATTTGGTAACAGGGTCAGAGGTCGCACTGCTTTTTAGTGGGACACAAAGATCCTGAAATGGTGTTTCTGCACCACCTAATCTCTCAGGCTCATCATGGGTGTCACTGGGTGTCACCGTATGTCACAGCTTGTTTCTGGCTGATTGTCTTGGACCCAAGAGGAGATGCCGTGAACCTCTATCATCCAGGGTCTCTGGAATTTCTACCCTTGACCACGGCGATTTGTCTGAACTGCTGCTGTAAATGATCCTGCAGAGAAAATAAGCGGCAATAAAAATGGACTGGAATTCCTTCTGCTGGACCTTGAAACATGAAGCCCTTCATTATATCAGAGAAACGGCTCAGAGCTGTGGCCGGCAGCCCGGGGACCCGGTGGCCTGCAGGGCCACAGTGATGCTGGGCCAGCAAAATATGACTTTATTTCTGGGTAGGTCTATCAGTATGTGAACGTCAACATTTTGTTTAGTGATTTTCAGTTACATGGAGAGTGTATTTGTCATGTTATTCCTGCTGTTCTGAATCAGTTTCACAGAGAAAAATAGTGTTTGTTTTTGATTTTGTGACTTTTAATATATTTTATCCAGCATTTCCACACATAGTGATATTGAGAGAAGTCAGATACATTGTAGAAGCATCTTACCATGGGGCTGGATCGACATGTCAGCACATGTACAAATTATGATGAGGGGAATCCGGGGAGGAAAGGCGACGAGTCCTGAAGGCGACATCAGATCACCTCGATTTTTACCACACAGCAAAAATAATGGCTCTTTTTTATCATGCAGATTAACAATCCATATGCATTAGAAACATTACGAAGATCCAGGGGGAGCTTTAAACGCCAGAAAGACTAGGAGAAATTTCGGATAGGGTTAGGAAGAGAGAGAAGACAAAGGAGAGGAGGGAGCGAAGGAGAAGGAGAGAGAGGATGTACCGGAGCGCAAGGGCATCTTCGCTGGGGAGGTGTTTAATATGCACAGCCGGGTCGGTCCATCTGCCATGTGCAGCGGCCCCGTCGTATAACTGTCTCGGCAGCACGGCCGCGTAAAGGATGACTCCGATTTCCATGTAATTCCGCAGAATTAATGGTGGCTTTCCTCAGGATGGGCCGGCAGGGAATGATTAGTGTTTGATCGTCCATCTGATCGGATACCTGGTGCCCGTGCTGTGGGGGGTGCACTGTGGGCAGTCCGGTTTTAATGGCCATCTCCCATCCCCCCTCCGTGGGCACTGGGTATCTCGTCCAGCCCCGTGACCTTGCGGGACACTTACCTGCACGACAGGATCTTCTCATTCACAGACGACCTTTATTTTTCCAGTTGCTACCTACAGTTTAAGATGCACATTGTGATAAGCAAAAAAAAATATGGTAATAACAGAGAATATCCCTAATGATGACTATTATTATTACAAAAATGTAAACCTGCATGCTGTAAACGTGGCTCGCGGAAGGGAAATGTACAGTGTAAGAAAAGCAAACGGACTTAACCCTTTCCAACCTGAGGTAGTTGGCTTTGTTTTTGGTTTTTATTTTTTTTTCCCATTAAATATTTTTTTTATTATTATTATTATTTATATAAAACACATCCCAACCAGAACAGATTTGGTCGTCTGTTGTGATTTATTTTCTTTATTTTTAGGCTTTGGGAAGAAGAGAGAGAGGAGGATTTTATGTGTCTTATGGCGGAGCGGCTCGTACACCTTGCGTCTTTCATATCTCAGTCACGCACAATCGGGCAGGTGTTGCTCTCCGAGCGTCTCCACCGGCCAATGCCGCCGTTTAGATTAGTCAGTCACCCTCGCCATCGTCCACCTACCTGACTAACCTGGACTTTGATCTGCTCTCGTGCCAAAGTGCATTTCGGTGCCGCCAGGTGGTGGCTCTGATCCGAGACGGCATGTAGTCAGTCGCGATGCCCGCGTACAAACGCCTGAGCTGATCCCGGCCATCGCGGGATGCAGGACCCTCAGCACTGACCTCAGACTCTCACTGAGATATCAGCAGGATTAGGGTGCATCAGGAAAGGACTAGATGCTAAAATGGAGCCGCGGTTCTTGGACAATCTGTGTCTGTTGTTTTTAAGCAGATTATTACACAGACCGAAATGCCAGAATCTGCTACCTAAAGGTTCGATCAACCGTCATTCTGTATTTTAGCAGGATTGTTTTTGTCTTACAACAAATGTATCTTAGGCATTATTACTGTTATTAGTATAAAAAGTAACAAAGTTATAATGATAATTAAATAGACAAATTTTTCAATGGAGTGGCTGGCACAGAATGAAATTTTTGGGGTGTGAAATTTGGATGTATAATGCCCATCTTTTTTTTTATTATTATAAACTTATAGCAAATAATCAGGTTGTCGATGAGAGCCAGTACCAAGTTCCTTCTGGATCTTTAATAACGATGTTCAATTTTCTTGACTGTCATGAATGCTTTTCAGTAACTTGGTGAAGCAAAACAAACTCTGAGGGTTTCGTTTTGGGGGGGGGGGGGTGTTAGGTAGCAGAAACCCAAGTTCGTTACAGAGTAATGGTTAATATGTTTATTGACAAATCAAAAACAAAATATCTAACAAATTAACGTTAGTTGGTCCCTCGACAAATGTGGGAGGAATTCAGAAAATGTTTTTCACAGTCAAAATATAATGCACAAAAATGGCTTTAGCCACAAAGAACTTTCACGTATGGTTTGTTACAGTCTTACAGTGCCAAGACAATTTGTCTAGTTTCATTGAAATACAAAAATTTAAATAAAAATGGTATCTAATGGTGTCCTGGTAGGTTGTGCTAAAACTCTTCACTCTGTCACATGCAGACTTGCACAGTAATGTTTCGGATGTCGGACAGGCTACGTGTTTTACGATGACCGATGTTTATATACCATCTGTATCTCGACATATATCGGCAGAGACAAAACAAGGAGGTATTTTCTTGTAATATTTGACTCAATAAAAAGATGCCTTTTATGCATAACCTTAAAACGTACATATATGATCTATTCCGCTGCCGGTTATCATAATCCCTTTACGTCAGGTTCTAAACAGACCTTCCTAGATACGTATTTGGTCATTTGCGCTGGGGAATGATAGCTCTAAATATCTGCTCTAAATGAAAGGCAAATTTCAAGCAAACCTGAAAGTTCATGCTAAAAGACTCCAGAGGTAACCATATATAAACCCTTATCCCATTTCTTCATTGTGAACTAGACGGGTTCTTGGATGCATCAAACGTCATACACACGTATAAAGCACAATGCACCACTCATCAGGCGTCGGTGCGTACGTGTGAAGTTAATAAATTCTAGATAAAATTAACTAAATTAGGTATGGATGCTTAAGTAGGAACTCCTTAGGCTTGATGTCGTTTCGCCGTCCCGACTGATTGAAAGAGCGAACGGGGGAGAAAAAAAATAATAAAAAAATAAATCGGAAGGTATTTGCCAAACAGGGAAAGTAACACAAATGAACGGCGAATTAATACATTAGCCTGTTTTATAGGATTTTTTCATTGTCCACGAACCAAAAAGTTAAGACGCAGCAGCAATACAGACCAATGACCTTTGTGACACAGGGCCACGGGTGTAAGACTAAGGACAAAAAGAACCAGGATTCACAGTGGCGTCATCAGTGCAGTGGAGAGGCCCTTTCAGCATTATAACACCCCGTCTCAGGGAGGTAGCTGTACTGCAACTTGACCGAAACGAGATCCAGCTCTGAGGACCAGGTGTGGCACTCTGTTGGAGGATTCAGCTGCTGAATCACAGACAGGGGAGGGACTAAATGTATATATACAGACCTATTAGCTTTTTATACCTTCCCCCCCCCCCCCCATACAGACTGTAGCTGATCTATGGGGAAGGTCGTGGGTTCAAATCCCAGGGAGCCAAGATAAATTTGAACCCTTCCCTCTACTGTAAGTTGCTCTGGATAAAAGATATAATAATATAAAGAAATGTCTGGAAGGCATTGCTGGGAGCTACACTGGGCTGTGGTCAGGGGACACAGAGACGGCAGTAGCTATGCACTCCGAGCTGCCTTTGGGCACCCGGAGGGCCCTGTACAGCCGATCATCCAGCCCCTGGGCCAGCTTGTCCGTCAACTCGGCCACGATCATCTGCGGGCCGTAGCCAGCGCCGGGGCTGCCGGGTCTGGGGGGCTCACCCTGCTCTGATGCTGGAGGAGGGGAGTCAGAGGCTCCTCCTCCACCACCATCAGGGCTGACCTTTGACCTTTCCTCTTGGGCCTCCGCGCTGGGTGTCTCGCTGGTGCCCTCGCCGCCCTCCTCGTCGGCCGCGCTCACGATCCGCGAGAGCTTGCTGTGGTAACGCACGTCCAGCGGGTAGGTGGCGCTGTCACCCCGGCGCAGCCCGCCGCGCTGCCTCTCCATGCCCAGTGCGGGGAGCCGCATGCCGGGGTCGCTGTACTGCTTAGTCCGCTGCCACTGCTTGCGCAGGTGTACGCGGGAGCGGTGTTTCTGTCTCACTGGCGACTCCTGCTGGTCAAACTGGGGGTCGTGCCGCAGGAACTCGTTGAAGAGCGCATCCGTCTTCTCGTCGATGCTGTAATCCCGCCGACGGAAGCGGGGCAGCGGGCTCGAGTCCCGAGGGCCGAACATCTCCCCGTAGGGGGACCAGTCGGCCGGGCCGCACCCCCCTGCGGTGGCCCCGGCTGCGGCCTCGTCCTCCAGCTCCTCCTCAGAGAGACGAATCTCGAAGCTCTCGCACACACTGACTTTGCGACCCGAGCTGGTGAAGAAGTGCCGCTTCTCCGACGCCGTCTTGCCCTTGCCGCCACCAGGGGGCGCAAACAGCCGCGTGTCCTCCGGGGCGCGCGAGGGGGCCTCGATGGAGGCGTAGCCACTGTCCATCTGCAGCAGCTTGCGATTCGCCGCCTCGCTGTCGCTGCCTCGCTCCGAGTCCACGCTGTCCTGCTTGACCCGGCCCCTGTCCCCCCTACCCACATCGCTGGGCAGCTCCACCTCCAGCTCATCTCCAGTGTCCTGCGAGGGATAGCTGGCCAGAGCCCCCCCCGCGGCTCCGCCCCCCAGCGAACTCACACTGCCGGCGTCGCTGCGGACCGAGTCCCTGTCGTTGTTGCTGCTTTGCTCGGAGGAGGCGTACTGCTCCAGCGAGGCGCGCAGGGTCCAGATGTCGCGATACAGTGTCAGGTGCTCGGTGCTCTCCTGGCAGCCGTGCGATGGCCCCACCCCGGACAGCAGCTCCTCCTCTTCCTGGGACTCCGACGGCCCCGCTTTCACTCCTGCCTCCCCGTTGCTACTGGTCGCTGCCACCTCCTCCGCCTCTAACCTGCAGGGGGAAACCCCAGTATTAACTGCCAGGACCCCCCCTGTCCACAGCGGGGTCTTAGCGCACAGTCATGCTTACCTGCAGTTTCACATGTTTCAGGATCGCCTCACTGGCAGCTCATTCCCAGGACACACATACACATGCATGGTTTGTGTCGACCAATGGCTGTAAAGCGCTTTGCTGATTGGCAGTCACCACTAGCATGTCCGGGTCATATGACCTAATGATGGTCTTAAGATTAAAGATTATAATTGGCTGGGAGACATAACCAGTGGATGGGGTGGGACCACGAGGCAGCATGATGGCCAGGGTATTAAAGGTACCTGCCGAGGGAAGGTGATAGCGTAGAGGGGGGGGCCCGGTCCTGGATGCGGGCGATGTGCTGGATGAAATCCAGGTGGGGTAAGCTGTGCTCGTCCTGGTCTGTGCTCTCGCTGGCTGCTCGCTGGCGCTGGAATTGGTGTCTCTTGGGGGATCCTGGGGAAAGAGACAGAGCCGCGGCATAAACACGGAGCACCTCCCCGAAAGTGAAGAAGCTGTGTAATATCTGTAGCTGTCATGGGACTGGGGCTTTGGGTCTATATTAGCCACATCCTTTATCTGTACCACCACCGGGGGCAAGTGCAATGTGCTGAACAGAAAATGGGCTCCGCCTCTTCTCCTGTCTGGCCAATCAAAGAAAAGTGCATTCCATGCGTGTCACTTCCTGTGTCCCAGAGGAATCCAAATGGAATTTCCTCGCTGCTGCTAGTGTTTTCCTTTGCCACTTTGGTGTTATTGGGGTAGAGTGGGATATACGCCCATAGCGGGCAGTGATGCAGAAGGTTCCGGAATACGGCAGCAGCCAGGTAGGGCGAGAAGCCCCCGTCAAAGTGAGAGGCACCACATCTGTTAGTGCCCTACTGCTGTTTCCTGGGCATGTGTTTTGCGAACTAGTCCCATGTTGTTTAGAAAGCCCTGTTTTACATTATGCAAAGTAATTCTGTTCAATTACACTAAAGCAAAGGGATATTACTCAGTGTAACCTGATTAAGATTCACGTGCATCTGTAATGCGTCCATAAGCCTAATGCTAGATTCATTGACTACGGAACCAACCACCTCCTGGGAAATGATAAATCCCACTTTCTTCCAAATGTCTCATTCATCATTAAAGAAGAGGTTAAGGTTGGCAACTGGGTCCAACCAGTTCTTCCTGTCATGATAATTTTGACAATCAGACCTAGTTTATCTTTTTTTTCTGCAGTTATGTTCTTGTGGCTACACTCCTGTCAGCTTAGATTTACCTCCATGGTCAGAAGAGTCACACAGCGGATCCGCTGGATGTTCAGCCAGAAGAACGGCAAACTCTAAATCTGTCTTTCACCTGGTTAAGTATTAACTTATCGCTGCTCAAACTCCAGAATGAATCTTCATCTGCTGATTACCACATACATTTTAATGTATTTCATTAGACAATTATCGGAGTGCTTCATAAAGTAGCAGTTGATGATTTGGCATGGTAACCATAAGGCTGTTGGTTCACATCCCCCGCTGATCACCCCTTAAGCTGCTACAGCGACTGTCCAGTCAAGTAAACAGGCATCAAACTGTGATTCACTTTGGTTGAAGTCACATGTGTGTTAGAGTGTTAGCCTGCATAGCCACACCACCCTGCACAGACGCCCACCTCGCATGTCCAGGCTGGAGGCTCGCTGGATGCTGTCAAACTTCCACTTCTTGATCCTGAAGTAGGGGCTGATGCCCTCCAGGCTGGCGTGGCGGCGCAGCTTGGTGAAGATCTGCAGCACAGTGCCTTGGCTAGATGCTGCAGTCGCCACAGCGCCCATTGTTCCATCAGCGGTGACGCCGATCCCCGGACCGCTCCCATTCCACTCCTGTGCTTCCGTGATGTCAATCTGCGGCATTTTTAGAGCAGAGGATTCTGGGTAGTGGGGGAAGGGGCAGTTTCTCTGCCTCCCCCACCCCCGACCAATTCGGCAAAAAAAACTCTGCTGTCACTAACATAGACAGGCTGACCCAGATGCCCTACACTCCACTCTGTCACTCTTTTAACACAGAGTAACAAGGACTGTCACTTCTAGTCTATATTCTTTTTCTATGTTCTTTCTATGTTCTTAGCTACACAAAGTGATGTGCATTAAATGTGAGCCTTTTATTATTAACAGGACCCTTTGAACTCTCAGGTTTAAGGACCTCCATGATGTAGCTGACAACATCCATTCTGATAAACAGAAAAGAGAGCCAACAAGTTCTTGCCAAAATCCTACAGGGAACCCATGGCTGAAATAAATCATTTAGAACCACCACAGCATGTCTATCCAGCTAGCTGTTCCGCCCGTGTACGCGGTGCAGTGCTTTTGCTATTACTATGATTGCATGGACTCACTGAGCGGGAATGGGGCAGCCGGAGGTCGGGGATGAGGAAGGTCTCGTCAAAGTCAGCATCCGCAGTGGAGTTTAAGGCATCCCCCGGGAGGCCAGAGCACGTGCCGAGGCCCACCTTTGCGATGGCGGTCTGGGGCGGCACACGCACCGGGGGCTGGGGATGCACGGGCAAAGTCAGGCCTTGGCAGCCGGCGGATAGCGCCGAAGCTAAGCTAAGTGAAGGAAATCCACATCACAGCAACCAAGGTCATCTGGAAAGAGGCCATTCGCGGGGGGAAAATCCCCTGCTCAGGAATAGCTGACAGACATTTCAAACTGCATACACACCAGTTCCCAAAAACGTTCTTATTTGTTGCCTGATTTAAATCTGATTTCAGATGCTAATTTAATTTTGTGCTTCTTGCGAAGCCTTGATTTGCTCACTCTGCTATCAGGGCACCGTGACGCTGGCCCAGGTTTTCCAAACTGGCCTTTGTTTTCATTACCTGGAAGATGGAGAGTTTGGGTTTGGAGGAAGGCTGTTCGGGGGACTCGGGGATGGTGAGGATCTTCAGGGCAGGGGGGGGCAGGTGCAGGTTAGTGAGGCGGGCATTCTTCAGGTGATGAAAGTCTCCCTCGGTGAGTGTGTACCTGACGTGGGGGGAGAGGGAAACTATTTTCAGAGTCAGAATCAGAATCTTTTACTGCCATTGCATGATTGTGCATAAAAGTAATCTATCACAGAGAGATGTGGAAAGTTCAGGTCCAGAAAGTGCAAATCCAGACCAAGGTTTTGTTTCAACCGACCAGTTTCATATTCTGTGACTGTGACATTTAATACTCAACTGGTTGGTTGAAACAAAAGCTTGGTCTGGATTTGCACTTTCTGGACCTGAATTTTTCCACATCTCTCTGTAATAGATTACTTTAGTAACTTCGCCAAAACTGACTGTACATTACAATGAAAAACTAGCTCACTCTGAATAGCAGCATCAGTAAACAACAACAAAGACACAAGTCAAAGGACAGCTATGGAAACAAGAAATGACACATGAAACTGGCCTTTGACGGACATCCTGATTTTGCCGGGTTCGACGAGTCCCTGGGTTAACAGGGCAGGGACTTGCATTTCACTTCTTTAACCAATCACAGTCTCCATTGCATGACATCACTACATTGGCCGGTTTTTTTTTTCTCATTTTTAAACCCCAGGCTTCTAGCCACGGAGCCGAGGGGTGTGTGGCTCAGCAGACTGTGATGGGAAGGTTGCCTCTCAAAGCCTTGTCACCATTATAATTATCATCATCTTCCTCATCATCATCAGGACGTTGCTCCTTCCAGCCTTAGCAGCTAAGCATGTTCCTATGTTTTGTATCTCTGACATGTCCCTTAACAAAAGGGATATACAATTAAAACGATACTTTAAAAATCTGTGAAGCTTGCTCCTTAACAGAAAACACTGGTTTTAATTAATGTGGTGATGTCATACAATGAAGACTGTGATTGGTTAAAGAAGTGAAATGCAAGCCCCTCCCATTGTTAACCCAGGGACATGAAGGGGACCCATCATTGCCAACCGCCCCCCACAAAATTTATTTCTGCCTACACTCCTTGTTCTGAGCCCTTGTTTTCCTTCATGGGAAGTTCTGAAAATTTGCAGAGTAACAATTTACAAACAATGGTTATAAAATCATAACGGGGTGTTACAAGGTGTTAAAGCACAGTCAAATGATAAATGCAAAACTGTAACAACTGTAATGTATCTCTTTAAATAAAGATGTCTGTTAAGCAAATACGTCCTCAAATATTAAGCCAGCAAATGCATTCCTCTCTAGGGCCACAATGCTAGAATCAGGGACCTCTTTATTCTTACAACTTTCTCAACCAAAAATAATTCGTTTTCTTCCACAAAACTGCCTCAGAATATTCACCTGCCAATCAAATCAAGCAGATTTGTGAGCTTCAACTAGGAAAGCTGCTGTAGGTGCATGTGGCAGCACATTAAGCTGTGTTCAAAACATCTGACACTAATTGTCAGGTTTTCTCTGAATCGGAGTTTTCACCGAACTCTGGAACAGCCTGCAGCTGGGAAGCTGTCAGAAGGTCTCAGTGTTTGATCTCGTCTCGCGAGCGGCAGGAGTGTGGCGCCGGCTGACCTGCGGCCTTTCTCCTGCGCTTTCCTGCCATGGTCGAAGAGAGCTGACTCATTGAATGAGACGCGGCGGCCCGTTGATCCGGTGGACAGGAAGCACTCCGTCTTCACGTCCTGCCCGCTGGAGGAGGACAGGCAGTCCTCCTCGTCCACCCGGATGGTGATCTCTGTCAGGGTGAACAGAGGGGGTGCTTAGGGCAGTCCTATGCAAACATCTGACATGGACGCCAAAAGCTACCTGTTTACCTGGAACCGGCTGATATTCCTCCACATAGGTGGTGTTGGTCTTCTCAGGATCATCACTGGCCCTGCGTGGTGTGAGCAGAACATGACGCTCTATTTATTCTTTCAGAGCAATCGCAACCCGACCTTAAATAGAGGCTAAGCTTAATGGAGTCTGGAGTTTCACACTTTCAGCGAATTATACAGCTGGATCTTCTACAGCTATCAAGAGTAATTCAGGTTCGCAGCCAAGGTCAGATATATTATTGTTTATAATGATACAAAGTAATAGCGAAATATTAATAAACCGCAACGGTTTTCAGCCCTGGTCCTGGTGGCTCATGCTGCGTGAAAGTTTCCAGAACTGGAGCACTCGATTGGCTCAGTTAGCGTGAAATTGACCCGATATACCAGCATGTCTCTGAATTTTAAAGTTCGTGTATCCTAAAGATGGCCCCATTGGGGGCAACATGTGGCTCAACGGGCGAAGCCTCAGTGCCTGCGATTGGAAGGTTGCCGGTCCGAACCAGAGTAAGCCTTGAGTAAGGCCCTTAACCCTCGGCACCATAGGTGTGTGTCATGGGGATCAATAAAGTGTCTTTTCTCTCTCCACCACACCTGCCTCAGCACTGTGAGTAAATAAAGCAGCTCACCTAGAATAGCGGCGCCCCCCCTCACAACAGCGGCGGCACAGGATCAGCAGGACAGACAGCAACAGCAGCGTCCCCCCCACAAAGACGCAGAGCAGAACCAGCAGGAGGACGTAGCCATCCTGCTCGCCAGGGCCGTGCGGGAGATCCTGAGGGGGCGGGTTACAATCTGCTCAAGTTAACAGAGACCTTACAGAGAACAGGAACCTTCAAGTGAAGCAGTCCCACGGGTGGATGAAAGCCTTAATAATACAGTACTCTGCAAAAGTATTAGGCAGTCAAAAAAAATGTTTAAGACTATTTATCTGGATAATAAGTGTATATATGCTCAGGAAAAAAATCGCTTTAGAATATTTGCAAACTGTTTCACATCCAGTTTCACAATAAAAAATTATAATTTCTCCAAAAAGTTACTAATGTCTTCCTGGATGGCTAGATGAACACCGCTTCAGGTCCCAAACCTCTCCTCAGGGGCACCTCAGCCATTCCATGTATTTGTTAAATTTCGTCACCAGCACAATTAATTCATGGGTTTAATTGGTTAGATAATGTGAAGAGGTGTTGATTAGCCTAAGAAGGTGTACTAATAGTCAACAAATACATAGGTTCACATGGTAACTGCAAATACTGAGGTGGCTTTAGGAGTGGTTTTGAAATAGCTATGTTACAATATTTTGAAAAGGTATAAAATCATAGCTTTACAACAATATGAAGTTGATTTAGACATCATTTTCTTTAACTGACAAGATTTTGCACAGTACTGCACCCGTTAATCAGTCCTGAACACTGGCTTGGCAAATTCAATTTTTAAAAACTTTTGGACTGCCTTACCATGAACTGCTTACACCTGGACATACCAAAAATCTTTCAGCAAAATCAGGATTTTAACTGGCCCAATCCAGAACAGGGACTTTCCTCTCCTTCAAATATTTTTTTTCCATACATTTTCTTGTGCGTTTGTTGCAGAGACGGACATTTCAGGTCCAGAAAGTAAAAATCCAAACCAGGATTTTGTTTCAACCAACCAGTTGACCACTCTGTGACTGTGACTCTCTACGCTCAACTGGTTTGTTGTGTTGTTGTTGTTTGTGTGGTTGTTTGTTGTTGTGCTCCATGATCTACGTTTCATTAAGCTTCAGTTAATAAAAATTGTGTCAATCGCTCATCTCAAACACAGGGGCATTAAAATCCCAGCCGATACCAAAGCAGCTAGATCGTATGTCTAATCCTGGTCATTTTAAACTCCCGCTTATAAAAGTTAGCAGTGGTTAATTGGCCACAGTCAACCTGCACACCTTCTATCCTCTGGTGTCTTGTGTTCTCAACCATCGACTCCAAGGGAGTGTGTTACTATATTTAATTTGTGGCAGGTGAGAAATGTTTTCCACAATTAAAGACAGCGGCCATTGAAAGAAGCTTCAACCGAAAGGCATGATGGGAAACCAGCAGAGGCCCTGCTCCCATGACAGGATGCTCCGTCTCCTAGGTGCAGGCATAATAGGAAACGGCAAATCAACAAAATATTCTGTTTACCAAAGCATCTGTCAATCGTCACTACTGTGTTTGGCTAACAGATATGTCCAAAAAATATTAAATACACATTTCACACTGTTGTCAAGGAGGGACCTGTTTGGTGTATCTGTAGGTTTAACTCTACCTGAAAACCTAAGCTGTAATGATCAGATGAATAATATCCAAAAGTGAGCTGTAAGCCTTTTCTCTCTGTTACTTTCAAGAACCCCAGGTTGCCCCAGGTTTTTGACTATTGCGCTGCAGGACCAGAGACTCCTATCTGGCACTGGTTCCATCTATCTTTATTTCTGAATTACAAAAGTAAGTACAAAAGTAATTCAGGTTCAAGTCTCAAGCTGGGAATTTGTCATTTATACTGAATTGATTCAGTAAATATCTGACTTTACTTTAGAAATGGCTGAAATACTTTGCCGCCAAAGTTACTGTGGAGGAAATAATCAGCAAATAAATAATAAATGTAGCTCTGGATGAGAGGATCAGCCAAATTAATACATACAAATGTAAACATGAGCACTGCTATTGAAACCATAACAGGTGTCTATTACGGCAGCCCATTGTGTCCCTATGATCTGAGTGTGTGACGGAAAATAATGACAGCGATGCTACATGAAGTCACAAAAGTGTCTTGGCCGTGTCCCTGTGTCCATGCAGCCCACGTGTCGCTGTTTTAATTTCATTTTTATTTTTCACCTTAGATGCACCCTGAAGTGAAAGACTGGTGAGAAAATCCTCATCCACATTCGATCCACAGAACACTGGGATGGAATCCCAGCTTTAGACACCCCCCACCCCCCCCCCC
>JAOYFF010000039.1:1025862-1045522 GCA_025773925.1 Cryptomyrus ogoouensis | reverse complement strand
TTTTCAGTATAGCATTTCTTTGCTTCTGGTTGTACAATCCCTTTTCTTTCTGACATTTTAAACAGGCTTACAAGCAGAGCGCAGCACAATGATTAGCAACAAGACGAGTCTTCTGCTATATTTTGGTTTCTGGCAAATACAACATGGCAGTTCCGGCCCATAATGCACTGCGCGATGACGTCGCTTGCCAAGCTCTATTGTCTCTAGTCAGGATGAGTTTTGTGGCATCCGTGTCAGAGGTCAGCCCCCATACAGGAAGTAAACAAAACACAGCTACGCTAATTGTGTTATTTTAACTAGTTAAATATTTTTAATTGATCGCAACAATTAATGCATTCATTTTGACAGCCCCAATATTTCTCAGTATTTGTCCTCAAACTGGCAGTGATATCCTGTTACGAAGAGTTTGGCTGTTAAACAGCTTGGATGTCAGGAAGGCTTCGCTGCATGAAAGGGCCTCGGTCTGATCCTAGAGCCCCCTTTTATTGCAGCCTGGAAGAGCCGTCCTGTCTGCCGCTGGTGACCTTGCATATGTGATGGATTAAAGGGACGCCTCTCCGCACAGCAGGGCAGGTGATGCCACTGAGTAGGACCTGGGCCACCATGACGAGCTGATGGATGGATGGCTTTGCGAATGAAGGCAGCTGAGATCATTCATGCTCAGCCAATGAGAAAACAGCTTCTTCTTCTCTGACTGGCCAGGACTATGGTCTTAATTCCTGTCTCTCTACATCAATGCTTTCCTGGCACGATGTTTGAAATCTGGACTTGATATTTTACAATAATCTAGACTGCAATCCCTTTTCCAGGTAGCTGGGAATCATAGGTTCATTGGGAATATGGTATTAATGTTTAAGATTAGCTCTAATTTAAATCCACCCATTGCGCTGAATGGGAAGAATGAGAACCCCACACGGAAGATGCAGACTGAATCTCAAAACCACTGCAGTGGCGGTGTGAGGCTACTGTGACATCTAAACCCCCAGCTACATATAAAAACAAACTGATTACTTAAGCTGACAGGGGGCAACCAGTGCAAAGTACTGATGATATGCATAATGGTGGTGTTTACTGCCAATGAAAACATACATTTGCATGGGGCCCCTGAGGTTTGGGGGCCCCTGGTGGCCACAAACACTCACAACACTAAATATTCCTTACACTCACAATTTATTTCATTATTTCACGCTTTCTTCCATCCGATGCTGCTTCTGACCAGGTAAACAGTCTAGTGTAAAAAGTAAGTGAACATACTTGTAAACTGACTTGAAATTGTCTTGCATGGTATATGTTACGCTGAGGCACCCCCACCAGGACACATCCCTTGAATGTTTAAAATATTTAGCTAATAAAAATCTTTCTGATTCTGCTTCTAATTAAATAAATGTGTTTCTTATTTAGGAGATGCTGAAGCAGCATTTTCTGCTAACCAGCTAGCTAGCTATGATCTTTCAACTGAACTCGCTAGCTATTTATGTAGTATTTGTAACATCTGGGGGGAGTGGATTTTTCAGTCGCCCCCAGAAACAAACAAACCCGTCCCTGGATATATGGAGAACAAATTTGTCCGATACCAAGCAGGGAGAAATCCTCCTCGATGGTATACACAAGTGAGAGCAGTTTTGGCAGGAATTTCCCATTATGCATTTTTCCAGAAACATGTGGCTCTTAAGCTTTCTGCCAGAGCACTCTGAGTCCGTGACAGAGCTCAACAACAGTGAAGAAATGTCACCAATCAGGAATTATCTGATGTGTTTCCATGGAGTCACTGAGGCTGCTGGGAAGGGGGTGACATCAGAGCCTCTGATTAGGACCAGACAGGGGCTAATTAGCTGAAGCTGTAATGTGATGGGAAGTGAACGGCGGCTTGAGCATAGCTTAGCTCAGATGTTCTAACGAGATAGCCGATTAAAGGAAAAAAATCAACTCGGGGCTCCGTGTTGGTGGGGGGGGGGGATTTTAGGGCCATTGATTTTTGGGTGTAAAAATGGGCCAGCATCACATTTGGCACCTTAAGTTAAAAATGCTAACCCCCCCCCCCCCCCCAGTGCTGCAACACGTCGTCCCTGCTTGGGGGGGGATTAAAAGATGCGGCTCTTCACCATTAGAAGAGAACATCCCTGTGAGTTTGCGGCAATTTACTCTGCAGCTCAGTCTAGTGACATGATGTGATATTTTAGTGTATTGCCCATTAAGCTGAAATGAGGGATAACATGCGACAGCTTACCCCATAAATAATTTCATAGTCAAAGCATTTTGTGAGTTTTACTCTTACTTATTAAATGAGTGGTTTTAAAGCTTTAAAACATGAATACACTTTCGGCTCTTTGCAGTCTTTGGTTTTGGGTGCAGTGTCATTAGACCCAGTATCCAATCTGAAGTGCAGTTTAATAGTTATGTATACAAGCATATAGCTCAAAAAAGTATTAAGAGGGCTTCTCTGGAACTCCATGGTATTAGTGATGGGGACAACACCACCAGATTCAAATCCAAGACCTTTAAGGATATAGTCTTAAAGACTGAGACTTTGGGGGTTTGAGACTGAGTCAAGACTGAGACTTTGGAGGGTAGAGACCGAGTCAAAGTCAATTTTCTGGGTCAAGGTCCATTTTCAAGACCAAGATTTTAATTATACTTATTTACTACCATCATCACCCTTGCTAATAATTAAAAGTTAAATTTTATCATTTACACATGACAGTCCTTAAATCTCAATCATTAATAAGCCTATTTAATCACAAATACCAAACATTATATCACTGCCAACCTGATCAAATGTTCATGTGAGCGACTCTTCATGGTGAGAGATGTAGGTAAGAATTCCAGTTTTTATTGGTTATTTTGGCTGTTTATTTGAAGTGTAAAACAATGTAACTGGCATATTGTGTAATTGGCGTCCCAGGGTGCTGAAGCATACACACACCTTGTCCTTAAAGTGCGGGGGGCCTTGGGATAATATGGGACTAATCGTGTCTGTATTGCTTCAGAAAGGAACACAGTGTTTTAGGCCTATTTTCCAATATGAGGATCCTGTAATATATGGGACAGGTGGCAACTCTATACAAAACAGAGCAGTGCCCCCCAACGTGAAACCCAACTGGGAACCACAGTCATTCCAGTTAGAATAATATCCACTGGACTGAGCAGTTTAGAGTTTGTTATGTAACAAAGTGCGCTTGCATGTGAGAAAATCACTTTCATGATTAACAGTGCTAAATCGAACAGCGGCATCTTGTCTGTTCGGAAGGGAAAGCAGCAGTGCACTCTATCACTGTATTCTCAAAAAAATACATATAAATAACTAAACAAACAAAAAAAACAAACAGATTGATAGATAGATAGATAGATAGATAGATAGATAGATAGATAGATAGTAATTCTGTTTTATTATTGTGTATCGATATTTTGAGAGGAATAGGAGAAATGAGAAGCTTTTTCATTGCTGCAAAAAAAAATGGTCTTACATCTAGCTGTAAAATTACGAGTCTGAACTATAGACTCTGTAGTCCAACACTGATTCAAGATTGAGTAAAAATACTTTCAATTTCGAGACAAGACTGTGTAGGTGAAAAAAAGGTCTCGAAAAGTGGTCTCGGGACCAAGACCAGACTCGCGTCCAGCAACACTGCATGGTATTACTCCAGTGTATCACTCTGGAGTGTTACTGCAACGTACTACTCTGGTGTATTACTCCAGGTGCAAACACGCTATCTCACTATCTATAACCCCAATAAGTTTAAAATAAAACTGCATCCCCATTACTGTTTATTAATAGCTCACTATTTCTTTCTGCAAAAATAATGTCGTGATACATTTTTATAGCTTTGAAATGTCTGCATCCACGCATTTATATCTCCATTTGTAATCATTAAACATCAAAAGCAAATCTCCCTGCCCTTGTTCAAAGGGCAGCTGTATTTCATTCTTTGCACCAGTATTCTCACGTAATTGTTATCACATCCTCTCTCTTCCTCACCATGCTCCCGCACTTTGAAAACCTTTCCCTCTCTCTGTGAACAGCAGCCACCTTAGGGAAACACAGACACCTCCAAAAACCCTGCAGTCACTGCACCTTGATAACAGTTAAGTATGGATCAGAAGCAGAATTTGCAATTTTCTCTGCAATCTGTGATTAGAGGTAAATCTGGGACACAGGAGTGGTACAGAACTCAGAATCCGTTTCTCCATGTTCCTTGCAGGAGTTACCACCAGGAACGTGTTTAGCCTGTATAACCAGTATGCCAATATAAAAGAAAATCACAAGTCACTTCAGAGAAAATTACCAACCCAGAATCTGTGAATACAGTTTCACTAATAATTTGAAAATGATAAATGAACACAATATGTTGATAAGAAAGATTCCTTATGCCATAATTTATAGCCCTACTATACATTCATAACTGTATTCACAAATTCCGGGAAATTAAGTTAATTTTTCATTCTCGATGGGTGGATATGTGTGTCAGCAAAGGGTGAAGAAAACGGTTATTAAGATTAAAGGTTGCAGTTACGTTTGAAAATTTTGTCACTCATATTCAATGAAGTGAAGAATCTGAATCACCTTAGTTAATCCAATTAATTTTAAAAAGTGCACAGTGAATTCAAGCCTGACTATATATAGCCTGTGAGGCAATATATCAGAATACTCATGCCGTTTAATATAAGGATGAGTTTTATGCACAGTTAACCACAGTCTTCTGGCAACATTCAGCTAAAAGTACTTCCTTTACAGTAACTTTATTGACTTTATGTGTTTGTGGGGGATGATAACAGAAAGGCGGCTCCCGAATTGTTTGCTTTTCCCCACCTCATTTACAGCGTGGTGTGTTTTCGGAGACCCGTGCGATTTTAAGAGGCCGAGGCTCAAAGTCTCACGGTGACATCTCAAAATACAAAAAAAACCCAAAACTGGTGTGTTTGGGATACAAGCGGCGTATAAATCACTGGCGTCGGCAAACACGTAAGTGCTGCTGAAGCGTTTAATGCGTTACCCATGCAAATTATTTTACAGTCGTCCCAGTTAATTATCCATATAAAAGCGAAATTAATTAAGCGCCCATAGCGCTCACGTATGTATTTCTGCGTAGAAATTTGATTCACAGTTGCATAATTTTGTGCGGCTCTCCATAAAGTCCTACGCACATCGAACTGTTAAATTGTTGATTTCAATCACCCAGTAACTCAATGAATGTGTTAATAAAGAAGTTTCAATTTAAAATTGTACTTGGCTTACGTGTATTCTACTTTTATGAAAGGGGTAAGTAAGCAAAACAACTTTTATCCAAACAAAAATAGGTTATTAAACATATTAAACACCCAAATTAAAGCAATAAAATACGTCAAGGAACTAAAGGAAAGTATGGTGAAAAACAGCTTTATGTCTGCTAGGTATTTTGGGTCGAAGCTTCTTTATAAACGTACGTTTCCGTTATGTTTGTAGATGCACACGGACACGGTTATCACAGCATGCGTCGTTTTGGCATAGATAAAAATCTCTTTTTAAAATAATCATAATGTATAAACCTTCTTCGAGTCTCTTCATTTTAATTAATCGGCACGTGCGCTGGGACGGGTTTCCAAATGTGTGATAGGCATACGTG
The DNA here is from genome assembly GCA_025773925.1 of Cryptomyrus ogoouensis. Classification (NCBI taxonomy): domain Eukaryota; kingdom Metazoa; phylum Chordata; class Actinopteri; order Osteoglossiformes; family Mormyridae; genus Cryptomyrus; species Cryptomyrus ogoouensis. The sequence goes on along the minus strand of JAOYFF010000039.1, from coordinate 1,039,922 downwards.
TTAGAAAGTTTCGTTTTGTTACATGTTTGGCTTCTTGAAAACTGTATTGCTTTTGGCCGGGTAAAGTTGCATGACTTGGCCCTTGTGCATATATTGGGGTCCACGCCACACGCGACACGCCCATATTTCGGTATTTCTCCGCTCATAGCGCGTATCGAACTTAAATGCACCTAAACCCTGCATTTCAACGGATGGAGAATACGCTTGAATAATAATAATAATAATAAACGCGCTTAAGTGTGTGAGAGAATCGACGGATAATTATAACTAGCTCAGTCAATAAATTCTACAAAATGTATACATTTAGTAATAATATAACATGCCCCACCAGCACTATTATTAGTATTAGTATTACTTCTACTACTAGTATTATTACCATTGCAATTGTTGTTGCTTTTTGTTTTTCATCGAATAAGGTGTATAAATATTCGAGGTGAGCTAAAATCGGTTTATGTTAAACGTCTGAGTTCTTTCTGGCGCACGATTTAAACACCAGTTTCACAAATAGTCGATGAGGGATTGGTGTCTTCATTTTTATTACTTTTAAATTACCGCAGAGCTACATTGCCCAGAGCAGGCACACTATCACGGAGAACTAGAGCTAACAAAATATGTTTTATTATTTACTTCCCGTGACCACAAACAGGATAAGAAGAGTCACGATGGATGGGTTTATATACATTTTAGAAATCGCTGCAAATGCAGTGTGTATATTTTATAAACACTGACATGTCAAAAATTAAAAGTGGAAGGTAAAACCTCGTCTTTTCTACTAAGAATTATTATTTTTATTAGGGCGATTCAAATCTGAGTCCAGGAGTGGTTCAGGGACACAATGCCGATCATACTTTAAACGTCTATTTAATGCGGGCTCTGCCCGTGAAAACCTAAATAGACTTTTCAGTTAAAATATAAAATATATCTTTCCCAACCAAATCACAAGTAATGAGAAGTAAGGCTAGGTGTGCAAGCGAAATTGCGTGCAGGTATCTACGAAGGTATGCTGGGAATTAGGCCTATGAAGCCTGGCCTAGAGCCTCAGGCAGTCGATCGTCTGACACTCGAAGCTGCAGACACCATGGTCTGCAGTTTGGAGACCCCCTGAACGGCGTGATCGTTTATAAATACTATTAAAATAAGTATTTTGTAAACGACATGTGGAGGTAAAGTGTGGCACGGGGAAGATAACGCGCGTGAGCGATTAGGCCTATGTTCCCCTAAAGTACTAACATAGACCAGTACAACAAAATTGGACAACACACACTACACGTTCCCGGCAGGTAATTTCCTGCGATGTGTTGGTTGTCATTGGGTTTGCATTTTAAGTTTTCCATGGTTATGTATCATTCACTGGGTTAAAATTAAAGTCAGTGGGAGTTTCCTACAAATATAAATGCAAAGACGATTAAGAGTTATTTTCCAAAGTACACTTTTCAGCTGTCCGAGATAAATACAAGATGAACTTGTACTCAAAATCTGGTCTAATCTGCCTACCATGTTTACGAGCACAGATTGTTGTTCCTCGGCATGTAAGATAAATTCATGGTGTAATCTAATTACACTGCCTCTATACCTTATTGCTCATTATTTTAGTTAAAAAGCAGAAGCGTTTAGTGCTGGATTAAGAGTATGCGAATATCCATCTTCTGGTCGCTTTCTTGCGCTCAGTTGTGCGTGACAGATGTTGTGAGTATGACCAGCACCTGTAAACAAGTAGCAGTAAAAATGAGTAACCACCACCTATCGCGGTCCATGTGCCTTGGACCCGCATTCCAGTCCAAGTTGCTGCCTGTTGTCAAATAAGACTCACTTAGCTTCGCTGCGTGATTCCGTCTCACCTCCACGATAAAGCGCCGGCTCGTCTCAGTGCCGGCTGTTCGGCTGCTGGAGACGGCGAAGAGACCCAGCAAAGCAGCTTGAGAGCAGCTTGAAAAAAATACAAATTGTTGTCCATAATAGGTCTTACAGCAGCATAAGACGACAGATGCAAGCTATATCTTACATATAGACATACCAAATAAATAAGTCTGAAAAACTTAAGGCAAAATTATTGAAGCATATTCTTTTACGCTATAGTAATATATCACACATAAATATATGAATTACATAAATAATACTAAAATGATTAATTCATCACTCTAAAGTAATATTCATGTTGTAAAGTACTTTATTTAATGTGGGATAAGGAGGTAACACTGTGATTTTCGTGGTGTATTTAGTGTACCAAAAAGATGGTCTTCTAAAATCAGCTCGTTTTTTGTTTATATTTTTGAAGGCAAAAGAAGGCTATATTGTATCTGAAACATATCTGCGTGACAGCTGAAATGCATTTAAAGACGGATTCCCTTTCCACTTTCCGCTACAGGAACTGAATCTCATTTAAACTTTCGTCACGATTTAATGTCATTTTAGAAAAATGGTATGCATTTGTTATAAATTCGTTATGTATTTCTCATTGCATATCGGTGCGCATTAGTATGTTTTACATGATAAATGACAAAAATTGTGCGGTCGTTGATGGAATTTAAAATACTAATTCTTATTTATAAATACATTTTGACACGAGGGCACAAGAAAATACAAAATGCTTTTAGCTTTTTACCATTATTTACACCTGTGAACTTATATACATGGTTGAACACATTTCGAACTTCTATAAAACAAGACTTTTGCCCACTGCCTACAATCGTCATTATTCATATTTTAAGAATCAAACATCACAACCGCGACCAAATTTATTTTAAAAAATGAAGAGTACATGGGCCTACTGGTTAAGATCAAGAATATACACGTTTTCTAAATCTTTCGTAACTCAACGTTCCTATATCTATTTATTAAGGGGGTTGAGTGAGCTCATTGAAATTAAAAAAATGAACTGACGATGTTGAATAAGATATAAGGACGTTCATATACGTTTAAAGAAACCAAACTGCGATTCTACGGAGCATCAAACAGCTAGAACAAGAACAGTTGAGCAATACATATCGGATAACAAAGGATGGGGATACATAAAAGAGTAAAAATAGTAGAAAAAATACTCAACAACAATGACAATAATTCAAGTAAACAGAGGTGCAGTCCTTTTAGATGGTGTATATAGACCGTAAACTGCATGTTTCGCGATGCCTTAAGGACTGAGACTGAAGTCTCATTCAATTTTCCTCCTCATTTATATAGATCTGTTTTCAGTAGCATATTGTATGTACGGCGTTTAGTCTAGGCTAAATTATTGACAGATTTTTGCAACAAACAGTTAATTTTTCTCTATATTTTTGTTGTCCACAAAATGTATAAATACCGCGCGTCTCGGTTCTGGGGGATTTAGGACTGCAGAAATAATAAAATACCATGCCCCTGAATAATATTTTATTTGAAATATTATTTACTTACGTTCAGAAAGGTCTGAAAATGTATTTTTTTTGTTGTATTGTCATAGTATAATGTAAATAACAGTGCGTTATTTTACTTAACAAAATGTATAAAATGTCACCGTTAATGTTTTTCTTTCTTTTTTGTTAAGACACCTATCCTCGTCTAGTTACCATGAGATAATACAGAACAGTTCGCATATAACAGTTGAATACCATTCCCATTGATCATTTCAGCACCTTATAATTTGGTCTTCACCGTTTTATACCTCGAAAAGCCCACGGCAACCGGGGAGGAGCGAAAGAAAGTGTTTTCATTAAATTGAGAAAGAAAAAAAATAGGCTCAAAGGAAGTAGTACATGTGTCCTCGCGATCCTAAGCCGCAATGCATGTACTTGCGTTCCCGCCAGAATGTGACAGACAGAGAAGGGTGCAGAGACTGACGACCAAAAATATTCCGCCCTTGTCTAGATGTACTTCAATTGACGGACACTGAAAGCATGGGTAGATGGTGAAACGCTGATCTCTTTGTGCCGTTTTGAATCAATAATGGGCACGATTCGTCCAGCATTTTCTTACATACTTTTGCACACATACAGCGGGACTCCCCAGCGGAACTACCTTACCTGGGGTGGGTTTCCCGAAAGCTTCGTAATGCCAAGTAGTTCGTTATCTAGCACTTAAAATGAATCATTAATTAGCCAGTGTTTCTCAAATCCCTTTGTAAATAAAGTAGTTCGTAATCTTGCTCTTAAATTTACGAGTGTTCCGACCCACTCGTTATTTTCTGTGTCGTTATTTATTTGAACTTTTGCATGCTGTCCTGACACAGAGATAGCCAAAAACAGATCACAAAAACGCATAGACGCTGCATTTTGGACAACCTGATGATGATGGTGATGATGATGATGATGATGATGATGATGACAATAATAACAATAACGGCAATAATGATGATAATAATAATAGATCAATGTTGCAATGTAGGACTCTAATATAGGCTATAAATAATCGCAAAATTGAGTCGTTGTTTTAACACCTATATGCAATTTCAATAGGTCTATACAGAAGGTTATACACCGTTCAGATATGAATTGAGAATGACTTTGAAATTCAAATTCAATTCATGAAATTGGCCGAAAACACGGTGCAGAATCGCAATCCGAATTTGAATATAACGAAGTAGAATTAGAATGGAATTGATTTCACATAAATTCTTATACATGGTGTAGGTGCAGCTGTAACAATACACTTTAATATTTAAATATACTGTAACTTACACAGCATGTTAACATAAACAGCATGTTCAGTCCCATCCCTCCCCCACCGTGATCAAAAACATTTACAGCGGCAAAAAGTACCCGTCGGCTATGCCCCCCTGTTCGAGCACCTGCCTGAAAAGTCTGTGCATGATAGTGTTATTCATAATGAATGCAACATTTGAAGTGTCACCTATAGAATAAATAATTTAACTGTGACTTTGTGTACCATGGTGAAAGAGCACTTCACACAGTCACAAAAGTATTTTTCCTTGAATGACGCTGTGCCGTTCCTGTTGTGTGTGCTATGCTGCACAACATTGCCGTAATGATTAAAATGATGCGGTAATGATTAAAATGATGCGGTAATGATTAAAATGATGTTTTGGCTCCTCCTTCACAAGTTGTTTTAACTTTTCATTTGAAATGTGTTACTTCCTTTTCCTATTTCTGTCAGCATTTTTCATTTTTACCAGAAAGTCATATTATGTTTTGATTACATTCATATATAAAATAATGGAATATTTTATTTTGGGCTTAATTTTGTGTGCTTTCGCCAATTTTGAATAATTTTATTATTTAAATAGATAGATAGATAGATAGATAGATAGATAGAGTAACACATTCCTTATCTTTGGGAAGAAGCAGGCCAATTCTACATCATTGGTTGTCCTGTCACTCCTACTGGGCTGGCCCCATATTTTCATCTACATCACATCTCCTTCATTCTCCCTTGCAATACAAGGAACAAATCTTCCATCTACAAAAATCTGCTGGGATGTCATCCCAGACAGCAACCATTGCAGTGAGTAAAGAAACATGCTTTTGTGGTTGGTGACAAGCAACTTCTAATTTTATCGTCTAATCAAATCTAAAAATTTTTGATCTATTTCCCTCATACTTCACAACTGAAGGAACCGTTCTGTCAACTGAATTAACATTTTTGCATGTGATAACTTGCACCATGCACACATGTGCAGAGTAGGCTTAAACAAATGAGATAAATATATTTTATTTTGGTAACATGACTAATACATCAGGGGTGGCCTGCTGGTGCAGTGGTTAGCACTGTTGCCTTATGCCTCTGGGACCCAGGTTCGAGTCTGTGCCTGGGTTACTTGTGTGCAGTTTGCATGTTTTCCCCGTGTCATCATGGGGTTTCCTCCAGATACTCTGGTTTCCCCCCACAGTCCAAAGACATACTGAGGCTGATCAGAGTTACTAAATTGCCTGTGAGTGTGCCATGTGATGGGCTGCCCCCTGTCCTGGCTTGTTCCCTGCCTCTTGCCCATAGCTTCCAGGATAGGCTCCTGAAGTGGTTTGGGAATTGGATGGATGAACTAATGCATCATTGATTAATATTATTAGGCCTTTTTAAAAATTGATTCTATATTTAATTAAAATATATTTAATCATATTTAATAACAATTGCTTTTTGTTATTTCTTGTATGTGTCACAATATGAGGAATAAAGGACTCAAGGGCAGGCATTTCTAATGAACCAGAATGGGGTTTTATTGAAATAAAATGAAACAAACAGGTACTGAAAAGAAACAGGACTGAGAGGAATCAAAACAAAAGGACTACAATGAAGGAGGACAAAGGCTGAAGAGTAGCGATGTTAATGACCAGACTAGTGACAATGACACAAACAGTTATTTACATACATGGATGAACAAGGGGCAACAAGCATCAGGTGTGGCCCAGTAGGGCCACGTCAAGGAGGAGACAGGAGGGTCAAGCAGACATGGTGGGCAGAATGTGACAGCCCCCCCGAAGTGTGCCGTCCAGGCATAGAGGACAAATAGGGGAGGGGACCAAGGGGACTGAACAACAGGGTGGGGAACAGACAGGACACACTGAACAGGACAGGGCATGGCAGAACCGACAAGGCACACAGCACAAACACCACAAAAGGTCAGAGGACAGGACAGGGCTGGACAAATGGTATGACAAAGAGGATGGAACAGGCAGGGATTGAACCAGAGGCCAATAGGGCAGCAGGAGAGACCAACAAACAAAACCACACAGACGACACAGACCAGGCACGGGACATGACCAGGTGCTAGGGACAAACACTAGATATCAATGGGGACCTGGGATCAGAAGAAACTGAGATAAAGACAAACAGAACAAACTATCCCACGACAGGGCAAACAAGCAGAGGGGCAACTAAGACAGGAGTGGGAATAGAAGATGGAAGCAGGACAGTGCACTGGGACAGGGACTGAGGCTTGATGGTGAAATGGTGGGCATCCACGGAGTCTTCCAGACGCTGGGAAGCTGGGCGACGACCCTGGGAATCTGATCTTCCTGCGCTCATTCACCTCCAAGGCAGAGCCTGTCTGGACCACAGACCTGAGAGCCTTAGAGAGCCAGTGGGACCAGAGGGTGCTGAGGGGCCAGCAGGACCAGAGGGTGCTGAAGGAACAGCAGGGAAGGAGCAGGAGTCTCCGCAGGAGAGTCGCCCAGGCCAGCAACGTAGGGTAAACTGGAGCCTGGGAGGCTGGCATGGATGGTGTGCCCCTGTCTTCCAGCCCCTCTCTTGGACCTCAACTGACACCGGAGGCTCTCAAGACCTAGGACTGGTCAGCAGAGGCCTCAAGCTGAGGTAGACGCCCAGGGAATAGGGCGCAAGATATGGTTCAGGGAGTCCCACTCCAAGTCCTCCAAATCACTAAAATCCGGTCTGGCAGTGACTGGAGAGTCAGGCATTGAACTGGTGACACCCTGCAGGGGATGAGGAGGCGACCCCGGAGGCTGCAAGGAGACTGGCAAGGCGAGGACAGGCTCTGAGGTGCAGCAGAAGGAAAGACAGGCTTCAGAGACACAGCACAGACGAAGATGGGCTAAGGAGACACAACAGAGGCAAAGACGGGCTCTAGAGGCATGGCAGTGGTCTCACGGCGGTTAGGCAATGGAGGTCTGGTGATGACCTCTCCTGGGCAGAACTCCTGTGACGGGAAACAGCAAAAGTAGCTAAAATGAACTGCGGCAAGCCAGTGGGCGAATCTGTGGTAAGCTGTGGTAGCCAGTGGGCGAATCTGTGGTAAGCTGTGGTAGCCAGTGGGCGAATCTGTGGTAAGCTGTGGTAGCCAGTGGGCAAATCTATGGTCAGAGGCGATCCTAGGGTCTGTTGGGGCCCCAAGCAAAAATTCACTGGGCCCCCCCCCCTCTAACCAGTTTTTGTCATCATTTTAATAAATGATCGCCATCTAGTGGCTTGGGGGCCCCAAGCAGCTACCTGCCCTGCCTGCTGACAAGATGCACCTCTGTCTATGGTAAGCTGTGGTAGCCAGTGGCCAAATCTATGGTAAGCTGTGGTAGCCAGTGGGCAAATCTATGGTAAGCTGTGGTAGCCAGTGGGCAAATCTATGGTAAGATGTGGTAGCCAGTGGGCAAATCTATGGTAAGCTGTGGTAGCCAGTGGGCAAATCTATGGCGAGCTGTGGGGAGCAGTGGGGTGTGGAGAAGCTGTATGCGACGGGACCACTGCGGGCTCTGGAGAAGTGGCGTGCTGACTGGCATCAGGTGGCGAAGAGGTGGCAGGCTAAGCAGTGTTGCGCTCGACTATTCCTTGCACTTCCACCAGGGGGCCGATCCCCGTGGTGTTGGTAACCTCTTTGGTCCCAGGGGCCTGAGGTACCAAGACCATCTGGTCTGCCGGGCGTAGGGAGGCGTGGAAGCCGGAACAGAGGAATAGGCTGCCGGGAATTTCTGGGAGGCTGGTCATTCTGCCATAATACGATGGGGGAAGCTGTCGGCGGCAGGTATCTTTGATTAACCAAAAAGGGATTTTATTGAAATAAAATGAAACCAACAGGGACTGGAAAGAAACAGGACCATGAGGGATGAAAACCACAATGAGGAAGGACACAGGCTGACAAGAGGAGCGACGTCAATGACAAGACCAGCAATGACAAACAATCACTTAAATACATGGACTAAAGATTGGCTACACACATCAGGTGTGGCCCATCAGACCATGTGAGGGAGGGGACTGGAGTGTCAGGCAGACATGGCGGGCAGGACATGACAGTATGCTTATTATAATTCCTTTGTTTTAAACATCTGTAAAGCACTTCGTAAACGCCGTGGTTAAAACAGTGCTATATACATCAGGGACAGTTCTGGGGGCTGCCAGTGCTCCCGCCCCCCCGTCACCCTCCTAAATTTGTATGGTACTTGGGTCTGAAATAAATGTATTGTTATCATTTATATTATGGTTATTTAAACTTATATATGTGGGCTAAAGTTTTGTGCGCAAAACACAAACGTACGCACATTTTCTTGACAGGCTCTTAACTGGGGTGCACTGGGTGGGCGAGTCGCTTTGGTCGATAAAAAGTTGATAACAGAAAAAATGATCAAGCTTGTGGATGCAAAGACAGTCTGAACAAGTAATCAGAGTGAGTAACATACTTGGAAAAACTGTAAAATGTGACTGCAACGCATTGCATAAATAACTTATCGGTTATCAAAATTATGTTTTGTTTCTCAGTGCTGGCAATCTACTGTAAATAATTCTTGGAGGACATTAAGGTCAAATGCATCTGGCCCCCCTAACAGAACAACAGGCCCCAGTCCGGCCCCCCAGTTGAAATGGTCTAGAACAGCCACTGATATAAAGATTGATTGATTGACTGATTGATTAATTGACTGATTGATTGATGTGAGAATTGCATGTATGTCCATTGCAATGTCATAATATACATCACACCCCCCCACTGCTGGGCCTAATTTGGCCCCAATGTGAAACTCCAACACTGCTGTTTCCATATATCTGACATGACAATAATATAACATATATTTCATCACTGAAGCATGTGGAATCAATGCTCCTGTTAACAGTGTGCTTTTGTCACATGGACGGTGGAGAACTGCCAACAAAGACCTACTTTAATTTTGTTCATTAAGGAGTCGATTCCATCATGCAGGTCAAAAAGGCACTGAAAGGGTTCAGCAAAAGCGCTTAAAAAGTTACGCAGTTAAGCATATTCACCCCACCTACCCTATAAAGAAGGCGTGGCCATGTAAGAAGTATTGCCTAGTTAATTCATCAAGCAAAAAAACAGGGTTGAGCCCTTAATGATTCTGGCAACAAGCAAATCGTGTATCATGGATTATTTCATTATCACTGTGAACAACTGCAGAAACCCTTTTATTTTGAAAATGAAGGTATTATGGTAGCATGTCACTCTTCTTATACTTGGTCATTCTCATGGACATGAGAATATTTCAACAAAAAACAAAATGATATTGTGAAATTCAGTGTTTGAATTCTGTGTGGAGCAATTGACATTACCTGAACTTAGAGTTTTTCTCGAATACTTTGGCACATTTCCTGAATCATGCTTAACATTCTCAAGACTATGAGAACATTTCTCAAAACAACAGAAAATCTGTAATTCATATCTCAAAGCAAATAATTCCACCAGTGAATTATTTAGTGTTGAATTACAGTTTTTCTTAATCGGAACATTTCTCAAACGACAATTAACATTTGCAAAACAGCAAGTATAATCCCCACACCACAATGTCACTTCTGCACAACACAACATCATTTCACATCGCTTCAGACAAAATTCCAAATGTTTTAGCACATATATGCCAAATTGTTTTGTACGACTGTCATCATTGGTCTCATTTCAGAAATTTCCTTCAAATGCATTTGATAGAAACTGTCAGATCAAATAACACAAAACTAGATTAAATGTTTTTAAATCTTTCAGCTTCACTACAAGTTACCCACGATAGACAATCAATTTGTATAGTAAGATGTACATTCACTTCTTCAATAGTTTTTGCATTGTCAATTATTTTACTCTGCAAAAAGATTACGAGAGACAAAATCGACATTTCAGACAATAATATAATGAGTCTGTCATCAAACTAAGTTTAAAAAGTAGGAAAAAATTATGATGTACAGTAATAGGATCATGAGAATGATACATTTTCGGTTTCCGAACGAATCCATATGCTTTGGCTTTTTCCCCCTCTTCATTCAGTGCAACTCTGTAATTAATATAATATGTCTAACTAATAGATATGATGTAAATGTTAGTACTAGTCTTTATAATGCATTGCTGACAAAATAATGCAACCAACTGCATATGTTGCAGACTCGGGGCATGGCGCAGGCGGGAAAAAGTGAAAATCCGCTGGCGGCTCACGAGACAACAGGGGATTATTAGGTAACTATACAATAGGGAAAGCACAAAATAAAAAGTGAGGGGTCAAAATCAAATAGGGAAATCAGGAATAAACTAAAGAAACCACTAGGTAGCACAAACAAAGGAACTGGGCAAACAGGGAGCAGGACTGAAAAAGCAAACAGAGCTTAGAACACACAGAGAAACTTCACACAATCACATATACCAAACACAGAGAAACTTCACACAATCGCATATGCCAAACACAGAGAAACTTCACACAATCGCTTATACCAAACACAGAGAAACTTCATACAATCGCATATGCCAAACATAGAGAAACCTCACACAATCACATATACCAAACACAGAGAAACTTCACACAATCACATATACCAAACACAGAGAAACTTCACACAATCACATATACCAAACACATTCTAATACAATCTAACACAATGACCAGCTGGGGAAATGAAACAAGGCAAGGATTTAAATATAGAAATCAGACTGAGCTAACGAGGACGCAGGAGAGAAGTATTAACATAACAACCAATCAAACAGAACATGGAATGCAAGTGAAACTAATGAACAGGGAGAGATTACAGGACTAGGAAGGTTAACCAACTAGGAAACACTAATCAGACATCAGAAATACAAGACTAATACAACATGCAAGTACAAAAACCCAGAACGTAACACAAGGAGGGTGGACCTTGAAAGGGAGAACTAAGACAGAAAATAAACTAGGAAAGCCAGAAAAGCAAAACTATAAACACTGAGGATAAAAGTCAAACAGAATCCAAAACAGACAAGGCAGGGATTTGCCAGCCTCAAACCCCCAACCCCTGGGTTTACAAACTGAGCCACACATTCAGCCCACAGCATTGCACAGCCATCCAGGGAACAGGGAAAACACACTAGACAGAATGGCCAGCAATGCCGGGCATGTTGAGAAAGCAGATGTCATGTGAATCCTGCATAATGGTAATATAATTTGTATATACACTACATGGACAAACGCATTGGGACACACCGCCCAAGTATCCTGATGTGTCATTCAGACCTATTGCCACAGGTATATAAAATCAAGCGTCGACCCATGCAGTCAGATTTACAAACATTCGTGAAAGAATGCGTCATTCTGAAGAGCTCGGTGAATTCAAGTGTGGTGCTGTCATAGGATGCAGTTTGTACAATTTCTTCCCTGTAAGATATTCCATGGTCAGCTGCAAATGGTATTATTGCAAAATGGAAGCATTTAGGAACAACAGACACTCAACCACAAAGTGGCAGATCACGTAAAGTAACAGAGCGGGGTAAAAGTTTCCAAAGCTCTGTTGACTCAATAACTGCAGAGTTCCAACCTTCCTCTGCCATTAACTGCAGCACAAAAACTGTGCGCCAGGAGCTTCATGGAATGGGCTTCCATGGCCGAGCAGCTGGATGCAAGTCTCACATCACCAAGCACAATGCCAAGGGTCGAATGCAGCGGTGTAAAGCACACCAACACTGGACTCTGGAGCAGTGGAAACGTGTTCTGTGGAGTGATGAATCACGCTTCTCTGTCTGGCAGTCTGATGGACGAGTCTCTTGTTTGGTGGATGCCAGGAGAATGTTAGCTGCCTAACTGCTTTGTGCCAACTGCAAAGTTTGGTCGACGAGGGATAAAGGTATGGGGTTGGGCTAGACCCCTTAGTTTCAATGCAGGGAGCTATTAATGCTTCAGCATACCAAGACATTTTGGACTATTCTTTGCTTTCAACTTTGTGGGAACGGTTTGGGGAAGGCCCTTTTCTGTTCCAACATGACTGGGCCGGAGAGAACAAAGCATGGTCCATAAAGACATTGTTGGGTGAGTTTCATGTGGAAGAACTGGCCCGTACAAAGTCTTTACCTCAACCCCATCAAACACCTTTGGGATGAACTAGACTGGAGATTGTGAGCAGAACCTTCACATCCAACATCAGTGCCTGACCTCACGAATGCTCTTCTGGATGAATGGGCAAAAATTCCCACAGACACACTCCAGAATCTTGTGGAAAGCCTCCCCAGAAGAGCGGCAGCTGTTATAGCTGCAAAGGGGGACCAACTCCATACTGATGCCTTAGTTAGTTCCTGTTTATTCTACCAAGTCTGCCCACAGCCCTCACCTTCTCAACTCGCCCTCAGTTCGCCGCTTGCTCCGCCTCCACGAAGACCCCACCCACGACTCGTCTTATGCGCCAATCATTGCTTCCGTTTCAAAGAATTGAAAAGCTGCCAGCAAGAAGCATCAGACAGCCTTGCTCATTACTTATTGCTGTCATTGTGTTTATTGCTGAGAGCTTCTCTCGGATTGGTACTACTGAGTATTACTTGGTTTATTGGTTTTCTGTAGTTCCTGTAGGTGTAATGGCCAGGTGTCCCAATACTTTTGTCCATGTAGTGTACTTACATATTTCTATCTAGTATTGTATTACATAATTCTTATATAATTAGTGTTACCTTGATAACATCATCTCATGTTCCTTACTGTTATGAGTTTGAGACTTTTTATTTAGGATTCACTCTTTCTTCATGGCCAAGGCACTTTAGGGACCAACTGTAGAGGTGGCAATTTCAGGTCTAGAAAGTAAAAATCCAGACCATGATTTACTTTCAACCAACCAGTTGAGCATAAAGGGTCACAGTCACTGAGTACTCAACTGGTTGGTTGAAACCAAATCTTGGTCTGGATTTGTACTTTCTGGACCTGAAATATCCACCTCTGACCAACTGTCTAATTTGAGACTAATTGGCTCTGGGTTCTTACCTTACAGAGCGGAGAGGTAATTGTCAAATAAACAAATATACTGTTTTTTTGTCAAAACAACATCACTAAACAAAAACTAATGGAAATGGTTTATTTACCATTTATGCTTCCGGGCATCCCCTGGTATCCCCGTGTTTCAGGTGGATAATTCCTTCAGGCAAAGTTTGCAGAAATGCAGACTTACGGAAATTGTGCATAAAGGGTTCAAAGTGTCTGTGAGTGAGCCATTGTGCACTTGATGCTGTGACAGTAGGACAACCCTAAGCACTCAAAGACTTGGCCACAAGGTCCGTGAGTCTATGAATCTAGACACTGGGATTGGGCCTAGGTATATGGCTCATGGACAAAACCAAGCAAAACCCAACACTGGGTAACAGTTATCTGTTATATCTGTACTTTTATATCCTGCTTGAACATAAGAACATAAGAAATTTACAAACGAGAGGAGGCCATTCGGCCCATCAAGCTCGTTTGGGGAGAACTTAA
>JAOYFF010000039.1:1005245-1025762 GCA_025773925.1 Cryptomyrus ogoouensis | reverse complement strand
ACTATTCCATACTCTAACTACACGCTGTGTAAAGAAGTGCTTCCTCAAATTTGTTTTAAAATGTTCTCCCGCTAATTGTGCTGATGATGGTGAATAATAAGGACAGAAAGCCTGCTTAGTCTGTGCCTTCAATTTTTTTGAAGTAGGTAGTGATGATTGGGGTTAACAATGAAGTCCTGAAGCACAAGCAAATGGTTCATACAGTGTTCTTTCACTTTTTTTCACAAATTCATATTTTTACTGTGAGCACTTCCAGATCTGAGGGCTCACATCTCAGCCATTTGTTCTCCATTTGTGAATGTTCTCCTTGTTTTGAATGTTCCTACAGTCCTCCTGCAGTCCAGAAACATATACGGTCTTCTGCCCTGTGCTGCCTGAAATATGCTCCAGGCTCAAATCCACTCTGTACTGTAAAAGACGTTAAAACATGGTTGAATATTTTCACACTGAGGGTTTTTTTTTCAAAGCAGTTTTTGATCATTGCTAAAATAAGATTATTGATGAGCACAGCAGCTGACTTCACTGTAGAGCCAGTGATGTCACAGACAGAGGTGATGCCCCAGACACCCATTCGCTGCCTGTCTCTCTCTGTGGCTTTGTGCATGTGGTGATGTCATAAACAGCCGCGCTCTGTTTTTGTCAGGGCACTGACTATTAAACATGATGATGTCACATCTGACCTCTCTTTGTGAATGAGCACTAACTTTTATGGATGCTGTTGCCGTACACAAACTCTCTGTGTGTGGCAGAGAACTGTTAAATGTGAGATTGTCATACACAAGATCTTTGTTTGTTTGAGAACAGTAACCCTTACATGTGATGAGATCATGCACATTCTGTCTTTCTGCGACATCAGCACACTCAAACATGACCATGTTCACTGTACTACCTCTATCTCTCCAGCCAATAAGTTTACTCTTAGCCTGATTTACCGTCCATAATTATAAATAATAATTAATTATAATAAATATCTAAGAGAAGCAAGCACGCAGTAATTAATTATTTTAAGTAACAGTGGTAGTATTATTAATGGTTATATCCTGTATTAGATGAAATAGGCCCTAGTTTTGTTTATTACAAAAAAATATAATATAATATAATATAATATAATATAATATAATATAATATAATATAATATAATATAATGATACCTATTCACTAGAAGCAAACAGAAGCAAAATCAACATTTTTGACAATAATGTAATATGACTTTGTCATCAATATAATTTTAAAAACTAGAAAAAATTTGATATGTTACGGTAATGAGTTTGTGTGAATGACCCATTTGGTGTTCAAAAAGCAATCCATATAGGCCTGGATTTCGGATTTCTTCTGTTTGTTTTATCTGCTGATAAAACGGTAATGCAATCAGCCGCATAGTCCAAACAAGTTTATATGGTACGGTGTAGACGGCAATGTATTATTCCAACCCACTTGCAAGTCACTGCAACTAAAAGCCCACACATATACACTATTAAGCGTAGAATGGTTACCAGTTAGGTAATTGTCCTGGTCAAATAATTCCGTTGGGGACTCCTGATCTATAGGGTATTTATGAAATTGTGTGTTGAAAAATATGGGACAAATTGTGTTGGTTCAAAATGGTGTCGGCATAGACAGATTAACATTTCAGCATCACCCAGAAACATGCGATGCTTTCAGTGTCCGTCAGCTGAAGTACATCTGGATGAGAGTGGAATGTTCTTGGTTGACTGTCTTTGTACCCTTTTCTGTCCTGCTCTCACAGGAGAGCAAGCAGGCCGACATCCACTGCAGCTGACGCTCCTGAGGAGACACTGCTTCCTTTGAATCTATTTCACTCATTTTAATTGAAACAGTTTTTTTAATTGGCCAGTCTTTTAGCCTAATTAAGTGTTGGCAAGGCAGATATCCCTTGAATCTAGCCTATGATGACAATATACTTGTAGATGCCAATATATTTCTATATGATTGTGCTTTATAGTTCCCATGTAACTCAGTAATTATTCACATGCATTATGTATTGTAACATTTATTTCTAAATGTACAATATATAAAGTTTAGTTTTGTTACATGTTAGACTTTCTGAAAACTTCAATATTGTTTTGGCCATGCAGAGGCGCATGACTTATTACAACCCTCCAGTGCGCTTAGCGAAAAACGTAATTAAGTTTCTTATGCGCTTAAGGATCATTTACATGCGACGTGCCCATATTTTGGTGTTTCTCTGCAAAAAGTGCGTATCTTGCCCAAGCGCGCGTAAACCCCACACAAGTCGATGGGAGAATACTCGTACGTAAAAAAGCGCGCAGCTAATACTTCTTGTTCTTCTACTACTACTACTACTGCTACTACTACTACTACTACTACTACTAATAATAATAATAATAATAATAATATGATGGTGATGGTGATGGTGATGGTGGTGATGATGATGATGATGATGATGATAAGAAGAAGAAGAAGAAGAAGAAGAAGAAGCACCTAAACAGTGGTGATCAAATTGTATTACTCGAAAATGAGTGAAGCAAGAAAACGCCACTGAAATATACTGATACTGCTATTTGAGAGGCGTGACTTAACAATGGGTTTTTGCTGCATGTTCTCTCTGCACTCTTGGAGGTCTTGTTATTAATGCTCATACCCAAGACCGAATATCTATGTTATGTAATTAAATTAAATTAAATTCCAGAGTCCTTTGTCCTCTAGTGAGAGCTGTCTCCAGGCAGGATGAGCGTCGAGGTTATAAAGCAGAATCCTTTCCCTCTTGGCGTTTCAGTGCCTTTGATGGCATTATGTTTTATCCTTTCGTGAAAATGCGTAAAAGGGACAAAACACCAAAAATATGTTTAGGGAGATAAAGTGACAACATTATATATGATATGAACCTTATAGGGAACCGCAGTTTCCATTCGGCAAACATGCTAATAAAGCTTTTCTGCTTTACGGTGCAAAAGTAGCCACCATTAAATTATTCAGCTCATCATATCCCCCTGCAAGTGAGGCATAAACCGTATATTACGCCGATTTGCCGCAGTACAATAACCGAACAGTTTCTTCACGAAGGAATAACACGACGTAGTGTTTTCCATTCAGGTTGATAACTAAATTAATTTGTGCTTTAACTTAATGGTAGTATTCACCGCAAAAAGAAACAGTGCATTCGATCTAATATAAATGTGATTTTTTTCCTGTAAAATAAAATCAAAATATGTTTTTGCCTCCAAGTTCTTTTTTCACAAACTGCATCACCGCAGGCCCAGCGCTGCACTCACTGACAATGTTTTTCCATATATTTTTCTTCTGTTTTCCATCAAAACATAATCAAGTACATTTATGTTTTTAATTAATGACAACTATATGAAATCCCTGATAAAGTATTCAGAATAAGCGAGGTACAAATCACGTGCACAAAATATCGGGCCATATATTGCCTCGTTCTCCACCACTATAAATATGGGCCCGAAAATTCTTCCTGCATAATACACTGTAAAAATGAACTTTTAATGTTCTCTCATTTTATGTTCTTCTTTTTTAGACGGGGAAGGCGATCAGTTCTGAAAAAGCGTAATATTTTTGAATTAGTTGTACCCTCTTAAACTGCACAAATGCTTCACAAAGGCAGTGTTCAATTATGGCACACAACTTTCTAACTTCGATTCTTTGTAGCAAATTAAACAACCCATTATTAAAGTTGAAAAGGGTATATTGCCGAAACAGGACACTGGATGCTGTTTTACTACTAAAAAGACTTATTTTATCCGGAGGTATCATGTACTCGCCGAGGTAACCAGCCTTAAAGATCACCAGACAACCATTTAATAAATCAATAAATTAATAAGACATGTTATACTGTGTAAATATACTTATGTTATAAGTAAATTAATATTACTTGTTATATATACTGTCGCACATTCACACCCGAGTAGACGATACACTTCCAAAAAGATACATGATAGATAGATAGATAGATAGATAGATAGATAGATAGATAGATAGATCATAGGTTGTACTTGATAGTTCAAATCCGTTACATTACACAATATGCAATAACAAAAATTATTTCCGCACGTGCGTATTCATGCGATTATTTGGTTTCTCACAATGAAACGTAATTGACAGAATTCTTTGTTTTCTATCGGTATGATTCTAGTTTTCGTATAATTCATCTACAAATCATTAATATATGTTTCCAATAGTCTACGTTCAGTTAACAGTTCAGACGATTGATATGGATCGCATGGAATGTGTGTATATTTCCCTGGCAGGCAGCCAATTTGTCATTCGTCAATGCCAAGCATAATGTGTCACACAACCACGGTTCCATCTTTTAAAAACCTTAAGAAGTATGTGCTCAACCTATAAGTATAGTTACCTCATCAGCGACGCAATGCAGCCGCTAGATCGTCCTATCTTCCTCTGACTAAAAAGGGAGAAAAGTATGAATAATAACTCTTAAATATCTCGGTATGTTACATTGAAATAGTTAATAACCTTCGCAAAAATGTTTTGATTTAGACAAGAAAAAGGATGGAATGAAACAACAAGCTATGGGCTAAAACGTTCTAATTAATGGCTCTCACTTTTGTTGAGCTGTCTGGACAGATGTAGTGACCGCCTCTTTTAACTTGAACTTGGACTTCCGACGCGACAGGTCTGTAAGCTCAGGCCATTTCCCCGACGTTTACCTTGCGTTATCGTAGAAAATATAGGCTATATGCTATATGTATATAACTTCAGTAGTACTTGTGTTTTGCCACTTAGAATATTACAAGAAGATATAGGCTTTTGTCTTATTATATTTACCTTTTTTTGTAATTAATGTCGCAATTTGAAATAGAACAAACTTATTCATACATCGCAAAAAAACAATTTAAGTAAACAAACAAAAAAAAAGACAGAGTGAAATGTATTTGATGATTTTTACTGTCTGTATCTGAATCAAACCTATTTATCCAGAATTTTTCATTCTGTCTTCCAGCTGTGCCGCCACTGGTTAAGACCTAACCAGGCAAAACACGTATCTATATGTCTGGCTACAGTGGAAATAGGTTAAATATAAAGTATTGATATAATATTTTAAACACTTCAAATAGACTTACATGGTCCTATTTCCATCATTAGTTCATTTTTAATTATACTTTTTTGTTTCCAGTTGTCGGGTTTGTGTACTATATATACTTATTTAAGGAAAAAAGGCATTTTTCATTTGGATTATTTCAATGACTGACGTTGTTCTCTGCCATAATATATTAAGTCTAGTCTCATTTTAAAAGCCGGCCCTTTGGCTTATATAAGAGTGCTAACGAATATGTAGTAATCCAAAGAAAGAGACGTAACCCTACTATATTTTATTAAAAACTGCACTGCTTTGTAAGATGGCGGCGACAGGATTTGTTAGCTAATATATTTTTTCAATTTTCTTTGCCAGACATATTTTGTATTTATTTTAGGGTCGTGGGAATCAGAGACAATGATATTCGCAAGCTTTCACCCTTATTTCATACAAAAGACCAGCATAACCATCCTAAACATGGGAAGATATATCAAATCCGACGATTTGGAAAAACTTCTTTCACATAATATTTTGTAAATATAAAGTAACCACGGTTATAAATAATTCCGTAGCTTTATAAACTCCTAAGCGGTCTGATGATGAACTGGGCATACAGGTCTTTGTCAATACACTCGTCAGCAAACAGAATAACGGTTAATATACAAAAGGACGACAAAAATACTACTCTCCTGGTCTCGCATCTGCAACATAGTGTCCCAAATTACACGTTTTCAACTATAGCTGAAAACCTATTCAAATAATCTTAGTTTGCAGCAATAACTGATTCTATAACAGATTTGTGGTGTCACCGAAGCCACAAGCTGCAGACTTTTTTGCTTTGACTGACTGAAACCGCAGTTCGAGTCGCTATGGTCCGCTTCTCTCCTGCTCCGTCTCTCGTCGGTTTTGTTTCAGGTCGAACACTAGTTTCTACATCTGCTGATTGCAAAGTTCACTGTAACATAATTATTCACATGGAACTGTACAACAGCAAGAGTTCCCATGTAAGACTGTTATTTCATTTAAAAATATATCCCTCTCATACATCTTTGTTAAACAAAAGTTTTGTTGTGTTCAATGACAAAACAAGCATAAGCATGAACAAACATCAATTCTGAGATCAAATTTAAAACTGCTACATTTAAGATAATTATTAAATTCATTCAGCGTTTATTCTCAAGCTAAACTCATTTTAGTATTGGGTTTTCCCAATTAATGATTTGGTTGTGCTCAATTTTACAAGTAAATTAAACAGATAAGGAACGAATACTGTACTGATGATGTCTAATTGTTTACTTCTATACCAATACCTACACCATAGTGGCCAAAATTGTGGAAACACTTCCAGTTTTAAGAAATTGCAGAACTTTATTCCAGTTACTTATTTAAAAGTATAGTGTATGATATTTGTAAACATTCTTTGATTGTTTATAAACATTACCTCCAATATTTGTGTAGTTATTTTTAAAGAATAATGGCAATAATGGTAGGTGTTTTCACAATTTTGACCAGTAGTGTATAACTCGGTTTACTGGATAACAAAGCAAAGGATTTATTTCTTCCGGACTTCTGATGTATGTCTGTATTTTCTGACACAGCCAGACCTCTTTGTTTCACACTGTGTGCACAATAGAGTACATACATAGTATCAATTGTTTCCAATAATCTTTTAAACGAGACAATGGCGGAAAATTAACCCTAAGACTCGGGTTGCAGACAATCAGATGAAGCAATGTCACACAACAAATTTTGTTTTCTGAATTTAGCATTATTTACCGGCCAGTTTTATCACTATTGCCAATGTTATTCTTTAACAATACATTTCCGTGATAAAAACATGCAGGATTAACAAAACTCGGAATTGAAGAAGTCCCTGAAGTTTCCTGTGTTTAGTTTCTACGCAGACCAACGCAATCATTCAAACAAGCACACACGTACCCATGAATGCACGCACACATACGCACATTCATGTCATTTTTATTAATCCCTTTTCTGTGGACCATCCATTCAGTTCTGCCCTCTCAACTTCATCTGGCGCATCCTTGGGCTATGGTTACCCATTTGGAAGCCCTTATTACGCCTGCAGATTGTATCACTCACACAACTTGCAAAACTCTAATCCCAACAGTGACAACCTTAACCCTTACCCAGCCGCAACCTTAACCATAAGTAACTAAACAAATTGCAAGAGTTTTAGCATTTTTAGTCTTTTGATTGCAATCACATATTCTTAAGAAATTGAGTTTTCCTTTATGGGGGCGAGAAAAATGGTCCTTACAACGTCAAAATAGCAGTTATTTATCACATTGTGGGGAGAAGCCCCCCCCCCACACACACACGATCTTCACCCGACCTCCTCATTCCATTGAACAGTTTTTATAGCTTTAAATATTTGCACCCTCAAAACAACCACATATGAACCAACAACGGCTTTGCATGCTCTTCAATTTAATTCAAGTTATATTGACAGATAGATACGAATCTTACTGGATATTGACTTGTCTAGAACCCAATATCTCATATCCAGGGCAAGACAACTTTGTCAGCAAACATGCAGAATGAAAAGAAAAACTTAAAAGAAGTAAAATTCCACTCATTACGTTATGTTTATCCAAATAAAACGGTATTTCCAGACTGAGGGCGAAGTTTCTTCTTGGTGGGTATAGCTGCGAACATAACGCTAGGCATTTATGAAGTCGACTAAATAGCCACCTTTTAATTAAGAGATATGAGTATTAAAATGATAGTGTTCGACAGTATTTAACCTCACACTGTCTCCTGTTATCAGTTATTTTATGAAGTATTACTAATGAAGAAATCGACATTGATAGACAGACAGACAGACGGACATGCATAACATGCATATGTACATGCAAACGCATACACAGTGATACATAGCTGAGATTTAGATATTCGAATACATGTTATAATGAAATTTAGCAAAATTCAGTGAATTAATGAAATTTATGTTCATTCGGACTGTATATTCCAATAAAATATTTAGGGGTTACAGATAATGTAGTTTAAAATAACGGTGTACGCATTTGAAACAAACATATGAGGCGTGTTTTTGACTTCAAAGTGTCCTGTTTTGCAGATTCGGCATAAAGTAGACGCCTGCTTAAACTCAAACTGTAAATAACTTGTTAATATCTGCGAATAAACAATTATAATCAAGAACGTTTTTAAATCGTGTGCATATGTACACATTGTTTCTGTGTTTTTTTTTTTTTTCGAAAATCGTCTTTATGCTCTCCTTCGTACAACCTGTGAAAATATTTATTGTCTGCATCTGTGTTTAACACGGTAAAAAATAATTAGCCTTTAGCCTTTCGACTGAAATCCTCCGAACTTTATCAGAGGAAAATCGTAGGTAATTTTAATCATCAGTTTAACTTCTTGACTGTCCTGTAATCGGCATGTTCAAATATTCAAAAATTCAGAATTCTACTTAATTTATCAGTATAATAGGGGTGACACGAAAATCACACTGAAGACAATACTATTTTACGTTAAATTGTAAACACATTTTTAAATTTAGGTCCTATATCTTTAAATAAAATAAGTGAAACAAATCGCAGCCACTTTGTATTTAAAGTAATATTATTAATTCAACATCTGATTGTGGTATTTTCCATCTGCATAAAATACAACTGAAGTACAACTGAAGGCTAGTGTATTTCTGCAATGTAGACACCCTTAAACTCATATATTGCTTCCTGTTCAGGCTTGATAGTGTTACCTTGTTTCTTTCTTTAAGCCATATGTAGCTTTCTTATCTGCAATGCATTTGCATGTAAACCCGAAGGTGCTGGTGTGAAGTTCATTCTCTTCTGTCTAGACTATGATTACGACCCCGTTTTCCCGCGTTTTACCTTGACCTTGGACTTCCCAGAATCTGCCTTTTGTACAAGATTTCTAAATGTTACAGTTGTTTGAACAGCAAAGAACCTAATTTCAAATTCAATGCAGAAAATATAACCTAATATGTACTATTCAAATTTTGGTACTTTATTAAAGATTTCTGTAGTATGTATATTTAGTTATACCATAATCATTTTAAACAGAATTTGAAAAGACTCTCGTAATAAACGACCGCCCAACTATGTGAGCAACTCAGAGGTAATATTAAAGTTAAGAATTTAAATCCAAGGTCTAAAATATTATCACTTTAATGATTAATGTACACTCACATTAATTAGAAAAAATATCTTATTGCATCACAACTGATTAGAGTAAAAGCAGTTCTTTCAAATTGTGACTGGATTTATTTTGCTTAACGCCGTAGTCGACATAAAAAAGTAAACAGGTTTTTACATGAAATATATCCTTTAATGTATATTGTATTGTATCGAAACCCAAGTCTTTACCTCAACATTAAAAAGCACGCGTATGTGTGTATGATCATTTTCCTTTATTCACAGCGAATTTTATATTTTCCGCCCCTCTAGCGTGTTTCTCAATGCGGATTTTCATTCCATTGTAAATGTATCATAATAAGATGCCAGAGATAAAACAAAACGGACGGTGAACTTAAAATATGTTAAAATGTACTTTTAAACGTAAACACACATGTGTGTATATATATATATATATATATATATATATAATGTTTGCTTAAATTCGGTAATTCAATAAGATTTCCATAGAATCAGCCAAAATGCAAAGCTTGGCATCATCGTCAACGCTCCGAAGTCGGCCCTAAGGTTTCCCTTCGGGATTTTGTTTGAGTGACTTTATCCAATGAGATATCTGGCTACTCTTCAAATAGTGCTATAGAGGAAAGCGAGGGGGTAGATTTTTAAAGGGATGAATTCCCCCTCCCCTCTTACTCCTGCCTCGTTAATATGTCACGTGTCCTGGAGCCACAGCCTTAATGAACTGGACACTTGGGTATTGCGTGCGCATGCGCCTGCGTAAAAATGTACTTGGAAATGAGGTGTCTATCTTGGAGTAGTCGACTTTTAAAAAGCGTCGGCAGCGCGTGATATGACGACTTCGCTGGTCCTGCATTCACGCTGGGCGGACACACTGATGTACGTTTATGAAAAAACCCCGAATGAAAATATTCAAAATAAAAACCAAACCATGGAGGGACTAAGCGGGAATTGCCCTGCGACCCACTGCAGAGAACTTATTTCGCATCCAGCTTTAGGGCGACATGCTGGCAGCATAGCGACTCACCAGGGTTCAGTTTACTCGGACATATCCTCTACAGAAGCCGGTCGACAGTGTCCCGCGCCCCAAACTTCATCTAGCGCATCCTTGGGCTATGGTTACCCTTTTGGAAGCCCTTATTACGGCTGCAGATTGTCTCACTCACACAACTTGCAGCAGAAGCCTTGTTCTTATCACCCAGTGGAGAAATACGCCGAAACAAGCAGCTCGTTGCCTACCGAAGAACTATCCAGCAGGGCCAAAGAGTTCGCTTTTTATCCTGGATTTGCCAGCTCATATCAGGCAGTCCCGGGTTACTTAGACGTATCAGTGGTCCCCAGTATTAGTGCACATCCCGAAACGCGGCACGATGCCTTGATTCCAATGGAGGGCTACCAGCACTGGGCTCTTTCTAACGGCTGGGACGGGCAGGTGTACTGCTCTAAAGAGCAAACGCAGTCCGCTCATCTCTGGAAGTCACCATTCCCAGGTATGGAAATCAGCGCGTCGGCGCATTCAGTGACGTTTACAGAGTATTTCAGATTAGTTTAAAAGTTATTTTAAAAATTAAGAGTAATCTTAATAATGTATTTCAAATATACGAAAAACCTCAACAAATGATGATTCTTGATGTGTTACGTGTATAGTTGACATTCTTCTGGTTTGACTAAGTTCCTCGGGGCTTGATTCACTGGTTCATTTGTGTGTTCAAAAAATATTCAGCAATCTATACTCCAAGACAATTAATCAAGGGGTTGCAGGTAGATACCATAATTAGTTGATTTTCTAAAATAAATCAGAGGAAATAGTGTAAAATTAACAGCTAAGGCATACACCGCCGAATGTCTTACAAAATAACTGAAAATACGCTGTTAAAATGAATCCGCTAAAGTCAGGTACGTTTTACCGTTTTTTGACCCAATTAGTGGGTCAGCAGAAATGGTAGTATATAACAAGAGCTCCATTTGATTCTGATGATATGCTTTTGCCATACTGTAGGTACAGAGACAATGCCAAGCGCGGTGTTTTCCCATCCCTCTCCGCAGCATTGCACATGTCGATATCTGATCTGCATGCATGTACTGGTAAACTTACATTTGTCTTCTAAGCTCATTGCTTAATGACTGCCAGCAAATTTCCTCCATTTAAATACAAGCCTCGGCATTTAATTCGAGCCATTTTAATTCCGGTATTCACATATGCATTTTAGAAATTTACTGTGCGATACACCGAGCTTCTAGTATGACAGTAAAATCACTTTTATTGGTCTGACTTGTATTGCAAGCGGGTGTGTTAAGGATCAATACGAATTCCTTACTTACCTGCAGAAAAATTGTTCTCACGATATTAACACTTATCCCCGTTTTCAGCTTTTCTCTCCACCCAAGCGATATGTAATATTTTCACTTTAGACACGACAGAATGTATGTATGAATACCCCAAGGAAATATACTGCACGATATATATTTAAAAACCCCAAATTACTTACAAAAACACGACATCGAAATTTATAATTGCACAGTAATACGAGGAATGATCATTTAACCGAAAAAAATGGCGCAGAGGTTAAGCTGATAGCGCCAGAGCTGCCTTTTTATTTTTTGCATTTTTTAGTATTGCATAGTGTATAATAATTGCAGCAAGGGCTACCCTGAGTAAACGTGACAATGACCTATGACTTCGTATGTGTGTGTGTGGGGGGGGGGGGTCGCTTTTGTCTCGATTTGTGCTTGTCGTCTACCGTATGTTTTTATCCAGCTTTAAAAAAATGCAATTTTTGACTTGAATGTTCAAGCTGTTCGTTTTACCTAAATGAAATTGCTTATTTGTGGGTAAAACTTGAGAATGCTGCCCACAGCGGGCAGCGGAGAAGTGCTTCACAATGTCCTCTGAAATGACAACCGTGAAATGCTGCAACATACCCAAATCATATTCTGACTTACACCGAGACATGAGTGAAACAATAAGATGCATATGACTGTTACTTTGGCCAATCAGTACAAGATAACCAAGAATATTTTGTTACTATCGTTATCTTAATATACAACGATGACTTAAGAAAGCTTAAATTTTTGTTACGCTGCCCACGTATTCAACAATATAACACAAAAGAAAAATAAACCAATATTCAATGAAAGACATAACTGATAAGAAGTCACATTTCCGAGCAAAGGTTGCGTTACTTAATTCAATAACTTTATGGACATTGCAGTATAGCTTACTTTATTTTGTACTAGTGGAACTGGCCTACGTCATACCTTTTCAAATGAACACACACACACTCGTGCAAACCTTTTTATACATTCAAAAAGGGAAACACTCAGAAACACATTAGTAAAACACTGGGACGAATATAAAATAAAAATATAAAAATCAACAGGTGGCAATAAATTAAATGTGTCACTTGTCGCAACGTATCTCTTAGCGTGTGGTGTAGGTTGTGACCAAACCCTTACGCCTGAATATCTGAATATTGTTTCAGGCGTAGTTTTGAAGAGAATGCATTCTAATTTAGTTGTCTTAGTAGATGTGATTGGGTAGACTAGGGGATTAAATGAAGCAGTACATTATTAGTATGGATTACTGTTACTTTTGTGCGTGACCATGAAGCTTACTGTTTTATGGCATTGCTTATATGAGTACTAAACGCCGGCCTAAGAGGACACATATTAAAACGCACACGCACTTTAGTATATGCCAAATGTTATAAGTACTGACACGTTCTTTAAAAATAATTTCCGCGAGCGCACGCAAGCTTCTGTTCGTACCTATTTCACAGGTTTTTTGCCAAGACACTAAAAACCTTTATACAGATGATTATTTGTTAGAATATTGGAAATACAGAGTCCATTTTGAAATATATTTTTTAACCGTGTTATTTTAATATTATAACTAAAGTCAAGTATTCAAAATAAAGAAATAAGTACATTATTGTGGAATGCCCAGTGACCAAAATAAAGTTCCTCTGTGTTTATAGTGAAGAGCTGACATTTATGTGGGAAAATATCCAAGAGCGTCGTTAAGCTCCGTCCATCTAGTGTCATAATAGGATCTTTCAACAATATAGTTATTCAGTAACGTGGTGTAAACGATATGACAGCGTTTCTAAATATGTTGTGAGATAAACCTATAAATAAAATCGTTATAACGTGTAAGCGGTTTGTCTCATTCAGGTATTCGGGTCTGGTACAAGCAGTTTGATTGTTATTGTTGTTATTTGCACCGTGGTATTGCTATATGTTACGTTTCCTGGAAATGTTGGTATTTAAGGCTAACGTATTCGGATTTTATTTATTTATGTATTTGCGTATTTCCTTTTTTTGTAGATGTGGTTCCCCTACAGCCCGAAGTGAGCAGCTACCGCCGCGGCCGCAAGAAGCGCGTCCCCTACACCAAGGTGCAGCTCAAGGAGCTGGAGAAAGAATACGCGACTAGTAAGTTCATCACCAAAGACAAGAGGAGACGTATTTCCGCCACGACAAACCTTTCTGAAAGGCAGGTCACCATTTGGTTCCAGAATCGGCGTGTGAAAGAGAAGAAATTTGTCAGCAAGTCCAAGAACGCTACCCACGCGCACAACACCTGATACCCGCTCGAGCTTGTTCTCGCTATGAATTTATTGTGATTAAAACTATTGTTTCCTAACAAAAATCACTTGAGTGAAGAGACTGTTCTGAATTCCCTTTCTCCCAGATACGCTTAATCCTATTTATAAATTAAAGCCTGATTCTGTTGCATCAACACAATTACTTCTCTGGACCTGGAACAGATGCTGTGAAAAACACGAGGAAGCAAACTGAACATTGTCTTTTATATGGCCGTGTAAAGATTTGTATATATGTATATGATATTTAATATAATCTTTGTTTCAAAAAGACGCGTTTTCCCGAATAATTCACACACAACTCTCTGTTTCTCACAGCATTCTTATCATAAATAAATGTACTTTTTGGGGAAAACCAGAGAGATGATTCCATTATCCAAT
The DNA here is from genome assembly GCA_025773925.1 of Cryptomyrus ogoouensis. Classification (NCBI taxonomy): domain Eukaryota; kingdom Metazoa; phylum Chordata; class Actinopteri; order Osteoglossiformes; family Mormyridae; genus Cryptomyrus; species Cryptomyrus ogoouensis. The sequence continues at coordinate 1,011,585 of JAOYFF010000039.1, read as the reverse complement.
TCAAACGTTATAAAACAGAATAAGCGAGTGTATGTTACCTGAAGAGAAAATCAAAGCACCAGCAAGCAATGAAAAGTAAATCAGAAAACCAAGACGACGAGTGAAACAAAGAAACTGTATTCTGCATGAACCAGCATGGTGTAGGTTCCCTTCTTCACAAAATGAACTTCGAGAGGAACAGGGTATAAAACGTCTGGATAGCTTGTAAAGGCCGACCATTGAAGCAAGAGTCCCAATTCTGAAATGGACCATACAATGGTTTCCTTATTTAATTTGTATACCCACGTTCTGACAAGAGTTGTGTATATCGTCACACTTAGTTTCTTTGTCAGTGAGGAATATGTCTTTCTGTCATGCAACTGGAGTTATTGTAAAAAAAAATATTAAAATGACTGAGTATTGTACAATGATGCACAGTATACTTTCTCGTTTTTGTTTGTATGCACACATCAATATGTAAACGTTTGTCATCTTTTTGTGCGTTTTGTGAATAGAGTGTGTGAACTGTATTATCATGTTTGACCAGTGAGTATGGAACGGAATAAAACGTGAAGACGACGTCTACCATGGCGATGACAATGATATCTGGTAATGAAAAAATGAAAGGTTATAGCATGCAAGCTATAAACAATTAAATTCACAACGGATTTGTGCTATACAAAACAAAATGATTTCACAACATCACATAAACCATGTCCCTGATTAATACAACATTGTTTAATGGTGCGCCTGAAATGCTTGGGAATATGAATGATTTTTTAAAACTCTTCCATGAAGCATTTAAAAGACAAAGGTAAAGTTAAGTAAAAATCTTGTAAGATTATAAAGGTCTCATCTGAACATTAAAATTGCTTATTGCAATTATCAAATTTAAAGGTTTACCTACCAGCTTTCCCAGTTGTATTCGGCGCTGTCGTTTACCTTCAGTAATTCTCAAACTATATATAATCAGCTATATAAACAACTCTTAAAATGTAATGTAATCGGTAGGCAGGAATAAGCTGGAATAATCTGGCTCCGTGATCTCCAATACAGACATATAAAATATATGAAGAACAACTCGTTGGCCGGTTAATATGCAGAAGTTATTTCAACTTAAATTGAGGCCTGGTGTTCTTAAGCGCGGGGATCAACAGCCCAGTGAAATGGATACTTCCGGTTTCAGCTTAATTCTTTGCATTACGAGTGAATATTATATTTCATCGCATTTCAATTTTAACGACATCCATCTTTTCTTGTTTTAAATCCCTACTTGCCTCTTACGGGGCCGCAGAAGAGCAGCACGGACCGAGCCGCCGACGCATAGCACGTGTTCCCGCTTATCGGGCTCTTTTCACGTGGTTTAAGAATCTGAATATGATCTAATAAACGACACAACAACAATAACAACAACAACAAGTATAGTAAACAGTCAGAATTCCTACAAACGCAAGCCTAAATAATTATTGATTAAGCAGTCTATTAGCTAGTTAAATTGTAAATGAAATTTGAAATGTAAGTTCTTTCAGGGGTAATACTGACATACCCCTAAAACCATCCGAAGGGGAGTCTCTCAAAACGCTCCACATGGGTTGGAAAAAAATGGTATCAGTAGATTACGTAGTCCAGTAATTTTAAATAATCGTATATTTGAATAAAGACAAAAATGTATTTTTCTTTGCAGATCCCGTGTCAGGTATCACTTTTCAGAAACTAGCATGCTGTGTAGCGAACTTCCATTTTATGTGATGCAATTAATGGGCAATTAATGTAAATTACACGCATTTATTTAACATGCCAGTTTCACATCTCACCAGTTTCAAAAGTACGAACATTTAGTTGTATTTGGTCTCTTCCCAAAAGAAACTTACAGCCTAATCACAATTCTGTATAAACACAGCAAATAAATGAGTAATTACACTCATACGCCGCAAGTCCTATGTAAATATTTGTCCGTTAACCTGCCAAGTAGCATTTCATTCAATTGTTGATATGTAATTCCACATTAGGGATGTAAATAAAAATTGAGAAATTTTCTCAAACGAACAAAAAGAACTTTCGGCCATGGTAGATAAGATTTTAACAATTCTGAGCTATTAGTTGAGTTCTCCCCAAACGAGCTTGATGGGCCGAATGGCCTACTCTCGTTCGTAAATTTCTTATCTTCTTATGTTATGTTACGCTGTGTCACAGAGCTGTGTGGATTTCCCGTGGAAGTGTGTCATTTTGGCATATTATTGAAAATATTTAACACAACACCGTGCCCTCGGGGCGATACATATATAAGGCATAGCTAAAACAACCGGCTTATACCGCATCAAAATATACAATATCTTGTGCAAATCCATTTCTTTTGTGTTAACCTGTCCCGAAACCATCAATGCATTACCCTTGACCATGACTATGCGGTAACTTTGACCTTGACATCACGCGGCTTTCGCGAAATAAACGGGGTGGGGGTTTCAGTTCTCACGATTTGTTTGTAGGAAAACAAAGTGTTATTTCAACGTCTAGACAGCTCCAGTTAATGACACGCCATAAATATATAAACAGGCAAAGTGCTGGGATATCCTCCGACGCAAGGATTTCTAGCCTATATATTTTCTAACTGAAATCACAGAAGTCAGTTTCGCAGGCTTGCATTTTATTTTATTTGGAAATGTAGTTTACAGAATCATTTATACACCAGTTCCGTATCCAAGTCAAGTCAATCCATATCCCAAACCACCAGTGCATTTTCCAGTTCCTTTTTGAGGCGTGACCGCAAAGTACAAGTAAACCATTGATAGAATCCGACTTCTCCACTTCAGTCATCAACCGGGAACATGATTAATGTTCGGTTGTTTACAGTTATTAGTAAAATCGTGGATTTAGGAGTACCGAGGCATCGTACTTCATGTTTTAAGGTATGGCTGGTCTATTTATACCGTGCAACAGGAGTTAATTGCAACTTTTTCAGTCCTATAAACCAATGCAGTATGTTTAGACCTCATGAGGAATTTGAAATCTAATAATTTCATACAAACATTAGACTGTTAGCAATGTTACTGAAATTGGCATTTTTAATGTAAATTTGCTGTGTTATATTACATACTAAATGATATAATATTATGTTTTATCAAGTCAGGCCTATGACTTGCGTTATGCAAAGGCCTGTGTTTGTGCTACACAAATGTCCACCCATTCCATTTATAAACACACACAAGATATAAAATATTCTCCATAATTGTGTTATTTTCAAAAGAAAGCCAACAATAAATACTAATTTCCTACTGAGAATGCACTAGCTAAATATATATTGGAAGAGATGCAATATTTCGTGCATTTGTGAAATTCCGAGAGAGGGAGCATCTCGCAATATCCTTCTCAGCATTTTCCGCATTGATTTAATTTGTAATCACCACAAATATATTTTCTTAGCTCATATTTGTTTATTTTATCTATTATTTATTTATTATCTTATTTTATTTTATTTAACAGACGCTTTTTGTCCAATGCGGCGTGGAAACGAAGCAAATAGCGGATTACAAACATACGGCAGTCGGCGAGTGAGGCTTTGCTACTTACAAATGCTTATTAACACATTCGATTACAAAATCTGGTTTCACTGTAAGTAAGATTTTGAAATAATGGGCAGCAGAGGTACATTTCATGCTGAAAATTGTTTTTAACATTCTTTCGGCTGTCCGGACTGCTGTTCAATTCCCCCAAACATTTCAGCTACCAGCTTTCAGCTCTTCGCATTGATAGCCGATACAATGTGAGTAGCTAAAACAAACCGCGTATTACTACGTACTGGATACAGCAACTGTGCACGTGGAGCAGAGCAGAGAAGACATGTACAGGCGGCTGATAACCTCTGGCGGCGGCAGAGTGAACTGATAGGGGGGAACTAAGCGTAAGCGCGCCACTCCAGTGTAAACACTGTATTTACTAGCTTTTGTGCGCTTTACTATAATAACCATTTTTATAATGTTTATGCCATTTATTTTATCTGTGACTCGGTAATTTGACACACCTAAAGTACATTAAAATTAAATTAAAACTTCGTTAACATCCCTAACTCTAATACAGCCCTAATTTGATTAAGATTTCAACTTGCATTTTATGTGAAGAGTTCACAAGAAAGTGTGCTGAAATCAGATTCTGCTGAATTCGTAGATTACTTTTTATTCAGCATACAACTCTGTCATACTAGTGCCGGATTTTTTAGAATTTCACAAACTTTATATTCACAATCCATTGCGGTTATGTTATGGACGGTACGTGCTCTGTGGTATTTATGAAATTGGGTTTTATGTATTTACCTACTTTTTCACTTTGCTGATATCCATATCTTGTGTTTGTTACCCGGGATATTAAATGAGTTAAGATAGATAGATAGATAGATAGATAGATAATCACGGCTCTGCAGATTAACGTCTTTCTTCCACAAGTTAAATTCCTGTTTCAGAAATCAATATGCGAAACGTAAATGTTACCCGTGTGTGTGAGAACTTCCCATGAAAGAAATATTTTGTTCTCTTTCGATTTGACTCCGCATTTTGTAAAATTTCTCAACAAATTTTTAGATATGTGTGGAAAAGTGCATGTTTAGTTAACAGTTCAGACAGATAATATGGATCGCATGGGCAAATATGTGTATAACAGTAAACAATGCCAAACATCATGCGTCACAGTTCCAATTTTTAAAAACTTTTAGAAGTACGTCCTCAGCCTAACAGTATGATCACGCAGTATGATCATACTGTTATGACAAATCTTCCACAAGTTATGAAGTTTGCCTAAAAGGAACAGCAGCGACAATATCTAAACAGCTATAAACATAAAATCATCTCATGCTTTTATGAACATGAAATTTAGATACTAATGGCGAATCTATCTTTGAGTCTCTCTTTTAGAAACAGCTTAATAATAATGATCTCGACTACGTCGTCACTGCTGTGTTTTCTTTATCCGTGAAGTGCAATGTAAAAATATTAAGGCGCCCTTATTCAAGCTCATGGTACACATTAGGCAGTTAGTCCATAAGAAAGTCGTGTTAGCGCACACTTAAGAATCACAAGAAAGTACATATAGATGCGATTCTCAATGGCAACAGTATCTGCATTTGTGCAGATGTAATTCAAATGCAAACTGAAAAGTGAATTTTGTTTTCAAAATTCAATTTAAGACTGATCAGCTCACCAAAACTAAAATGCACTGGTATTTTTTTTTTCGAAGAAAACTTTAATAATTAGAAGAATCACTATGAAAAAAAAGATGTCCTGACAGAACTAGAATGAAGAGAGTCTATTTCATTCAATCGCACGGTCCCGGCTGGACGCATCACTGGGCCGTCATTTCAATAACCCCTCATGCACTAGACGGTGACCTTGAACTGCCACGTGCAACTGAATCGTGGGCTCTGTCTAGTGAACGGTATTTTAAGCATGCTATGTGCTTAGGGGGTTTTCCAGTGTGTTTCTATAGGTATATATTAAATTACATACGCCTGCTTAATTTTAGTGAGAAGTTTCGAATCTCTGTCGGTTCTGTCTTCTAGGGTTGCTCCTTCGTCGATTTGAACGCCGTGTTGCATCAATTTTACCTAAAGGTAATTTAATAGTACAAATGATTCTGAAGAAATAAATAGATTTGCATGCCTTATTTTACATCCAAATGGTAGCTTGTACTTCTGTCTGTGATTGTACATACCATTTATAATGGACTTGTAATTTAATATGAGCGATCGACTATGGATATTTCTGTAACACTGTATAAGATCCTATGATCCCACACCATTAGCCTGTCTTTATTGTTAGTCTGCATGGGAAGACAGACAGGCTGGTGGGCTAACTTTGCTAGCTCTATATTAGGTGATATTCCCTAAATTATTCAGTGAAAATCGTAATTCTCCATGTTGTTGCTTCACGGCTACACTATCTGCCTGGTAAGATCTAGAAAACAAAGATTCCCTTAAGATTTGCGGGCAGATATCATTAAAATGTACTGCGGTTTCTTGGAATCTATTTTTAAAGTTAAGTTAAAAAAATGCTTACTTACGCTTTGCTTGCGACACCCAATTTATTCCTACATACTAAACAGAAGGAAACTGAATAAGAAAAGCACAAGAGGATATAACGTAAACAGTTCATAGTGAGCTTCTTAGATTCTAGATACCAGAAAATATCTTCTGTTACTCTCTTCTCTGCCAGTATTTAGTATTTTGTATTTTTCTGTACATCATTTACTGGAATTGAAGTCTACTAATATGCGGGCGGTATACTGTAAAATAAAATTAATCAATATAAATAAACACACACACACACACACACACACACACACACACACACACACACACATGACTCTCACGCACACA
>JAOYFF010000039.1:994723-1005145 GCA_025773925.1 Cryptomyrus ogoouensis | reverse complement strand
TTGCAAGTGGTCAGCTTCACAAGTATGAAAGAAAATGGTTTCAATTCTAAAAAATATAATCGTTTCCATGTACGGCCGCTAACTGCACACGTGTCCTATTCGCCGAGTTACTATGTGCCACAACATACATATTTTACATAAAATCTTCCTAGTTGGTCGTTGTCTGGGTGTAGGAGGCTACAAGTCTAATTTATAAAAATACTATGCATTTCGATTACTTTTAAATGGAAACATATGCAACAAAATTTACGTAACATCGTGGAAAAGCAGTTGTAAAGTGTGGTTTTAACGTAAGGGTTAAATATTTTTCGCTGATTGCTTAATTTAAAAAAATTCCCCATGCTTTATCAGGTTATTGATAAATTACACAATTATTTCATCTTCATTACGGTTGATTTACTAAATGACATTAATGTCTAGTTTTCTTGGAATGGCATCAGCTACTTGAAGAATATTCAATAGGCTACTCGAAATATAGGCAGATAATTTATTTGTTTGTGTAATCTATTTAGTTATTTCCTTAAAATGTGGCCTATATACATTGTTGCAATGATAATACGTAGACCTATATAATAATACATATGTTGCATGGAGTTTCACCCTGCTGGCGCTCCAAAGATACTGGTATAATTCATCTGAAATTATTAAAGGCTTTACAGAATGATTTCCAGTATATGACTGAGAATGTTTATTGGCGTATCTGTTAAAGTTGCTCCTATGAGGTATGAGCCAGTGTATTATTTGAAATACGCTGTTAAAATAACCTTAGCGAGGATTGCCCAACTTTACAGAGCCAGTGGTTTCAACCTGGTGACCCCCTTACTGTAAATATGTGTGAAGAGCGCTTGTGAGCATCACTCTTTGCTTAAAACAAGCCTGTAAAACAGAGGCATCACAGCTTTATGTGACACTGAATTCAACCATAATTTGCTCTAAAATACAATGTCAAAGGCACCCCGCCTTCTTACAAAATAAATATTTTTTTCTTGAGGATAAGTGTTTAAATACTGTCTATTGAAAGCATTACATGACGCTTGGGATAGTTTCAAGTATTTATAGACTTCGTTTTTGAAATCTGCACATTGGGGACGCAGATAATACCAAAACATGACGGGATTCTACATTTTAATAAAATATTTTATAGTATTTTAAAAGTATATAAAACCCGTAATACAGAAGTTAATGTTTTGTTTTGTCTGCAAAAAACCTAGTGGGTGGTGCCTACGCGCGTAAATTAGCCCAATCACGTGACGTGATGGCGGCCAATGAGCTGCAGCCCTAGCTTTAACTACGTTAAATGTCAGATTGCAATAAACTAGAAGCTGTTGGTCGGGCCCGCGGAAATGGGCGAGCATAATCTTCTTAATCCTGGTTTTGTGGGACCGTTGGTAAACATCCACACTGGAGACACCTTCTACTTTCCAAATTTTAGAGCATCCGGGGGACAGCTGGCGGGGCTACCCTCTCTCTCCTATCCGAGAAGGGACAATGTGTGCGCTCTCCCGTGGAACACATCGGAGTCGTGCAATGGATACCCTCAGTCCTACTTTGGTAGCCCAGTGTCCATTAACCCTTCCTTCAACCGATCATGTGAAATCACCCGGCCAGATGAAGGAAAATGCTATTATAACAACGGTAGTGGGAACAGGGAAAGTTGTTCCGAGGGCGCTGGTTTGAAAAGAGAGGACAGGTCAAGGGACAGTTCCTCATTAGCGTCTGAGCACGGACTGCACAATGGCATGAGCAACAATGGTGCTTTTTCTAAATATGATTATGGGACTGAGCAGCTAACCCAAGACCCACCGTCCTGTCAATCCCTTGAATCCGATTCAAGCTCGTCGCTGCTCACTGAAGGAGGAAAAACCTCTGGCAGCGACCCACAGACGCTGACTTCACCGGTAGATCACGCGAACAGTATGGCAGCGGGCGGAGGTGAGACGCTTGCAAGCTCGGTAACACTAGGTTCCTTTTACACACGATTATACCGTTGTTACAGAATTAATATATTTTGTTAAAATGTAACGTTGATTTGTCACAGCTATCGAACCAGTACATTTTGTCTTAACTGGTGTCGGCTTGCTTGGTGAAGAAACGCCGCTAGGGGTTGCACTTAAAATGCTTCCCACATTCAGGAATTTACATTCAGTCTTTTAAACAACTAGTAAAAACAACACTATAAAATTCGATATTTGCCATCGAATGCACGTATTTTAAGCACAATTACCTTAACATAGTTTGTCTCTTGCGATTCATATAAATGTAGATGTAGCCTATTTATATATAGCAAAAAGCAGAGCGCTTTTGATTGTGCAGATAAATTAGTTCAGGGGTATTTAACGCTCAGCTGTGCTTGCCTAAGTAGAGTAGCGAGGTTTTTGTTTTTGTTTTAATGACTCGTAAACAGAATTAATATCTCTTCTTTGTTCATTTCAAAGCCGTTTAATATGCCCCCAAAACGGCAACTAAGCCGTGGATTTTGCAAGCGAGACTTCATTATCGCGTTAATGTACATTTAACAACGACAGTAAAACCTTAGCGTGACAGATACTGTAAATTATTCAATCTGAATAACGAGTCGAATTTTCCATTTCGATTTACATTTTCCATAGTTATGTGCTTATTTTATGTTGTAAACAGAATCCGTTAGAATCCGTAAAATTCAAAATCAAGTTCAAAGACATAGGACTGCACATTTGTTTGACCCTATGTGGGGTGCTTCAGACCGTATTCACAGACATTAACGCAGAGACTTCTGAAGATGTTTCGTGTGGGTTTCACTAATTCTTATCACCTAATCAGGCACTTACATTTCCTCTGCAGGTACTCCGTGGTATCCGATGCACACCCGGACCCGCAAGAAACGTAAACCTTACTCCAAACTGCAGCTGGCTGAGCTGGAGGGCGAGTTCATGCTAAACGAGTTCATCACAAGGCAGCGGCGTAGGGAGCTGTCCGACCGGCTGAACCTCAGTGACCAACAAGTTAAAATCTGGTTTCAGAACCGGCGAATGAAAAAGAAAAGACTGTTACTGAGAGAGCAAGCTCTGTCATTCTTTTAGAATACACCTTACTCAGCATTTAATCATATATCGGGACACCAATCCATTTTTGATTTACGATACTTAGAATTCTGTTTGGTTTCTTTATTGGAAAGCTTGCACTATTTTCATGGATATATCAGTGTCTGTTTTGCTATTATTTTTCGTTAGTATGGTTTACCGAAAACAATATATTTGCGACTAGAGGCATAGGCGACTGCTCTGACACAATCTGAGTTAAAATGCCAGAGTACAAAATGCTTCCACACTTCCATAATCATGAATTAGATTATTGCTAGTTCTATTGTCAATACAGCCATGATTCGCCGTAAGAATGGCGTTTCCCATTTATTTATGTTCATAAAAGCCATCACTCTCGATATTTCTGAAAAATGCTTTGTAAACGCAAATGAAGCAGCTTCAGAAAATGGGATTAATGACGGGAGAAGTAGATAAAATAAGTAACGAGGGAAGAAAATGCTTTCTCTTTATCGGTCGGTACGAAGGAAGATCATTTGCAGTGATTTTCAATTCCAACGCAAAAGTTGGAGCAGAGAGACACAGGGAAGTACAATAAAACGCTTGTATCCACGCCACAATTACCACCACGTGCTATGGGGATGTTCATGGTCAAGGACAGGATGAGTGCGCTCCAGCTCTCTGACTCACTAATTCAGCAAGACTCGGAACCCCAAACCCGACATTTTATTGGCCTGTATGTTATATAAACACGCTTCTGTAAACTTTTGAAAACAGGCAATGTAGGTAACATACGCTTGATCGCCCTCGAAGTTTTCAACTGAGATTTAGATATTGGGCGAAGGAGCAGAATGGTGTCCATGTTCAGTATTCAAGTTCAGTATTAACTCTCAGTGTTCAGTATTAAGTTCGAGTCCCCCCGTAAACTGCAATGGAATGTTGCAGTTGTAAGAAAATACTTCTCTCGTTCGTCTGTCTGCTGCCCACACGTGTAATTTTGCCCTAGTTTAATTACCTAGAAATATAAAATAACCTGTTGTACAATACGCGTCAATCAAACGTTTGTGGCGTGAAACAGAAACCTGAATTGGGTAAAATAAAAATTAACATGTACTAGCCTCCAATGAAACGTAACTGATAACTGCATTTAATAATTGCTAAATATTCAATTATGCGAAAGGTCACTCTGACACCAGGGTGGTTCTTAAATCGCATCGCTTTTAATATAACGCATGCAAAGCCTAATATTCTACGAGTTTTATAATAAATCCAAAATATCTGTTAGTCTCAATTGCATCTTATATAGTGTTAAATATAAAGACGTTTTTAACGAAACTTGTCGGTTATTTTAATGAATTGTGTTCTTCATTTACATTCTTTTTTGATTAACTATTCCGTAAATGTGATTGCATTAAAATGTATATCGTCTGTTCTGAATTTCTACATGCAATTTTTTTAATGGTATGTTCTACGTGACAAGTCGATAGCGCTAATTTCTGATCTACTGTTTTTTTCCAGTATATATATATCTGTGTCTCCAAGAATCCTTATAGCAATGTATCTTGTGTATTCTGTTGTAAAGGTATGAACAATTATAAACACACACCCATGCACATATTCATTAATGTATATATCTTGTTGACCACCTTATAAATAAACTCTTCAACGACAATTTAATTAATTTAAATTAATATTTTATAATTATATTTCTACTGCTGCTACTACAGTAATATATTGACAGTTAAGTTGGGTAGACGTGAAATTTAATTACATTTGTTCATTGAGGCACTAAATATGCATGCTTGTGCTACTGTGTAAATAAAACTGTGGTTTTCCACATAGTCCGTGTTTTAAAAGTGTGAGCCTGTATAGTACAGAAAAGAAGGTATTCATTTCAATTTCAAACTCAAAAGGTTTATTGTCATTAGTACAACTGCTGCGTACAATGAGATGCTCACTCGCGTGTTGTCTGCAGTAATAAACAGGGTAACTAGACATTGGGACAAACAGTAACAGGACACAGGATAGAACTTGGTAAAGTAAAAGCAAGAGGAAATATGAATATCTAATTTATGTTGTTATGTTATTTCATCTTTAAGAGCAAATCCTCAGAAAAAAATACCCCTCCAGTACAATTTGGATTATTTTCATGTAAAACATGTTTCTGAAATGGAGGTGTTATCTACCAATCGCCCTATAGATAGGGAATGTCATATATTATGTGATTCTAACGAAAAATATTGCTATGATTTGTGCATAACTTTCGGTGTAAGAATATATTTACAGCAGTGCGTAAGTGAGGTATAAACTGGTAGAAGTGGTCACTCAATTAATGTGTCTTACTATTAGGATTTAGGATTTGCCGATGAAGAAAACCGCATTTTCTAGTCTGAGGATACGTTTTGAATATGAGTGGTCTCCATTTTACGATTCACTTCAATTATTTTTCTTGTTAAGTCGTTCAATTATCCAAACCGCCTGTTATTCAGTACAGCTAAATTGCTACAAGTGTTTTGAGATTGGATATGACAGATATGAACACGGTGTCTTTTATTTGGTTCTGTGAGCAAGGGCTGACCACAACCTAGGGCGACTTTGCCCATCAATGATTAGAACGTGACTGGATAGATGCACGAAAATCATGCCAAGCTTGTTCGAGCGCATTAGCGCTCAAACACGTTAGGGCGCACAACAACAACACCCCATGTAACTCAAAAATATGTAAAAAACATGGTTTATGGGTAAATGTTCAGCTGTTGTGTTATAAACGCTTATCACCGTACCACTATTACTGACAATTAATTGACAATGTCTTCATTCTTGAAATCATCATTACGTCACTCACGCCATTTGCAGGGTCATATCAATAAATATGTCTGAAATTTGTAACCAGACAAATGAAAAATGTCTTTCCTATGTTTCTCGGTTGGTTGTTTCAACCGCGACCTTTCCCAAGATTTTCTAAAACATTCTAATAATTTTTTCCTCAGCTTTTTGAAAATTTAATTATTGAAGATAATACTTTTCGAGTGCATAAAATTTCGTTTAGATGTTATTATAGTTTTAGAAACATATTTCTAACAACATTTCCATGTGATCTAATTGTCTGACTTCTTATAGAACTTGGTCCGGATCAAATTAGTTTAACTTTAGGGCCCTAATCATTAACATGTCTTGACACAACAAGCCAGTTAAACGTGTGACATGTTTTCATGGCGCTTTCAAAATAAAAGACCAAATCATATAATATCTGTAATATTCAACAAGAGAGCATCACTAAATATATGAAATTATTTTGCTGTAAGAGTTTTCCATATAGAATGAGGTTGATATTGGTGTAATATGTATTAAATTTTGTATGGTGTTGTCACGTCTCTTTAAGGTTATTAATTTTTAACTTTTTGAGTTGTCGTAACTACAGCACGAAGATGAAAAGTTCCAAAATATAATAATTAAAAAGAGGATTTAAATCATTTGTCGGAATACAGTATCAGTAGCTCTATGGCCTATTATTTTTTATATAAATGTAAAAATTTAACGATACTGTATTAACAGTTGAGCTGCTAGCTCTTTTCTGGTATAATATCATTCCCGTATATCAATATCATTGTCATTTTCTGTTTTAATTTCGTAATGTTTTTAAAGTTATTATATACATTTTAAGTGAAAATTTTCGATAGAAACAAATGAGTTACACAGAAGCGCCAGTCTTTATTGTTCAGTGGACTTGCGCAAACCTCTCGCAAAATACTTTTACTGACAAAGATATTTCGCAAATATGCTGATTTCTGCATATGTTATATTATATTATAAAACAGCTGGGTAACATTTCGGAGTGAACTAAAATAAAATATTTCAAATCGCATGTCAATATCATATGCGTGTTTCTCCTAAGTATTCATTAAAACAAATTCCGCATGTGTATAACTATGCAAATGTCTATAACACGCACACACGCACGCACGCACACACACACATACCACACAGACACAGACACACACACACACACACACACACACACCATACAATAATGGATTCGAGTAACCAGAGAATCTCTGAGAACATTTCATAAAATCGGATACAAACATGCTATAAGGGAAGTTTTCAAGCGCTGCATATGAGACTTTGAGATAGTAGCGCTGCGTTTATTGCGCTTGTCGCTGTGGCACAAATGTCAGCCAGCTGCAGTCTGTGCTGCGCGCGGACCTTGTGGTGTGCTGGGCCATTGGTCATCATGCACCACAGCAGCAATTTGTGGCACAGAGCAGGGAAAGAGGAATACTGCACTGTATGTTATTTTGACATTCCAGGGAGGCAAATCTGGGGTACCGGAAGACGGCTTGCAGGGTTGCCCTAGGTATTATCTACTGACAGAAAGTGGAAAATGCAGATTTGGCACTGACAACATATAATTGCTTTTCTGCATTATGTTGTCAAACATGTGTGCACCTGTTCCAACAATTCAACTTTAGATTTTTAGAAAAATGATTATATTTATTAAGCTACTCACGTGTACCTACAGCTGTGTGTTAAGCATGAGCAAATCATGCGTGAAACAAGATGTGAAGCGGGAAGCACGGATGCACATTATATTAAGGCTGAACTGGACGGTAATTGCACTACGTATGAAGGTGATTAATTACTCGATCGTTTCGACAATCATATAGGATGTTTCTCGATTTTCGAAGGTCCACTTTGTCTGTCCTCTCGTGTCTGTGTGGATTCGGTAATTTCATCCACACGGACACCTTTTAGCGCTTACACGCTGTTTATTTCCGGTATATAATGGTGTATGCTACAAATAGTATGTTCTCTTTTTATTTGTATTGTATTAAATCTTTATATTCAAGTTACCGGTGCACTCCAGGTATGAATAACCTACTCAGACGTTTACAATATTATTCAATAAAATAACCACTTTAACTTTAGGTCAAGAATATTTTTCTATTGTATTAGTCGAACTGTAATAAAATAATAATTAATTCACAAGCTCTATGCTGCTTCTAGTATTTTTCCATAGATATTGAGTAACCCACGCAATTACAGCGAATTTTTGAATCCGTCTTTTACTATCAATATATAAACATAATCGATGCCAAAATTAATATTATTTACACATACAAATTTTGTAAGTTTTATGTGAATTATAACCATACAATAGAATAATATTGATTGTGGTAATGGCTAATATTTTACTTCCAACGTCGCCTGACGCAGCATTCTATGTACAAAACAGTCCAGCAAACGTAGCAGACATAAAGTCGGCAGAGTTGAACTTCACGTTTTCTGCAAAGGTATTAACCGTGCAGCCGTCAAAAAATGCTATTAGGGCCTAAAGTAAAAAGTGAAATTGTGTATTGATTTCAACTAATACATGCAATACTCACGACGCGACAGACTGACCTCCTGTAACACCCTGTAATACGGGGTGTTGATTGCTATTTCATTTTTGCACAGTTTGTACATTTTGCTTAAACGCCATGTAGCCTGTTTGGGTTTTGAGCCGCTGGTTTAGTATACATAATGCAAAAGAAAACGGCAGTACAATCTGGAAGGACTGGAAACGAATTGTAAACAAAACATACATAAAATATACACAGAAACGGGACGAATCTTTCGGCTTGACACTAGGCGAATTGTTTCATATTTGTATAGTATCTTCTACGACACACATTTCTGTATGTATTTCGTACTTGACTATTTTATTTTAAATTATACAAGAATATTTCGCTTACTCTTTGTTAAGACTGAGAAGGAGCCGCCCTGCGTAAACCCCAACCCCCCAGCCCAGTTTGCTACTGTCTATGTGGGCGGGAACAGCATACAAACTGAAGGTCAAGTTAGTACGTATATGGCGTCTAGTAGGCCCAATGTCGACGGGACTATAGAAAGCCACTGTCGTTTTCATTGAAAGATTAAAAAAAGCATTTAAAATTGCGCTTAATCGGCATAGAATACAGTAATGGTTTCTCGAGAACTATTATTGGAATTATTTGTCTATATGTTTTTTTCAAAGAATTAATGCGGGTTTGTGGTGGTGTTGGTTGGTTGGATAGTTTAATGCACCACAGAACTCACAAATGCCTTTCGTTATAATAACATATCTAATATTAGCGTAGTGACAGGCTGTGGAGACTTCAAAACCCTCCAACACCTAAAATACGATCGTGCCTCGAGGTGCAGAGAAAATAAAAGAACCTAGACAGAGCGCCTCGAGCAAACCGAATTCCTTAGTGCGACAGAGTCCTGTGGGAAACAAAGGACATTTGGTAAGGACTGACCATATTATTCCATATGATATAATTGTTTACGCTAATATACAGATTATAGGGTAACTCTGCCTCGATTCACTGTTTGTTTTGTGCATTTAAAGGCCTGGCATTTATCAAACATGCCGAAGACGGCGTTTGCGTCAGTATTTAAACGTATTTAAACTACGAGCTTCAGTTTTGTCCTGAAAAGGTCGCTGCTGCCTTCTAAGACATTTTTCGTCATTCGTGCTTGGAACCATCATTTCACTCTTCCGCTTCAATAACCGTTTTATCAGCTGATCTTATGGTAATCTTGATTCCTGAATTCCTGATCCTGTTCCTGGAGTTAAAGGAACAACCTAATCGGGACTCCAATGCATTGCTTTGCGCACGTCATAACAATTAGAAAACATCCCGAAACAACTTGCAAAACTGATATTTTCTTTTATTATTTATTTTTCAGCATTTAAGTTTTTAAAAAATATCTTTGATATTATTTCTTTTTGTTGTTAATGTTATATTCGAAAAGAGAAATTAAGTGCCCCTATATGCACATCTGAGACACTTGTAAATACTATGAATTTACTCTGCACTCAGTTTCTGCATTGTCTTAATACATTCTGATATATGGCTTTACGCATATGCAAAAGACTACCGTCGGACGACTGCTTTAGTAGATACTGGAAAAAGTAAGAAAACAGAAAATTGAAACGAGCGCAGAGCAGTTGCCTATATATGTCTTACTGTACTGCTAAATTGTTTCATCAATACAAACTTGAAAATTAATTATAAAGGCGTCAGTGTACGTAAGTTTTTATGTGTATCAAATAAAAATGCTGCTGATCTTGTTGGATTTACACGAAAACTCAGTTCATAAACTTAAGCTGTGCGATAATTCAGGCTTTGGACTAGTGTAGTTTTTTAGTGGATAATGCATCTGTTCTTGGTATATATTGGGTTATACTTGGTATATATTGGGTATTCTTTCCTAGTTTCACAGGCATAATAAAGATGACTTGCTGCTGAAAGGACAGGAAATTAATAAAAAAATTAAAACATGCTTGAATTTGGTAAACTGTTTTGATTAAACAACCGTTTAAGTTTCATGCATTTTGCTTTATTCTGTATATATGTATAATATGTATAAATGTCTA